>OY728155.1:1631285936-1631843261 GCA_963277665.1 Viscum album | reverse complement strand
CATTCATAGAGGCATCCCACTTTACAAATGTGTGATGCCTTTATGGTGCACTCTGTGATTTCGACGGCGCTCTACAACTACGCTAAGGATTTATGTTGTGATTTGTGAGTCTGATAGAGATTCAACCATTCGTTAAGTCCATATTTTCTTCAGGAACCACCTCCCAACATAGAGAAACCCTTTTCCTATAAATACATAGCTCATTTCAACCTTTAAAGGAAGGTTACCTGGCCCTTCAACTTACCAATTTCTCACAATTGACAAAGTACTTGATTATCGTGAACTAGAATAAAAATGGATCATCCAAAGTGCCTAAGATTTATAAAACCCTTTCACAAACCAACACGGGTCGACCCTGAACCGGTCACCCGATCCGGTCTGCGACATGGCCCGAGAGGCATTCTCGATCCTCCCGGGATGGCGACAAGCGCCAGGGCATCAACAGAGGCTATGGGAACAATTTTTCCTAGTAAAAATAAATAAATAAATCAGCAGAAATTAAACAGAGCAGCGCAAAAAAAAACTAAAGTAACTAACAAGAATAAAAGAAAAAAACTAGCCAAAAGAGACAACCACTATCTCTGTGTGACCTCACAGGTCACTCTCCAACTCACGACCAAACATCGCCCAAGGAAAACGCACCCAAGATGTAGCCTGCACAAACACTAAAAATAGAAAATAACTATAGGCGTGAGTATTAAAATTCAGTAGGATATCCTGATATCTATTCTCAATGCACTGCCTTTAAATAAAGAAATTTATTAATTCTAGGTTTGAACTAAATTATATAAAATATTAGTTTCCACACACACTTTCATTTCTAAATAAAGTAATAGTCCATTGCTCTTTATAATTTAAAAAAAAGTTTAATGTTTGAAAGGAATAGGTACATTTCATTTTAAAACATTTTCTGCGAACAATTTAGGAATCCAAACTTTAGTTATTAGCCAAAAAGGAAAACCACACATAACACACAACACACACCAAGGGCAATGGAAAAAATGGCACACATGGGTCAGCAACCGAACTAGACCTCTCAATGATCCACCACATACAAATAAACACTAAAGGAAACATGGGTCAAACCTAGGAGATCGTGAACAATCCCGAACATACTATACATGTGACTCATCCCGAAAGCATGTTCTAACTCGATGATGTCAGAATTCCCTAATGCCTGGTATATCCCTTCATGGCCTAACTGAGGGGATCAATCCCCATAGCAGTAATAAATCAGTATTCTCTTGCTATGGGGCCACTAGCCAGTGCATAATCTAAACTAGTGCAGCAATCGTTCTCAGAAGATTCACTCATTATGCCAGGTTCTCATGTCAACACATGAAATAAAAAGGGTGCATCAACAATGTAAATCAATCAGTCACGAGGCACAAATATCACAAAAAACTCATGCAATCAACTCACACCAACGATCACCCCTGAGTAACCCCAATGTGAGTTTTTCCAAAATAATTTATTTTATTAAAGTGCAAGACAGTCCTTCACCAACTTTAAAGAAAAACATCATTTCTCAAGAAAACCCAAAACACTTGTTCAGAAGAAATAATTTATCATTTAAACCAAACTACATTTGAAATTATGTGAATTATGTTTAAAGGCCAAACTGAAATTCTTTCACTACTGGGTGTCCGCTCATCAATAAAACATTTCAAGTGTCATGTATAAAATAAACGACACTTTTTACACCAAATAATAATTTAAAAATTAATTATCTGATATTATTTACCATTTATTAAAATTAATAAAACATGAAGAAATTAATAAATTCTAAATTTAAAGGTGAGTTTAGTGGGGGATCTACCTTGACTCGCAACCCAGTTATGACGACGATGCGGTACGTCCCAACTTGCGCACAAGTATGTGCCACTTGCCGACGACCGCAATATCATGGAAAAACCTTGCCAATTCACTACAACAATGAAAAGAATCTAAAAACATAGAAACACTGTCTTAAAATAATCCAAAAGAATAAAAAATATAACACTTGCCTCAACATTGGAGAGGGAGAAACAAAAAGAACCCCAAATCTCTTGCCTTCGGAGTCGGTCGTCCTTCACGTGCCCAATTGAGAATAAGGTGTGCGGCTGCCAAAAGGAGGTATGTGTCCAGTGAAACAAAAGGGGAAAGTCATTGGGATGTTGTGCCGCTGCTAGATGGATAAATTAGGGACGGGGTGCGTGCGCCAAGGGCCCACACCGCTGCTAGCTGGAGCTAGTCAGAGGCGCAGGAGGTGCTGCCGGATGACGGCTGCGAGGCGGGGGCACGCTGGCTGGGTGCAGGAAGAGCAGGGTAGGCCAAGGGGATGCGGGGTAGCAGTTGTAGAGGGCGTAGAACTGGAGATGCCAAAGGAGGAGGAGGTGCATCCGGGGAACAGGGTGTGGCGATGCCGCTTGAAGCAGGAGGCGCCAGACGACATCAGGGCTGCTGCAAGGAAGGGAGTCGGGGTCGGTAGAAGGTGAAGCAGCAAGGCGGAGGGGTAGATCCAAAGGGGGAGGTCCTGCTGAAGGAGATGGGATGTACAACAACTAGACGAGGCTGGCTGGCTGGGTGGGGCGCTGCAAAGAAGAGGCACCGGAGCACTGGCCGCAGGTTGGTGCAACCGAGTAGGGGTGTACAACACGGGCTGAGCAGGGCAGGAGGGCCGTGAGTACTGTAGGAGAGGGAGATGGATAGGGGGACTTCCGTTGGAATAAGGGGTGAGCGCTAAGGGTGTTATCAGGAAATTGTGAGCAAGGTAAGGGGGGCTATAGGCTGGAGGTGGCGATGCTAGACAGGTCGTCGGCAAAGGGAGAAAATGGCGCCAGCAGCAGGGGTGCGTGAGGCGTACTGAGAAAGGTTCGCAACAAGGAGAGGAGAGCGCCACTAGAAAGGGTGATACAGTAGGTAGAGAGCATGCAGGGGCTGGAGGGTGCGCGACCCATGCAAATGGAGGGTGCAAAGACTGGGGTGCGGTGCAGGGCTGCTAGGCGGAGGCAGGCTGTGGGCTGGCTGGGATGCTGGGAAGAAGGGATCTGGGCGGTCACGTTGCAGGTGCGGGGCGGCACTGGATGGAGCGAACAGGGAGGGGGTGCTGCGGGAGCCACTGCAATGGGGAGCTAGGGGGCGCTACAGGGCAGGGGCGACACTGGAACAGGTGAGGCGGCCTGAGGGAGATGCGGTGCTGGCGGGGCGCTAGGAGTAGGAGTCTGAGGTGTGGCTTAGCAGGGAGGGTGCTGGAGCGGGGCGCTGCAGCAGGTCAAAGGTGCAGGTGGAGCAGGTGGTATGGTGCAGCGGCTGCCACGGGAAGAATAAGAGTAAAAAAAGAAGGGGGGGAGGGCAGCCACATGGAAATAAGAATAAAGGAAGGGAAAGAGAAATAATAAGAAGAAGAAAAGAAGATAAGATAAAATAAAATAAAGTAAATAAATAATAATATATAAAGAATAATAATAATAATAATAATAATAATAATAATAATCCAATAATGATAATAATGGTCAGTCAACCACGCAGTCTCCTAGACCGAACGCACGGTCGCTGCTAGCGGTGCGGTGACCGTGCACCCACCCGTACCGAAAGTGTGGTGACCGCTAGTAGTGTGGTGACTGCACACTGGCCCGAGACCCACCAAAAACATCAAAGATTCAAAAAATTCAAACCCGGACCCAAACCCAACTCTATCCAAAGTCGCGGGACCGAGAAAAGGATAAAACAACAGGTGTCCATGGTCGGGGTGTGACAATTCTCCCCACCACAAACACTTTCTGCCCCCAGAAATTCACCAAGCCAATAGTTGACACAACTTGAGTTCATTCCCAGAAAAAATAATAGAGAACTGAGAGCTTCGGGGTAACTATTCCCAACAAACGTCACACCCGGCCAATTCAAGAAAAACCATTGCCCGATATTGAGGGGAGAACATGATATGGTTCTCCCCACCACAAGAATTTACTAATAAAAAACCCCTTAAAACCTGAACAAACCACCCCCCCGGGGGGGGAGGGCAACGTGGGAACTCCCAAACCAAACTCATTCATTTTCCCCACATGTACCGAACAACACACCTAAGACTTGATGAAAATCTTATTACGGAACAATCCAACAACTTATAGATGATAAATTAACTCAACAATTCCCATCAAATTTACGAAAAAAACATTCCCCTATCGAACATAGTTAGGACCAACTCAAAATTAGAACAGTTCTGTTTATTCACAGGCCCACACTATTCAGAGAGACCAAAAAACTGAAGAACCACACTAAGTGCAGATAAGACCGCTTGGATTGTGGGGGAACATGCTCATCACGCCACCACAACAAGGATAATATTACAACATCGATGAGAATAGAACAAGGAAATTTGGATATTTCCATCCCAAAGCTGAAAACATCATTCAGACCGAGGTTCCACACACCCTCGACAACTCCTGACTCTGCGCGAGCTTCACCCCGAGACCTATGGCTGGGGCCCTAATAGTTGAAGCATCTTCTGCCTCACAGTCAGTAATTTTCATCCTCTAGTCCCTAGCTCCTTCCTCACAAGCGATGCTTCTTCCAGAACTCTCCCCGGTGTCCTGAATAGTCGCACGGTAGGAAGACTTCGGAGGGATGCGACAAGGAGACTTAGAATGCATGAACCGGCCATATTAGTGGTAGGCGAGAGAACGCTCCAACAAAATGGGAGTCAGTACTGATGGAGATCCTTACCAGACAGGGAATCTTCAAAAGAGATAACTCCCACCAACTACACCTGAGACTCTAAAGACGATGAGATATCCCACCTTTACTCGTCCAAAACTGAACCCTCAAATAACTCTGGGACGGTATGAACCTTAACTACCCTGGGAGTTCCCAAGAACCCGAAGACACACTATCTTTATGAACTATAAAACTACCTCTAAAAAACATCTATTACCTTGAAAAGCAAGCAACACACAAAAGGAACTGAGAACTGAGCATAAATCATTGACATCTTTTGGAGGCTTTCTGGGCAGCATACTCGTGGCAACACGAGAAAAACCATCTAAATCGGCATCAAGCCAAAAATCAATCAAATCAATAACACAAGCCAAGGATAATAGGTCCATAAGTCAAAAATATACAACACAACGAGAAATCACTTTTCCCAAAACCATTATTTCTTTAAAAAATTTAAAAACTCACCTATGGAACCCTATGAACCGTCACATGTGCGTTTTTCAATCCTGCTCACATCACTTGCGAACAAGTTCCCCCACACCCTTCCATACATACCCATGCACGTGTGACCATCCTCTATAAGGAGTGACAAGGTTCAAACACTTCTTTTACTTACCAAATCCAAACCCATACCAAAATTTTCAAAACAGATACACCTTCTCTTTAAAAACACACTTTAGTAATTTAAAAAAAAAATGGAAGGAACACTTTTTCATTTAAAAACCAATTTCAATTTTAACACACTCAAATCAACTAAGATTAAAACAAAATACAAGCAGTAATAACCCACTAGAATGAGGAACTAGTGCATATGTCTGACCCAACAACATGGTGGTGATCCATGCCCCAAGTAAAGAATAACACTAAGAGGACCTTGAGCTAGAAACTTAGACTTCACCTAGGTCACCACCCCATGTGAGGCCACAAATTGAACCAATTTTCCCCCCATTTTCATTCCTCAATCCAAAACAACCAAAGACAAGTTACTCAAATCCCATACTAACCCTGGTAACTCAGGTCTCTTCATGAGCGCTGGTGATCAAGCACCGACCTGTAACCTACCTCCTGAGCCCCGACAGTCCTAATATCCATCTACTGGACATCCCAAATAATAAAGGCCACTCTGAGAAGTGAGTCCCGCTAAGGGCCGACCTGCTCTGATACCATTTTTTCACGAACCAACTTGGGTCAACCCTGAACTGGTCACCCGAACCGGTTCGCGACATGGCCTGAGAGGCGTTCCCGATTCTCCCAGGCTGACAACAAGCGCCATGTCATCAACAGAGGCTATGGGAATGATTTCGCCTAGTAAAAATAAATAAATAAAGCATTATAAATTAAACAGAGCAGCGAAAAAAAATAAACAGAATAAAGTAACTAACAAGAAGAAAAGAAAAAAAGCTAACCGAAAGAGACAACCACTATCTCTGTGTGACCTCGCAGGTCACTCTCTAACTCACAACCAAACATCACACAAGGTGAACACACCCAAGATATAGCCTGCACAAACACTAAAAACAGAAAAGAACTATAGGTGTGAGTATTAAAACTCATTTGGCTAGCCCGATATCTATTCCCAATGCACTACCTTTAAATAAAGAAATTTATTAATTCCGGGTTTGAATTAAATTATATAAAATATTAGTTTCCACACACACTTTTGTTTCTAAAACAAGTAACAATACATTTACCTTTATAATTAAAAAACAAGTTTAATGTTTGAAAGGAATATGTACATTTCATTTTAAAACATTTTTTGCGAACAATTTAGGAATCCAAACTTCAGTTATTAGCCAAAAAGGAAAACCACCCATAACACACAACACACACCAAGGGAAATGGAAAAAATGGCACACATGGGTCAGTAATAGAACTAGACCTCTCAATCGTCCTTCACATACAAATAAACACTAAAGGAAACATGGGTCGAACCTAGGATATCGTGAACAATCCAAAACGAAATATACATGTGACTCATCCCGAAAGCATGCTCTAACTCGATGATGTTAGAACGCCCTAACACCTAGTATAGCCCTTCATGGCCTAACCGAGGGTCCCAATCCCCAGAGCAGTAATAACTCAGTATTCCCTTGCTATGGGGCCACTAGCCAGTGCATAATCTAAAATAGTGCAGAAATCGTTCTCAGAAGATTCACTCACTATGCCAGGTTCCCATGTCAACACATGCAATAAAAAGGGGTGTGTACACAATGTAAATCAATCAGTCACGAGGCACAAATATCACAAAAAACTCACACAATCAACACACACCAATGATCACCCCTGAGTAACCCCAATGCGAGTTTTTCCAAAAATAATTTATTTTATTAAAGTGCCAGACGGGCCTTCACCAACTTTAAAGAAAAACCTCATTTCTCAAGAAAACCCAAAACACTTGTTCAGAAGAAATCATTTATCATTTAAACAAAAACTAAATTTGAAACTCTGTAAAATATGTTTAAAGGCCAAACTGGCATTCTTTCACTACTGGGTGTCTGCTCATCAATAAAACATTTCAAGTGTCGTGTAAAAAATAAACGGCTCTTTTTACACCAAATAATCATTAAAAAATTAATTATCTTATATTATTTTCCATTTATTAAAATTAATAAAACATCAAGAAATTAATAAATTCTAAATTTAAATGTGAGTGTAGTGGGGGAACTACCTCTACTTGCATCCCGATTACGATGACGATGTGGTATGTCCCAACTTGCGCACAAGTACGCGCCACTTGCCGACGACCGCAATATCACGGAAAAACCTTGCCAATGCACTGCAACAATGCAAAGCATCTAAAAACACAAAAACATTGTCTTAAAATAATCCAAAAGAATAAACAATATAACACTTGCCTCGACATTGGAGAGGGTGAAACAAAAAGAACCCCAAATCGCTTTCCTTCAGCGGCAATCGTCCTTTGAGTGCCCAATTGAGAATATGGTGCGTGACTGCCGAAAGGAGGTATGAGGCTAGTACAGGAAAAGGGGAAAGTCATCGAGACGCTGTGCTGCTACTAGATGGATAAATAAGGGTTGGGGTGTGTGCGGTAAGGGCCCACAACGCTGCTGGCCGAAGTTGGTCAGAGACGCGGGAGGTGCTGTCGGACGACGGTTGCGAGGCGGGGGCATGCCGGCTGGGTGTAGGCGGAGCAGGGCTGGCCGGGGGGATGTGGGAAGTTGGTACAGGGGGCGTAGAAGCAGAGATTCCAAAGGGGGAGGAGGTGCATCCAAGGAACAGGGTGCGACGATGCCACTTGAAGCAGGAGGCACTGGACGGTGTCAGAGCTACTGGAAAGAAGGGAGTCGGGGTCGGCAGAAGGAGCAGCAGCAAGGCGGAGGGGTAGATCCAAAGGGGGAGGTCCTGCTGGAGGATATGGGATGTGAAACATCTAGATGAGGTCAACTGGGAGGGTGGGGCACTGTAAGGAAGAGGAACCGGACCGTTGGCTGTGGGTTGGTGCAACCGAGCAGGGGCGTACAGCATGGGCCGAGCAGGGAAGGAGGGCCGGAAGTGCTGCAGGAGAGGGAGAGGGACATGGGGGACATCCGCTGGAATAAGGGGTGTGCGCTAAGGTGTTTTCCAGAAATCGTGATCAAGGGAAGGGGGGCCGCAGGCTGGAGGTGGCGACGCCGGACAGGTCGTCGGCAAATGGAGAAAACGGCGCCATCAGCAGGGGTGTGCAACGGGGGTGCGTGAGGCGCGCTGGGAAAGGTACGCAATGAGGAGAGGAGAGCACCGCTGGAAAGGGAGCTGCAGCAGGCGGAGAGTATTCATGGGCTAGAGGAAGCTCGTTGCTAGAGGGCACACAACCCATGCAACTGAAGGGCGCACAGACAGGGGTATGGTGCAGGGCTGCTGGGTGGAGGCTGGCTGCGGGCTGGCTAGGATGCTGGGAAGAGGGGATCTGGGCAGTTACGCTGTAGGTGTGGGGTAGTGCTAGATGGATTGAACAGGGAGGGGGTGCCACGGGAGCCGCTGCAAGGGGGTGCCGAGGGCGCTACAGGGCAGGGGCGGTGCTGGAACGGGCGAGGTGGCCTGAGGGAGACGTGGAGCTGGTGGGGCACTGGGAGCTGGCGGCTAAGGTGCAGCTCAGCAGGGAGGGCGCTGGAGTGGGGCACTATAGCAGGTCGAAGGCACAGGCGGAGTAGGTGGTAGGGTGTAGTGGCTGCTACGGGAAGAAGAAGAGTAAAAAAAGAAAGGGGGGGAGGGCAGCCGCATGGAAATAAGAAGAAAGGAAGGGAAAGAGAAAGAATAAGAATAAAAAAAGAAGATAAAATAAAATTAAAAAAATTAAAGTAACTAAATAATAATATATAAAGAAGAAGAAGAATAATAATAATAATCCAATAATGATAATAATGGTCAGTCAACCGCGCAGTCTCCAGGACCGAATGCATGGTTGCTGCTAGCGGTGCGTTGACTGTGCACCCACCCAAACCGAATGTGTGGTGACTGCTAGCAGTGTGGTGACTGCACACTGGACCGAGACCCACCGAAAACATCAAATATTTAAAAAATTCAATCCCATACCCAAACCCAACTCTTTCCAAAGTTACGGGACTGAGAAAAGGATAAAATAACAGGTGTTTGTGGTCAAGGTATGACAAACCCCCTTCCACATGTTCTAGAATACCTCCTTTTAAAGTGGGGATTCCTTTGGTGAAGGCCTATGACCTTTATAAAGGAAGAAGGCCCTCAGGGGAACATGAGTCTTTGTAAAGCATTAATCCTTCATGAAGCACTCCTTTCCCAAGCCATGACTTCATTTTGAGACATGGTAACCAAGTTTCATGAATCATATTCCTTCGTGAAGCCCCTTACCTCTGCAAAGCACTTGATCTTCATGAGGCTCCCCTATACAAGGCCCTATGCTTCACAAAGCCACTCTCCTAGGACTCTCTATGACACCTCCCTTTTGCAGACACCTCTTTATGAAGGTTGAGTTCCCAAGGCCCCCACATCCATCCAAGATCATTTAAGCTACACTTCAAGTCTATGGGTGTCATGTTTCACCTACTCCCTTGGCCCACTTTATTTCAAGTTTGGACCAAGATTCCCACCTTTCTTTTACTTCTCAACATAGGTACACTACACCTCTTTCTCCTCAGCATAGTCATGCTAACATATACCTCCAGATCAAACACTCCTCCACACTATTAAAACCTTGAATTTCTAAATACATCCCCCTCTAAAGGGTTCACGAGATGCGGTTATGTGAGCCTAATGGGTAAAGAGTGAGTCCCCCACATCTGTGTATAATGACATAAAACTTCCCAGAATTGATGTTCTAAGCACATGACATAAAAATGTAGTCTTACCTTGTGCAACATATATGGTATTCATCATTTACGTTCATCATGATATGCCACCTCCTCCCACCACATTGGTAAATCCTCCCATACATGGTGACTTTTATATGTAATCCCTACACACCATGTGCCACAAGTATATGATGTTTCAAGTATGAATAACAATAAATGATATCCTCTACACATGAAATTAGAGCCTCATCACATGGAATGACATATTCCAAGAGAAACTTCCATGTGTAAGACCCACACTTTCTATATTAGGTTCATCTTTCATGACATGAATGTCAGGTCTACTCCTTACTCTTGTTTCTCACACAAAGAATGACTCATTTAGGCTTAGAGGTTAGAGTAGATCATGGCATCCACATAACTATACATGATCTATGGGAATATTCTATATGTAAGCCTCGACGATTTACCCTAAATGGGAAGATATTACATGAAATCCCCAACCACATGCTCCTCATCCATTTACCTCCTCCTTATGTATAATCCACAACCTTCTCGAATTACATGGGAATCGATTCCTAAACAATTGGGATATGTAGGAATCCTCCCTAAGGTCCAAACTCAACATCCACATATATCCACTCCATCCACTCCATCCACTCCATCTAATTCATCCACTCCACCCACTCCATCCACATCCATCTTGATTTTTACCCAGGATTCCATATCCTAATAAGATAATGCCCCTACCTGGAGGTCACATCTCCTTAGGGTCACCTTGGGAAGATCCCATGAGTAATACCCACACCATCAAACTATGATAAATATCTTATGAATGGTAGATTCCATGCATAAGCCCCACACCATACCTCACTGATACCAGTAATATATAATAAACTACCAATCATACATCTATATAACTTGTTGACCACTAGTTTTCTAGCTTCATCCAAATCAAGTTTTATATTGGTACACATGTGAGTTATATATGTATTGTTGTTCAGAAGACCAAACTTTTCAATAAATCAGTAATATATTTACTTTGTTTTAAAAATATTTCTATAATCTTTTTGATAAATTTTAATTCCTAAAAAGAAGTTCAATTCTCCCATAATACTCATTTCAAATTATTTTTTTCATAAGTTCTAAAAAACCATTACAAAGTTTTTTATTTATGGAACCAAAAATGACATCATCAAAATATATTTGTACTAATAATATATTAAAACAAACTATTTTCATAAAAAGAGTTGGATCTTCCAATACAACAGTAAATCCATTTTTTGAAATAAGAGAACTTATTTTTTCATACCAATATCTAGGTGCTTGTTTAAGGCCATAGAGAGCTTTAATATGTTTAAAAATAGAATCTAGTTTTCTAGAATTTTCAAAACTAAGATGTTTTTCAACATAAACTTCCTAAATTAAATAGCCATTTAAAAATGAAAATTTAACAACCATCTGATATAATTTAATGTCCATATGATATGAATAATCTAAAATAATTCTAATTACTTCTAATATTACTACATGGGCAAAGGTTTCATCATAATCTATACCTTCTTATTGATTATATCCTTTTGCTACTAATCTATATTTGTTTATATTTATAATCCCTTGATAATCTTATTTATTTCTAAAGACCCACTTAGTTCCTATAACTGTATAATTTGGTGGTCTTTAAACTAATTCCAAAACTTTATTCCTTTTAAATTGGTTTAGCTTATCTTGCATTGCTAACATCCAACTCTCATCTTCTAAGGATTCTTCCAAAGATTTAGGTTCTAGTTGGGATAGAAAGTCAGAGAATTCAAATTGGTTTATTTTATTTCTTCTAGTTATTATTCCTATGTATAGGTATCCAATTAAAGTTTCTAAAGGATGATTATTTAAGGTTCTAGACTATCTAGGTAAAAAAATTAGGGTCATCAGTATCATGTTCTTCTAAACTAGACTGAATTTTATTTATGTTATTTTCAAAATCATTTTTAAATTTTTAAGTCTCATGTTGTTAGAAGAGTCAATAATTTCATCAGTTTTATCATTTTCTTTTATAAAATTGTTAGTTTCATCAAAATTCACATGAATTGATTCTTCAATAATCCTTGAATTTTTATTAAACCTTTTATAGGCTTTATAGGTAGAAAAATATCATAAAAATATCCCTTCATCAGCTTTTGGATTGAACTTACCAAGATTATCCTTGGTGTTCATGATATACACATTATATCTAAAAACATTAAAGTAATTTACCGTAGGTTTTATATTATTCAAAAGTTTATAAGGTTTCTTTTTGAAAATAGGCTAAATTAAAAATATATTCATGATATAGCAGGTTATGATTATAACTTCTTACCATAAGTAGGTAGGTAGACTGTATTTATTCAGCATATTTATAGCCATTTCTTGAATAGTTCTATTTCTATTTTTTCAACGATACCATTTTGTTGAGGTGTTATTAGTGCAAAAAGGTGTGTTACCCATATTTGAACAAAATGAATTGAATTCCTGATTCTAAAATTCTCCACCATGATCACTTCTTAATGAAATTATCTTTAAACCATTTTCATTTTGAATAATTTTGCAGAAAATTTCAAAAATAGTAAAATCCTCACTTTTGAGTTTTAAAAAATAAATCCATGTTAATCTAGATTAATAATAAACTAAAACATATACATATAATTTTCCATCCAAAATTACCACATTTTATAGTCTAAATAGATTCACGTGGATAAGTTCTAGAGGTTTTGATGTAGTAATTTTGTTAATAGATTTGAAGGAATATTTGTGTTGCTTACCAATTTGGCATGCATCACAAAATATGTCACTATCAAACTTAAGACTAGGTAAATTGGAAAATAACTATTTATTAGATAATTTATGTAAAGAATAAATATTACAATGACCAAGACTCCGATTTCATATCCAAGACTCATTTATCTTAGTAGTTAAACAATTCACTTTCTGTTTACATAAAGAATTTAAATCCAAAGTATAAACATTATCAGTTCTAGGGGCTCAAAACTTAAACAGTTTATCTTTAAATACAGAGCATGAATTTTAAGAAAAATCAACATAAAATCCATCATCATAGAGTTGAGAGGTACTTATTAGGTTTTCTTCACCCCTTGTACATATAGTACATTTTTTATTGAGTATTTTATTGGATCTCTAATAGTTCCAAGTAAAATTATATTTCCTTTGGAATTATCACCAAATGTGACTAGTCCTCAACCTATTTGAGTCAGTATATTGAAGTTTGAAGAGTTTCCACTAATATGCCTAGAGCAGCCATTGTCCATGTACCATATATCTTTTCTTTTTCTATGACCTTTTTTCTACAAAGGTATTTTAAACAATAGTTTTTTTGGTTCCCATATTCTTTTGGGTCCAGCAGTGTTAGCTAGAAATGATCTAAGAATCTTGATCTACTTTGTATTTCCAAAACTCATACCATTTTCTATAGATAAGTTATTTTAATTAAAATCCTTTTTAATTCCACTTATTTGTAAATTTATTAAATAACAGTTTTTTTATATGTCCTTCTATTCCACAAAAATTACTAGTAACCATTTTTGAGTTGGGAACAAAATAATTCTAATATAGTTTAGATTTTTCACTCTTACTTTCTATGACAAATATTTTCTTTCTAATTATATTTTTACCAAGAATTTCACTCATAATATTTCTTCCTTTTATAAATAAGAGAACAAAACTTTTATAAGTTTCTAATTCATCTTGTAATTCTTTAATATTATTTTTATGATCAACACAGTTTGTGGTAGATGAGTTAAATTTCAAAATTAACTATTGATGTTGTTTAAGTAAGAAATCTCTTTTCCAAAAAATAGAATTGTGAGTATTCTATAAAGATTTGTGTTTCCTTAATAAGGATTCATATATTCCTTGTAAAAGTTTGCAGTAGGAAGCCAATTTATTATTTGGATAATTTTAATTAGAATAAGAATTAGTTGAATAATAGGTTTAAACCTTATCTTCTTTATCCATGGAGCATA
Source organism: Viscum album (assembly GCA_963277665.1). Lineage (NCBI taxonomy): Eukaryota > Viridiplantae > Streptophyta > Magnoliopsida > Santalales > Viscaceae > Viscum > Viscum album. The sequence goes on along the minus strand of OY728155.1, from coordinate 1,631,829,286 downwards.
TATTTTCTTTCAGATTTGTTTATTCTTTTTCTAAATCATATTTTGATGAGCTACTTGAGTCTTTAGAAACCCTCCAAGTAGCCTTCATTTCTCTTCAGCCTTTATGTTCATAATCATAATTTTTTTCATATGTCTTTCTTCTCTTTCTCTTTTCACCTTTTTTCTAGGGACAATCAGGTCTTATATGAACTAATTTATTACATTCATAGAATATGAATTCCCTTATGTATTTCTCATCCATTTTGAATGATTTTCTGAATCCTATTTTCTTCTTATAAAACTTGCTAAAATTTCTGAATAATTGAGTGAATTCTATTTCAGAATCAGATGTATCTGAATTCCTTTCTTCTCTAAATTATTTCTTTATTCTTATTCTTTACTTCTAAGGTGTTACCTTTAGATCAGTATTATACTTTTTCACTAAGACTTTATGATCTTCATCTTAATCTTTCATTTCAACTTCATACATCATCAGTGTCCCAATTGATTCTATCATTGTCATATTTTTGACCGGTGATTATTGTCAAATTACAGCTGATATACTATTCAATTTAGTAGGTATTACTCTCAGTACTTTCAAAGATTTATCTTATTATTTGATAGGATCACCTAAGGTTATAATATTATTAATAATCTCTGTAATCCTTCCATTCATCTGTGTGATACTTTCTCCATCAAAAAATCTGAATGTATAAAATTTTAGTTTTTTTATTTCATACCTCTTTTATCTTAGATTGTATGTTCCTTAATAGTAAGCTGCAATGGTTTTCCACATTTCATAAGTATCAGGACATTGTGAGACACAATTGAATTCATCTAGCCCAAGACCACATATAATAGCATTCATAGCTTTAGAATTCGTGTCATACTCATCCTCTATAGCAGTAGTCCAAGTTGTAGGATTTTCAGAAATTATATATAGAGTAATGATCTTTTAGTAGAAGTTGAATCCCATATTCTTCAAATATATAATCATCCTTGATTTGAAACATCCATATTTTTCACCATTGAAATAAGGAGAAAAAAAACTAAAATTACTTCCCTCTGATCAGTCATTGTTATCTTTGTATGGACCTTATACTTTAGCTTTGTTATAGATTTTTCCAAAAGTTCTCTTTTGATACCAATTATTTGGTAAAATATACAAATATAAAGAAGAGGGGGGAGGGTGAATTGTGTCTTTTTTAAAATCTTTCACAATTCTGTCTTTTGATGTCGAATGCTGATTATACTAATTAACAGTGTTTATCCTTTGTATGAATGTATGAGCAGTGGATAAAAATAGAAATATAGATCATGGATATTTATAGTGGTTTAGGGTGTAAATATTACCTAGTCCACTCCACCAATTACTCTTTCTGTGAGTTTGGTGAAATTTATTAGTTAGTTCCTCATATCATAAGACAAATCCATAACTGAGTGTAGTCAGTTGACACCGTTACAAATAAAGCTAAAGATAAAGCCTTTTGGTTCTTTAACAAAGAACAAAAAAACCACAACTTAGATCGAGAAGTTGATACTCCACCACAACTGAGTACGAGCAATTGAAACTCTCAATAAAAATATATTGATTGAAAAGGTTCTGGTTAAACTTCATAGTTAAAACAAAAACTAGTGGTAGATTGATATTCTTATTTAGAAAATAGTTTCTTTAAGAAAGGGTAGTTTCAAAGAGATTTGGTTTCAATAAATCTTTGAAATAAAACTAGAAAAGAATAGATGTAGTAAAAAAATTTCAAATACTAAATTCAAAACACGTACATCTCTACTATAGCCTCTTCTGTAGAAAATAGTGTTTGATCAATTATTGCAGTAGATTTGTAAAATATATCCACAAGAATGCAGTTTAAATCACGAATATGTGTCACAATATATGGATCAATATATATCTCAATATTTTTCTCAATATTTTTCTTCTCCTTTGAATCATACACACACATATATATAAAATATACTGATATAATAATTAAAGCAGAGAGCATATCTTTTAATTCTAGATCTATGAAAATATCCTGATAAATCGTAAGAATTAAAATTCTTGAGACAACTCAGAGTATTCATAACTTTCTTAATAATATGAGAGAATTTCTTTACTTAATATTATTCTTTGAATCAGTAATAATTTGGTTTTAATCTTTTTAAATCGATCTTTAAATTGGCCTAATATTTCACAAAGACCGTTGTATGAAACTCTGATAAAATCTTAAATTCAAATATCTAGTGACGAAAAGTCAAATGTAAGGTTCTTTTAAAAAACGATAAAATACCAAATTTAGGGTTCAACTATGTAGCGTTCATTCTCTAAACATAAGGTTGAAAATATAAGTTTGACCACAAAATTAAGTTTGATGATCCATATGTTTTCTTCTTAATCGTAATGTTCCATACTTATGTAGGGTTATTTAACTATAATTTTTATCTTTGTCAAACGCAAGATTTCATCCAAATGTAAGGTTCCTTATCAATAGATTTCTATCAATGTAGGGTTGATTAACCATACACACTGATCTTTCATCATAAAGTTTAATAGAAATGTAGGGTTTATTCCATATGTTACGTTCTTCAATGTATCGTATGAAAAGTGTTTCCAAAACACGCTTAGCAGCATTTCAAACATTTTGACGAATATTCGACATGAATAATAAGATTGAATATTATTCCACAATAAGAAATATAAAGAATATTAATTTCCTAGAATACACTTAAAGTAATATCATTAGTAAAACAAACAAGGGTATTTGTGAACATCAAAATCAATAAGATTTATAGATTATTGTTGAGGCAATACATGCCCAACACACCCAACCCCTCCAAATTACATTTCTGTAGTTAATATCACTAACCCCATACCCATATCAACTTTCCCAAAGGCTCTAAACCATTTTAGGGTTCTCACATGACCAATATCCAGACCGTTCATCTCAATTCATAACTCACCTATACATGAAGGTCACCAGGGGATTATATACTAAGGAAACTACATTACATTTATTTAATTTAATTAGAACCCCTTAGGTTACATACATCTCAATGCAAACATTTTAATCAAGGCCTTGGCCATTTAAGGTAAAGGAAATCAAGCTAGTGACCAAGAACCCTCATGGCCTTGAGACTTTATCTATCTCATTCAAGGGAATTCATTTATTTTAAATAAGTTTCTTAATTTAAAATGGAAAATCACCCAAAAATAGATATACTAATAATTAAATGCTATAATTAAAGTTAATAGTACCATATGTTATGCATAAAGACCAATTAGCACAATTATAAGCCAAAATATTTCTTATTTCAACTCCCAGTGGCTCTCACCTGAGCCCATCCAAGTCCAACGACCATCATCCAATCACCTAAGGCCCTAAATCACTCCAATAAAATCAATTTAAATAATTATATTTGAATTATAATTAATTAAAAAATTAAAATTAATTTATAATTTTAACTTAAAAAGTCATAATTTCCTAAAAGATCATTGGGAAAACTCATCGCACTGAAACTGAAACCAAACACCCATGATAGATCCACAACACACTCCTAAAACTGTCCCAAAAAAATCTCTAACAATCAAAGCCTAACCAATGCCAAATTAATTTAATTTAATTCAAAAACTTTATGAAAAATAAAAAAATTATGCAACTAAATCAAAATGAACTAGTTGAAAAATGGTTTTTAACATCGTTAGTTTGATGTAGGTTTCATATAAGCCGACGTAATATATGTTTCTGAAAAAAATTTGGTGTCGATTCTTTAAAAAACCAACGCCAAAAAAAGAAAAATAGTTTGTGCATTGGTTTTTATAAAAAATGATGCCAAAATTTTTATATTATTTTCTAAGCTTTGATTTGATTGGTCATGGAGAAAAAATGGAGTTATGGATTAAAAGTTATGGTTGTTGAAAGTTGATCTTCTTTAATAGAAGTCTTAAAAAAGTCCATCTTTCAAAGGCCATAACATTTAATCCGTAACTCCGTTTTAGCTCCACAAACAATCAAATCGAAGATTAAAAAATTATCTAAAACGTTGTCAATTTTGGTTTTTCATTTTTGGCGTTGTTTTTCAAAAAAATTACCACCAAAAAAATTATTTTTCATGTTGGTTTTTTTAAAAATCGACGTCAAAACAATTTTTTTAGTTTTTGGCATCAGTTTTAAAAAAAAGCGACATGAAAAGTGTATTTTTTTAAATTTTTGCATCAATTTATTTAAAAACCAACACAAAAAATATTTTTTTTACTTTTTGGTGTTGGTTTTTAAAAAAACCAATAGGAAAAATAATTTTTTTTATACTTTTTAGCATCAGTTTATTTAAAAACCGATGCCAAAGAGGATATTGATTGGCATTTTTGGCATCAGTTTTCTACAAAACCGACACCGAAAGGCCAATTTAGACCCTCTTTCGTGTCGGATTCGAACAAAACTGATGCTAAAAAGTATTCGCCAATACATCGGGATCAAAATTTTAATTTTTTCACAATGTGCGTTTAACTTTTTAAACTCCCGCTTACATTTCCAAACAACGCTATCAAAAATATTTTTGTTTACTATATAAAAATCCATTTTCTCATTCATTCAAACTTTTAAACCTCTTTAATTCAATCAAGTATGCAATGTGGATTCAATATTTAATTTGAAAATGATGCATATTCTAATAATTTATTTTCTTTATTATTCTTTTCCTTCATTTCAAAACAACTCGATTAGCTTGCTTATAAAGATGATTTATTCTTATTATTGGGTTACCAATATAGAAAATTCAGAAGATATTGGCCCATGGTAGTGTAAATTTAATTATTGATCCCCATTTTAATTTGGTGTATGTGATTTTAGTTTATGTTTATCAAATTTTATTTGAAATGAATTGTACCAATCCAAACTTTGATATGTTCAAATTTCAACGACCATAACTTTTGATCCGTAACTCTGTTGTTTCTCCACGAACTGTAAAATCGAATATTAGGAAATTCTCTGAAACATGGAATAAGAAAAATATACTTTTTGGCATCCGTTTTTGTAAAAAATGATGCCAAAAAAATTATTTTTCATTTATGGCATCATGTTTTTAAAAAATTGATGCCAAAACTATTTTTTAAAACTTTTTGTCATCGGTTTGTATGAAAACCGATGCCAAAAATGATACGAATGTACTTTTTTGGCATCAGGTTTTTACAAAACCAATGCTAAAAAACAAATTTAATTCATTTTGGCATCATTTTACAATAAACTGATGTAAAAATGTCATATTTTTTATGTCAACAGCTTCAACATCGGTTAAAAACCGACGTCAAAATAAAAAAACCAACGTTAAAGGCCATTTTTCTACTAGTGATGATTTGATATGATGTGCAGACATCATCTCAGGAGGCCATCTATGCAAGTTAAGAAAAAGATCCATTGAAATCGGAAAATTACACCATGATATGGATTGAAACATTAAACTAGGTAAACCGAACTATGAGAAAATCAAGAGGAATCAATATTAAAGTCCAACATAGGAAAGTTTTACCTAAAACCAAAATAAATCACATTTAGAATTTTTAAATATAAGGATGAATGAAAAAGGAGAGGTTAGAGTATAGGTCGATCGAATTACCTCCTCTCGTCGCACTGCTTAACTAAAGAAGAAGGGTGTATTCCTCAGTAAAAAGATGTGTTTTCTCTCACTAAAAAACAATAGGGCTCCATTTATGGCATGAAAAGGTTTAATCTGTGAACTGTATTATGGGAAGGGGACATTCATTCTTCCTAATTAATTCACAACGTGAACTCTTGTTCATGATATTAATGTTCTGTAAGAGCTATTTTCAATATCCCAACCACTCTAAACTTGCACCAACATCTTATTGAACACCAAATATTAATTCCAATCCTTAAACCCCATCCAAAATCACTTTTTAATGACATAAAAAAGATCCAATTCTCATTTCGTGTCTCAATTCTCAAAATCAACCCCTCACCAAACCAATATTTCAAATTCCCCCAGAATTTCACACTCTGTAATGGTATTAGGTTTTAAACAGTACATATTATCCACATACATATATACTTCTAAAGTTAAACTATGGAAATTATGGGGTAACACATCAAACATCATTGAATTAACAAAGACCCACATCGAAAATAACACATGATGTCGATCATCCTCAGACCATCCCTTAGGAGCATCGCCATTGATATCTCGATATCACAATACCTCCACCTCAAAATATACAAACTAGTAATCCTCTAGCTGATACACTATAGTCACCATCTATGATCATCTTCTCCCATAGAAAGTTGGATCACACCCATCTCCTCCACCATAGTCCAAGAGTCTCTAAACTCATACACACCACCACTATGTGACTTCCTTCTAAAGGAATTAGCCACAAAATTTCTCTTTTCAACTATATAGGAAATATCAAATTCATAATCCTGTAATAACTCAATCCATTATCATTGATGCAAATTCAAGTCACATTAGGAGAAGACATATCTCAAACTCTTGTGATCTATGAAGATAAAAAATTGCTCAATAATGAGGTAATGTGACCCAAACATCAAAGAAAACACAACCACAATAAGCTCTAGATCATGGGTAGTGTAGTTAAATTCATGAGTTCATAATTTATAAGAACCATAAAAGATAAATATTCATTGTTTCATAAACACATAGCCTAAACCAATATGTGAACTATCACAATAAACCTCAAACACAATTTCATCCTCTGAAAAATGAAGAACCAAATCACTTAACTTATTCTCCTTAAAATACTCAAAAGAAACACGAAACTAATCATTACACAAAAATTATTAATCTTTTATAGTCAAGGATATAATAGGATTCACAATCTGAGATAATTTTGGGACATAACTACTATAGCAACTAACAAGACCCATGAAACATTGCATATCCACAATATTCCTAGGGGCTACCCAAGAGATAATTGCCTTAATATTCAAAGGATCTATGACTAATCTCTACTAATACATGACATTCCCCAATAAATCGACCTCATAGGTAACTGAACAATGATATATAATATATTATCACCCTTATATTTGTTCCTAAAAAATTCATATGAAATATTAAAATTCATATGACTGACTAACTGAAAATTACCTTTGTTTATTTTTCAAACAATTTTATGGTAAAGTGATAAACCATGAAATTACTGAATATAAAGAATAAAATACCATAAGAGATATTCATACCATTGAAATATAATTTAATCATATTATAAAATTTATTCTTATGTAATTTACAATGAATACCATTTACCTCTAATTCTAGATCACCTAGATAAGATCTTCGAACCATTAATCCATTTTGTCTCACTTAGGAATATAATCCTCTATTTTTGTCTTCCATCCATTGAATCATCTTACTAAAATACAATATTTCTTTTTTAACCAATTTTAATGCACCTTATTAGTGTCCACACGTAGAAATCTATTAGACATATTATCCACATCCTCTTTCAAGGCATTAATCATGAACAAATCCTCCAATATTTATTCCTCAGATTGAATAAAAATTTCCCATGGATCCCCATTGCCTAAAAAATTACCCTGGTTAGTTTTGACCATGATGGGAGGTAGGTTCATCCCTACAAAGTCTTCCTTATTTTTCTTTAAATCCTCTAACAGATGTCCTTTCTACTCTCGGTCTTTATGGTCACCAGAAACCAGAAATTTGTTACCAATAACAGTGAAATTATAATATTTCAACTTGGATTTAGAATTTTTTATGGATATTGTATCCATTGGTTGGGTTAAGTAGGATTATTCCATGAAACCTTTTCATTTCTCCCTTTAATTAGGATACACCTCCTCGAGTCCCTATTTCCTCTTTATACCTTCCTTCTCCTTAGACTGGGTAACCCTCTGCACCAGATTTCTTCATCATTGTGTTCTGAAATAGAAAAATGATAATTATAATAAATAATTTGGAGTCCCTTATCTTCATTTAGGTTCTCTACCTAAGATTTATTGTGACCCTGTTCTAGTCCTTCACTCGCCAAACATTCAAATTAATTGACAAGCTTAATATATGGCACTTCCCATATCATGATCTGCACCCCACCCCCTGCTTCTTGTAACTCCTAACCCTTTCCAAAGTTTTCATACCATTATATTTATTAATTACATTGTTATGGGTATTATTATCCCATTATTAAATACTTTTCCATAAATGTATATTTTGAATTCATGTTTTTAAAACATGCTTAAAAATATGTAATTGCATAATGGCCCAATTTGATAGCAGTGCACTATTTTTTATCATAACATTATATAAACTCATATAAATGTGAAAATTAATTTTTTTTTGGATTATATGATATTGGGTATTAAATTTAGAAAACTTTAAAAAAGGCTATATCATAGAAAAAGAGGCCCAAAAGAGGCTAAAAAAGTGAAGAAATTTTGAGTGCGACTGATTGGAACTACCATTAGTGATTGGTCCATAACATTGGATTTGGACCTCTAGTTGGGCTCATTACACATCCATTGGATGTATAAATAGAATTTACACATCTCTATAGAATTTCAATTCAATATTTTGAGATCCAGTCAGTCAAATAGCTTGAAAAATTTGAGGGAGAAAGTCTTCCATGAACAATCCACCTGGTCCCTTAGACACTTTACTTCTTTTGTGAAAACATTGATGTAATTTTCTATAAAATGACTCTCCCTTTAATTATAAAAATATTATTGACTATAGGGTAGTATGAAGGATTTGAGACATTATTATTCAATATGTATGGATTCCTCCCCTTCCATGGAGTTCTAAACTCCTTATGATCACTTAGGAAGGAACGTAACGTAAATCTAGAGATTCTTATTTGTAATATTTGAAGGATATTTTAAATTATAGGTTTTTATATAGTTTTTATTCATACTATATTATTATTTAGTTGATTTATGTACTGGTATTTCATACTAAAACTCATATGATCATGTTTGGGGCTACCCATTCAAGTGATGTTTCACACATAACTCACCATTTCTTCTTCCCCCTTTAGGTTGTGGTATTTTTGTGGTTCATATTAATATATTGAATTCAAATAAGATCTTCCATGGAAGTTTAGATTTAGGTCATGGTATCAAAATAAAATAACATACAAAACTAGAAAACATGTTGAGTTATTCTTGTGTTTCCTTGGTGAGTTTTGGTTATAAAGTTGGACACAAATCACCCATTCATTTTTAGTTTCCAGGGAATCATTTTGTGTTTATGACCAAAACCTATGAGGTGTACTAGTATAAAATTAGTAAAAATGCATTTCTCTGTGTTATAAACTAGGTATTAAAATATATAAACCATATCTATTGAAGTGATGAAGTATAATCATCATGATATTTTCCTGGGTTGATCATGATTAATCAATTCTATTAAATTATTATTTGTTTGATCACTTACTTGTATCTATATTATTATTAAATAAAAAACCAAGTTTTATAAAATCCCATTCCCATTAATTTTTTAATTAAAACACACTTTTAAAATTAATTTTCTAAGGTTTGGTTGAGAGACAACCTAGGGTTCAGGTAATATTGTAGAAATTCTTATAAATTTTTTTCTAATTTTTCGTGCTCAACAACAAAATCAAATTTTAGAACTATTACTAGGGATCCAAGATAAATTTTACTTTTGAATTAGTTATTTTCCATTTTTTTCTTATTAATTTATATCTTCCCCCTTTCCTTTTGAGTTTTTTGTTTTGTTTTTTTTTCATATTATCTATATCCATCTCTCTCTCTTCTTCTCTCTTATCACTTATTTAGTAAAATAGTTTGGTTTTCATTATTTTATTTTCTTTATTTTCTTATTAATTACCAAGTTTGTTTTATTTATTAATTTCATTATTACTATATCAAAAAATAAAAATAAAATCAAAATATGAAATCATTTTTTCATGGAATGATCCTGAAAAGAAAAATTACTTGAAATTGACCCAGAAACTAAAAAGACACTCTACTCAAAAATTAGGACTTATAGAGTAGGTAAATCTAGTAAAACCAAGGATAATATTGTGGAACCTCAAATAGTAATAATCTAATATAATTGTGAACCAAATCAAACCCTAAAAAAATTACTATAAATAATCAAACATTAAAAGAACTAACCACCCAAGATGTGGAGTACCAACCCATGTACATCCAATATCCTGAGGAAGAAACCATGTTTAAGAGTAGATAAAACTTATCTACCTCATTTTTAAATTACATGGTCTTCTTAGTGAGGACCCTCATGAACATCTTAATGAGTTTTACATTGTTTTCCTCAAAAAAGAAACCCCTAAATACTACTGAGGACCACATAAAGTTTAGGGACTTCCCTTTCTCCCTTGATACTGTAACCAAAGACTAGATATACTATCTTATAACCAAATTTGGGGGTTGTAATGACCTTAAATGAATCTTTATAGAGAATTTATTTTATACCTCTCCAATTAAATCCATTAGAAAAGAAATTTGTGGCATTAATAAATTACAATGATAGACCCTTCATGAATTTTGGTAGAGATTAAAAAGACTTTATCAAGTTTCCCCCACCACAAAATTAGTGAAAAAATTCTAATAAAATAATTCTATGATGGTTCTATACCCATGTATTGTGGGATGATTAATGTTTTAGCTGGTGGTTCCTTATAGGTTAAAACTTCTACCACAACACGTGACTTAATAGCCAACATAACTCAAAATGTACAAAAATTTGGTATATGAGAAATTTCACCCACTTGAGAATTTCATGAGGTAATCCATTCATCATTAAAAAAGGTAGATAATAAACTTTATGAAATTCATACTCCTTTTAGACAATTAGATAAGGCTCATGGTAATTCACCCTCACCACCCATTCAATTTTATTGTATCTTTAGTTATGATAACAAAAATTTCTATAATCGTTGATCAAAACTTCAGGATTCTTCTAATTATTAATATGGTTCTAGTATAAGATAATAATCTTATTAAAATTATAATACAAGTTGTTAAATTTTTTTCAACTAAAGGAAAACATGAGGTAAGGGACTTCGTCTCGATTTCCCTTCATTGAGATATATTATAATGTTATGAACCTAATTTATTTTATATGGTGTATATACTACCCCTTTAACATTTAATATAATGATTAATTAATAATTAATTATATTTTGAGTTTTAATTTGAATTGTTTCATCCATGTTTATTTGACTTGAAAATTACCAAGTGGTAAAAGTTATTATATAATCTTACTTTCTTTTGTGATTGTCAACTTTACCTTGAAACAATCACTTTCTTGTGGTAATGTTTTATTGGAAATTAAATTTATATCAAATATATATATTCTCTCATAATGTATATGATTATTTCCTACACTATATAACATTTTTACATATGATGTTTAATTTGAAAGTTATTTGATTAAATGGGTAAATATTGATAAATCTATATCCTTTATTTAATACAGATATATGATAATAAGTAAAATTAATTCATGAATTAAATTTATTATTAGATATATGAAGAATTATTTTGATATTCAGTGATTGGTGGGACCTAAAATTATTTATCCCCTTGATGCATCAACGAGTCTCATGAGACAAATCAGTTGTCCAAATTAAATTGGTTTCTACCTATAGTTTTAAACCATCTTGTGAAAGGTCTTTATGGTAGAGGTATCATGATGGATGATATCATGAATTCTAATAATTATGAATTTACTTCATTTATAATTTAGTTATTATTATTATCCATGATATTTTCTAATTGAAATTATCTTTTTTATGAATTTCATTCTCAGTTTATTGATTAAATGAAATGTGTGTTCAGTTATTTAACTTTCTATATTTATCACATATTATCTAATTATGATAGAAAAGTTATCGATTAAATATTATGTGTGTAAATTATTCAAATTTTCATATTGTTTTTTATTTAGTGATTCATGACATCTTCCATAGTACATAATCATTACTATGATTTTAGGGTCACACTTATTTTTTTTCCTTTCTATAGGATTTGAAGAAGAATTTTTGGAATTAGTTTTGGGATGCTAAATGTTTTCCATTACTATGCTTTGTATTTTATTTTCCTAAAGTAAATGGGAATAATGTATGTATATGGATTTCCAAAACTGCTAAACTGATTAATTCTTATGGATTTTACCCCTGTATCTATGCCATTATAATAATCTAGGAACCATATTTGGGTTACTAGAGTCAGGGTCATTACAAGGAGAGGGGATCTCCCATAAATATACTGTTATGTGGAATAATGGAGAACAAATGGTGGTTTAGGGTTAAATAAAAAAGTTGAAAATAAGTAATTCCCAAGTAATTTAGTGAGCCTCATAGTTTGGTAAAATGTGCACCAATTGTGCAAGCATCACCGTCCCCCACACCACACCTTACATGGTTACAAAACATGGTTATGAAACTGTTTAGAAACCATGCATCTACTTATGTTATTCTATACCATTTCTCTTGGTCATCTAGGGCCACTCACATGGTTTTAAAAAACCATGTTACTATATAATTAGTTTTCATGTTTTGAGTCATACGATTAGCACTAACCGTGTGCCAACTATGCGCCCCGATCTATTTCACATGAAAATGTTTTATAAAAGATCAATGCAACTGTAACTCATATGAACTCCTGAAACTCCTTATAAGTTTTAAATCATATCTAAAAGAAACATGATACTGTTTTCTAACTCTCATAATTAGATTTAAAATCTTGGTTTTTGATTTTTCCCATCTATAAAATGAAAAACATGAAAACCATTGAAAATTCAACTCATCCAAAACATGATATCTTAAAATTAAATAAGGAATAATAAATATGAAAATTTATATAATTAAAAACACATTACATTTCATCAATAAATTGATAATAAAGAATAATATGGAAGGAATAAATAATGGTCAAATAATATCATATAAATAATAACATGAAATTGAAACATAACCCTATATATCATAAGTATTAAAATAATCATATGGACATTAATAACTAATATCATAATGATAAAATGTATAATGTTGAACATCATGATGATTTAATCAAGGACTTGTGCCAAAAAACATTACATAAATGGGTAGGGCCTCAGCCAAATACTCAAACTAGTTTGTTTAATGAAGCATACCGATGTATCAAGGAGCTATAACTGGCCCATCACATTACTTACTAAGTATAATGTATTCATCATATAAAAGGGGAAAATAAAAAATCGATACATAATCAATATAAAAATTCATATTAAAAAACTATAACATGAAATGTTAATATTTATCTCAATCAAAATGACCATAAACCATCTAAATAATGAATAATTATGGAATCATTACAATATATACCCAATTTATAATAACTAAAATAATGGGTTTTTTTCATTGATGAATAAAAATACTATAAAAATATCATTAAGAAACTCTTGAGAAAAACTCCTTTTTCACTTTTATTTACACATTCTTAAAACAAAAAATTTTCAAAAAATTATGAAAAATATTTTCTTTAAAAAATAAGTATGGAAACTTGTAAAGTTTTATTCAAAGTATTAAACAATCATGATAGTAGGAAATACCATTCATGTTGAGTATTTCAAAAAAGACCCCTTTCACATTTTTGGTAAAAAAGTACAAAATTACATTGTTTAGAAAATGAATAGAAGATTTCTTTTAATATTTACAAAAAATCAAAACATGTGTGAAATATTATTCATTAAATCATTATAAAATATTAAATTATTCATTAAAACATTTTGAAGAAAACATGAATATGGAAGAAAAATATTCCTAACGAAGTGGAAAAATAATGTCAATTTTATGTAAAAACATGGTTTTAGTATCTTGGGTAATTAAAGAGTTGAAAATGAAAGGAAAAATTTTAATTCCAATAAATAACTAGATAAGAATAAAATATACCAGGTTTAAGATAAAATGATCAAATAATTCCCTCAATGTAAACTTTAACATAAAAAATCCCAAATAATGATAAGTTTGTGAAATAAAACCTTACCACTTTTGTAACTTCTGAATCATAACCCCAATAGAATAAATAACTTAAAATGAATATTTAAATACCATGAATACAAAAGTAATATTGATATATCATATCAAAGGAGTATTATATACACCATATTAATGAAGCAAGAGGTCAATACAACATATGTCAATCAGAAGCAAAAGTAAGATAAAAAACCCTTACAAAGATCATATCATTGAAGTGAGGATTAATCAATGAAATGATTATGTGTAAAAAATGTAAATCAATATTAAAAAATTAGAAATAAAATATAAAATAATAAAAATTCATTACACACATAATCTTATAATATCAAAGAATGTGTGTAACGACCTGACCCGGAAGCCACTAACTGGTGCTCTGAGCTGGTTCACCACAAGGCCTCAACTGCGCCTCCCCGTATGCCAGAGGGTGCCGACTAGCAGTGAGGGCCTAGGGTGTGATAGTGGGGAGACTATTCCCTCATACCAGAGTAAGTGACAATGGAAATAACTAATTTTCATACATTGCGAAAATTAAACAGAGTGCGGAATAAATAAACAACTGAAATAGAACAAGATGAAATAGTGAAATGTTGTAAAAGCCCAAACAGCTATGCAATACAATACAACACTAGTCACCCACCAAGGCGACCAGACAAATACAAGTAAAAAATATTCTAAAAGAAAAATTACAGGGCTCAACTACTAACTTTGATCCAACCCACATACCCGATCTCCAGACACTCTCGAACTGCATCAGCCTGATCAGTAGAACCACTCGAGCAGCTCCGATCGATCATGCAACAATGGGCCTCAGCCCTATCCACCATACAACTCATGATCAACCAGAAAAGTAGACATAAGGTCTACACGTACACCAAGGTGAATGTACAGGGGTGAGAAATAATCTTAGTAGGGAACCTCAACAAGCAACCTATAACTGTGCTACTAAGTGTATACAATAGCAACGTGCTCAGCCCAGCTAGAACACAACAAAAGGAAGTAAGCCAAACGTGCAACCACAGTCGAACCTAGGGTATGTAATCCCTGTCAACTGGGAAAGTGCCATCATGTATGTCCATATCTATATACGTACACATGTATAGTCCCATACCTATACACATATACATAAATATGAATATTCAGGATTAAGTGAATCAAATAATAATAACAATATCAGTAGTTGATCTTTGGGACCATAATCCTGATCTCATGGACATCCTGTGCAAGGGCATGGAGCTGGACGTTGTGCCACTCAAGCCGTGTATCAAATAAGTCGATCTATGGGTATGTAATCCCATTGACATATACCTGCTTTGGCCAACACTGGAGATATTTCTCTGAACAAGCTAAACAAAAACAAGTAACCCTCTAGTTCAACCAATCAATAAAAGATATAACAAATAATCTCTGAGGATGCACTCTCAATGAATTCCCCTTATAGTCATGTGTAATCAAAGACTCTCTATGGAAGCTCACACAGTCAATTCCGCTTATAGTCATGTGTAATCAAAGACTCTTTGAGGAAGCTCACATGACCAATTCTCCTTATAGTCTAAAGTAGTTAAAGACTCTATGAGGAAGCTCACATGGTCAATTCCCCTTATAGTCTAAAGTGATTAAAGACTATCTAAGGAAGCTCACATGGCCAATTCCCCTTATAGTCTAAAGTAGTTAAATACTCTATGAGGAAGATCACACGGTCAATTCCCCTTATAGTCTAAAACGGTTAAAGACTCTCTGAGGAAGCTCACATGGTCAATTCCCCTTATAGTCTAAAGTGATTAAATACTCTTTGAGGAATCTCACACGGTCAATTGCCCTTATAGTCTACTACACCAGGTTCTCACAGACCTATGTAAGTCAAACGTTCATAGAAACACAACACAACCAAAGTAAATGTAACATCCCAAGTAAGTAATGAATAATAGATATTTTTATCTATGTCTATTAATGATTAAGATAGTGTTTTAGAGGCTTAAAATGAAAATAAATCCAATCTTAAGCATGGAATACACTAATATTTTTAAAAGATTGTTTTACTGCCTTTTGATGGAAAAACATTTTTAAATCTATCTTTTGACAATTTTATAAGCTATGTTTTTCAAAATAAACTTATTCTTCATGATTGGGACATCAAATTTTACTTTGTGTGAATTTTTGGTATTTTTCAGACAATGTTCATTTTTTAATGAATAGTGAAAAATACTGCATTTTACATCAAAACTGCTTTTTAATATAATTTATTTATATGATTAGATTATCTTTTGAATTGGTTTTGAAGTTAAATTAGAATATATTTTTACCATTTAATCCAATGGTGGTCATTGGAATCAATTTCACTTTGAAATTTAACTTAAACTGGTGTCAATCTTTTGATACTTATTGTTTCATAAAAACACGCTATTTGTCATGACAACGGGAATTAATTATTAAATTAATTAATGTGACTTATATGTTTTGAATTTTGTAAAATAGACTTCATTTTTGAATTCGGAATATCAAATATAGCTTAGGGTGAATTTTTTGTATTTTTCTGAAAAACTTCAATTTTTGATGAATAGTGAAACCACTAAGTGGTACTTATAAAAACTAATTTTTCGTTTAAATGAAATTTTACCACTTATATGTTTTGAATTTAAAAAATCCAACATACATGGTTTTCATTAAGAAGTAAAATGTGGTTCAATGAGATTAAAATAATTTTTTGGTGAATAGTAACTCTTAAGTTCTTAATCGCGATTAGAGGTAATTAGTGTAGTTTAAGGTAAAAATAATGCTTTAATAAAATGAGATGAGCTTGAAACATGTCCTACCCTCATTTTATGTGTCATGGCCGACCAAGAAAATCCATGGGTCAACTTGGGGACCCCATGGAGCCACTTTGGTTGGGAAATGACATAAATAACTTTTTATTTAATGTAAAAGTAAAAATGACACAAACATGAGATGTTTTACTAAAAAAAATTTTACATGGGGTTATAAAGATCATATTTTTTATTATAAATAGTCATTGGAAAGCTAAAAATATTTCCTACATCATAGTAGTTTTTTATAATTTTTATACTTTAAATAAATTAAATTATTTATGACATCATGATGATGCAGCGATGACCTCACTATTTAACGATTTAAATAAAATGAAATGATAATGTAAAATCTAAGACCTAAACATGTCCAAAACCTATTGGATGGGTTGATTTCGAACCCTTATCACCTTATCCTCGAAAAAAATCAATGTGGGACCTCTTAAATCCGAATACCATTTTAAAATAAAGTGGCTTTTCTTTACCTTCCAAGAGTGCCCCTCCTCTCCTCTTATAAAAGGCCCCCACCTCTACCTCCTTACCCACACTCCCAAAGCCTTTGGATCGGCCAACCCCTGACCATTTTAGCTCTCCACATCCCTATATTACTCCTTGAAGCCTCACTTTTGGCAGAAGTCTTCCCAAGGAAGCCTTTGAGCTCAAATCTAAGAGAGTTACCCGATTTTAAGGTAATGTCTTCTTTTGAGTCCTTTTGTTTGATTTTGCTTCTCCAACCCCCTAAAATATTTTTATTATTTTCTTTTGTAACAACTCCAGTATCCTCAATATACTAGGATGTTTTTATAAGAATTATTCTAGCTACACTTACACACACCTACATCTAATGGTTAAAGGACATACTGTTTCCGTGGATGGTGAATTTATGCCTCCCGGAACGATGATTGTTCAACATTATTTTAAAACTTTCAAAGGTGGCCATTAAGATGTCACTATATTTATATATGATATATAATATGTTTATTTTTTCCTTAATCTTCTGTATTTTTCATTTTGGGCATACCTTTATGGTTTCCATTATGGGTAAACGCGATATCTTCATTTAAGGAAGTGCGGACTAACGCCCCCTCAAAGTGATTTGATTTGTTAAATACCATATGTGGGATGTATAAAGGATGGAACTATGATATTATATATGATATTATACTGGAATTATAATATACCTTTATATCATTATGATTCCATTCTATAAAATACGAAATAGAAATGAAAGTAGCGTTCATGCGTACGTACGGCTTACCGTCTCCATGAACGGTGCATTTCATTTCTTACCTCTAAATTATTATGTAATATTATAAATTAATGTATATACTAGATATATATGATATATACATAATTATTATAATTCTGGATATAATGGATACATGAACAACATGTAATTATAAAGGGTTTATTTTTGACTCAAGTACCAATGATCGTTAAAACGACCGTTATTAACTTAAATAATTACATAGTGTTCATGACATGGCAATAAGTGATATAGAAGGAATAATGAACTTGAAAAAAGTTCTTAAACAAGTATAAATTAACTCAAGTTTATTATTCAGGAGATTAAAGGACGACTGAGTCAAGTCGGACCTGAGGTATGGGACTTCGTCTCAATCTCCTTTCATTGAGGCATATTTTGTTTTATACACAACCTTCTTTTATATGGTGTATAAACCCCTTTGACTTTTACGTTTATTCAAAAGGAATCTTTTTTATACGAAGCGTTTACTAAATGACAAAAGGGGATGTTTTTGTCGTACGTATGCAGCGACAATGACTTCTCTGCCGCCGTGACCATTATTTGAGTTTCGGCTTCCTCTACAAGCCATACTTTTTTTTAAAATAAAAATAAATACCATGTTTTAATTTTCTTTTATTTTGGTATTGAAAATGGTTTTCATAATATTTTTATATCAATGTGTTGTATTGATATCTTGTGATTGAAAGGTGGAAATTTTATGTTTCCTTTATGCATGTTTTATGTGATACGATTATGTTGAGGTTCTTGGAAATTATTATGAAGACGGGTGGTTCCGTGATAAACTAAGGGCGGGTGAGCCCGATATAGCTCTCCAATGCATTGGGTAACGTGAAGGAGTGTAAAGTTAAGGTTTCTCCAAAGAGATTTAGGGAATATACTGTGATGGGTATTCCAAACGTAACCAAGAGGGTTACTCCCTACGTAAGAATGTTATGAATGCCTCAAGTTACCTTTATGTCTTATGATTTCTATGATTTATTCATGATTTGATGAGGTATGTTAAAGTGATTATGTTTTATGGGTAAAGTATGATTCCATTCTTATGTATATATGTACCCATGTTTCCTTTCCATGTTTTTATATCCCTTACTGAGCTTTTTATGCTCATCCCAAGTTTTTTTTGAAATGTTTTTAACAGGTCAAGGGAAAGGTACATGATATGATGATAGTGTCAAGGAAGTATCAAGAAAGAATCCATGTTTTATGTTAAATATGTTTCCATTGATGGGAAAGAAGAATACTATCTTTATGTAACCACTTTGTTTATATGTGGAATGTAATGAAAGTTTTATGATCTAATTCTCTAAAACTCTAAACCCGAAAAGATCCTCAATGTGTAATCTTGTAATAACTCAAGATTAAGTAAGGTTTAAGGCTGGGGCCTTATAGTTGGTATCAGAGGTCGGTTTAGATAACTTTAGGAGTTATAATTCTATTAAATGATTATCCAAAAATATTTTTTTTGAAATGATATAGCATTTGAAGATTACCATGTTGCTTCATCTAAGACATGTTTGCTCCGAATGGTTTTCCGTAGAGGAAATAGGGAAGCTTTTCTGGGAAGGCATACAGAGGGAAATGAACTTTCAAATTAGTATCCTGAGATGGTCAGAATCAGAACTAAATAGTTTGTTGTAGTGATGGCTCAGTTGAATCAGGTGAAAAATGTTGGTTGTTTTTATTGATGATATTATGGTGTTTTCTAAAAGTAAAGAGGAGCATGAAATACATTTAAGGGTTATTTTTCAAACCTTAAAAGAAAAGAAATTGTATGGGAAATTCAGAAAGTGTGAGTTTTGGTTACAACAAATTTCTTTCCTTGGTCACATTGTTTCTAAAGATGGGATAACCGTTGATCCTGCAAAAACAAAGGTTTTTGAAGAATGGACAAGACCCACAAATGTAACATAGATTCGTATTTTCCTTGGTTTGTCAGGCTATTACCAAAGGTTTGTTAGAAATTTTTCACGGTTATCTAGTCCAATGACTAATCTAACTTGGAAGGGTGTTAAGTTTATCTGGACAAAAGAATGTGATGATTGATTTCAGGAATTGAAAACAAGATTTTCGAATGCTCCAGTTTTGGAACTACCTTCCAGGAATGGGGATTTTGTTATCTACAGTGATGCTTTATTGAAAGGACTTTGTTGTGTCCTAATGTAGAATGATCAGGCAATTGCTTATGCTTCACGACAGTTGAAAACTCATGAGGTAAATTACCCTACACATTATTTGGAATTAGCTGTTGTTGTTTTCGCTTTAAAAATTTGGAGGCATCATTTGTATGGAGTAAAGTGTGAAATGTATACTCATCACAAAAGTTTAAAGTATATATTCACTCAGAAAGAGTTAAACATGAGATATAGTAGATGGCTAGAATTAATCAAGGATTATGATTGTACAATTCATTACCATCCGGGAAAAGCAAATAAAGTGGCTGGTGCTTTGAGTCGAAAAAGTAATGCTTCATTAGAAATATTGCGTTTGGAACGTGATCCTTTGGTTAAGGATTTGATGAACTTTGGAATAGAAGTTGTTGGTGCAGGAAGTTTTTCTGTTTTGTTTCAGGTATCAGTGAGATCATCTCTATCAGATAGAATCAAGCAAGCACAGAAGCAAGACAGTGAGTTGCAGAAAAAGGTAGAGCTGGTTCAAAAGGGTAGGTTGCCTGAATTCAACATTGATAATGATTGTGTTTTGAGATTTGGGAAGAGATTGTGTGTGCCTTGTGATTCACAGTTGAAGAGAGAGTTGTTATGTGAAGCTCATAGTTCTCCGTTTTCAGTTCATCCTGGCAGTACTAAGATGTACAGAGATCTGCGGGAGTATTACTGGTGGGATGGAATGAAAAGAGATATTGCTGATTTTACTGTGAAGTGTTTGACTTGTCAATAGGTTAAAGCAGAGTGACAGTTACTGAAAGGGATGCTTCAGCCTTTATCAGTGCCAGAGTGGAAATGGGAGAATATATCCATGGACTTTTTTGTGGGATTACTGAAGACATCTCGAGGTAATAATGCAATCTGGGTTATTATTGATCGCTTGACTAAATCTACTCATTTAATTGCTATACGAGATACTTTCTCTCTAGATCAACTTTCCCGTTTGTATCTTAAAGAGATAGTCATGTTACATGGAGTTCCTCTCTCCATTGTATCTGATCGTGATCCCAGGTTCACTTCTAACTTTTGGAAAGGCCTTCAGAAGTCGTTGGGTACTGAATTAAATTTTAGTACAGCTTTTCATCCTCAATCAGATGGGCAGTCAGAACAAACAATTCAGACCTTGGAGGATATGCTACGTTCTTGCTCTATTTATTATCAGGGAAGTTGGGACCAACATCTTTTTTTGGTTGAATTTTCATATAATAACAGTTTTCATTCCAGTATACAGATGGCACCATTTCAGGCATTATATGGGAAGCGGTGTCAAACTCCAGCTTTTTGGGATGAAGTGGGTGAAAGGAGGTTGATGAGACCAGAATTGGTAGAAGAGATGGAAGAAAAAGTTCAGCTGATTCAGAAGCACATGAGAACAGCTCAGAGCAAGCAGAAGAGTTATGCGGATAACCGGAGGAAGGGTCTATCTTTCGAGGTAGGTGATCATGTTTTTCTCAAGGTTTCTCCTTGGAAAAGTATGATGAGATTTGGTAAGAAAGGAAAGTTGAGTCCAAGGTTCATTGGACCATATGAAATTCTGGAGAGAGTTGGATCAGTTGCATACCGGGTGGCTTTACCTCCGAGTTTATCTCAGGTACACAATTTTTTTCATGTTTCGATGCTGAGAAAGTACATGCCAGATCCATTTCATGTTTTGAGTCCAGAGGTAGTTCAGCTGGAGGAGAACGTATCTTATGAGGAACAACCGGTCCAGATTCTTGACCATAGGGAGAAAGTGTTACGGAATAAGGTGATTAATCGGGTAAAGGTTTTGTGGAAAAACCACATGATGGAAGAGGCAATATGGGAATCTGAAAATGCAATGAGGGATAAGTACCCCCATTTACTTGATAAGTAAATAAATTGCGGGGACGCAATTTTCTAAAGGGGGGAGGGATGTAACATCCCAAGTAAGTAATGAATAATAGATATTTTTATCTATGTCTATTAATGATTAAGATAGTGTTTTAGAGGCTTAAAATGAAAATAAATCCAATCTTAAGCGTGGAATACACTAATATTTTTAAAAGATTGTTTTACTGCCTTTTGATGGAAAACCATTTTTAAATCTATCTTTTGACAATTTTATAAGCTATGTTTGTCAAAATAAACTTATTTTTTATGATTGGGACATCAAAATTTACTTTGTGTGAATTTTTGGTATTTTTTAGACAATGTTCATTTTTTAATGAATAGTGAAAAATACTGCATTTTACATCAAAACTGCTTTTTAATCTAATTTATTTATATGATTAGATTATCTTTTGAATTGGTTTTGAAGTGAAATTAGAATATATTTTTACCATTTAATCCAATGGTGGTCATTGGAATCAATTTCACTTTGAAATTGGACTTAAACTAGTGTCAATCTTTTGATACTTATTGTTTCATAAAAACACGCTATTTGTCATGACAGCGGGAATTAATTATTAAATTAATTAATGTGACTTATATGTTTTGAATTTTGTAAAATAGACTTCATTTTTGAATTCGGAATATCAAATATAGCTTAGGGTGAATTTTTGGTATTTTTCTGAAAAACTTCAATTTTTGATGAATAGTGAAACCACTAAGTGGTACTTATAAAAACTGTTTTTTCGTTTAAATGAAATTTTACCACTTCTGTGTTTTGAATTTCAAAAATCCAACATACATGGTTGTCATTAAGAAGTAAAATGTGGTTCAATGAGATTAAAATAATTTTTTGGTGAATAGTAACTCTTAAGTTCTTAATCGCGATTAGAGGTAATTAGTGTAGTTTAAGATAAAAATAATGCTTTAATAAAATGAGATGAGCTTGACACATGTCCTACCCTCATTGGATGTGTCATGGCCGACAAAGGCAATCCATGGGTCAACTTGGGGACCCCATGGAGCCACTTTGGTTGAGAAATGACATAAATAACTTTTTATTTAATGTAAAAGTAAAAATGACACAAACATGAGATGTTTTACTAAAAAAATTTTTACATGGGGTTACAAAGATCATATTTTTTATTATAAATAGTCATTGGAAAGCTAAAAAGATTTCCTACATCATAGTATGTTTTTTATAATTTTTAGACTTTAAATAAATTAAATTATTTATGACATCATGATGATGCAGCGATGACCTCACTATTTAACGATTTAAATAAAATGGAATGATAATGTAAAATCTAAGACCTACACATGTCCAAAACCTATTGGATGAGTGGATTTCTAACCCTTATCACCTTATACTCGAAACACATCAACGTAGGACCTCTTAAATTCGAATACCATTTTAAAATAAAGTGACTTTTTTTTACCTTCCAAGAGTGCCCCTCCTCTCCTCTTATAAAAGGCCCCCACCTCTACCTCTTTACCCACACTCCCAAAGCCTTTGGCTCTGCCAAACCCTGCCCATTTTGTCTCTCCACATCCCTATATTACTCCTTGAAGCCTCACTTTTGTTATAAGTCTTCCCAAGGCAGCCTTTGAGCTCAAATCTAAGAGAGTTACCCGATTTTAAGGTAATGTCTTCTTTTGAGTCCTTTTGTTTGATTTTGCTTCTACAACCCCCTAAACTCTTTTTATTATTTTCTTTTGTAACAAATAAAGTATCCTCAATATACTAGTATGTTGTTATAAGAAGGATTCGAGCTACACTTACACACACCTACATCTAATGGTTAAAGGACATACTGTTTCCGTGGATGGTGAATTTATGCCTCCCGAAACGATGATAGTTCAAAATTATTTTAACACCTTCAAAGGTGGCCATTAAGATGTCACTATATTTATATATGATATATAATATGTTTATGTTTTACTTAAGCTTATGTATTTTTCATTTTGGGCATACCTTTATGGTTTCCATTATGGGTAAACGCGATATCTTCATTTAAGGAAGTGCGGACTACCGCCCCCTCAAAGTGATTTGATTCGTTAAATACCATATGTGGGACGTATAAAGGATGGAACTATGATATTATATATGATATTATACTGGAATTATAATATACCTTTATATCATTATGATTCCATTCTATAAAATACGAAATAGAAATGAAAGTAGTGTTCATGCGTACGTACGGCTTACCGTCTCCATGAACGGTGCATTTCATTTCTTACCTCTAAATGATTATGTAATATTATAAATGCATGTATATACTGGATATATATGATATATACATAATGATTATAATTCTGGATATAATGGATACATGAACAACATGTAATTATAAAGGGTTTATTTTTGACTCAAGTACCAATGATCGTTAAACCGACCGTTATTAACTTAAATAATTACATAGTGTTCATGAAATGACAATAAGTGATATAAAAGGAATAATGAACTTAAAAAAAGTTCTTAAACAAGTAGAAATTAACTCAAGTTTATTATTCAGGAGATTAAAGAATGACCGAGTCAATTCGGACCCGAGGTATGGGACGTCGTCTCAATCTCCTTTCATTGAGGCATATTTTGTTTTATACACAACCTTATTTTATATGGTGTATAAACCCCTTTGAATTTTATGTTTATTCAAAAGGAATATTTTTTATACGAAGCGTTTACTAAATGACAAAAGGGAATGTTTTTTTCGTACGTATGTAGCGACAACAACTTCTCCGCCGTCGTGACCATTATTTGAGTTTCGGCTTCCTCTACAAGCCATACTTTTTTTTAAAAGAAAAATAAATAACATGTTTTAATTTTCTTTTATTTTGGTATTGAAAATGGTTTTCATAATGTTTTTATATCAACGTGTTGTATTGATATCTTGTGATTGAAAGGTGTAAATGTTATGTTTCCTTTATGCATGTTTTATGTGATACGATTATGTTGAGGTTCTTGGGCATTATTATGAAGATGGGTGGTTTTGTGATAAACTAAGGGCGGGTGAGCCCGATATAGCTCTCCAATGCATTGGGTAACACGAAGGAGTGTAACGTTAAGGTTTCTCCGAAGAGATTTAGGGAATATACTGTGATGGGTATTCCAAACGTAACCAAGAGGGTGACTCCCTACGTAAGAATGTTATGAATGCCTCAAGTTACCTTTATGTCTTATGATTTCTATGATTTATTCATGATTTGATGAGGTATGTTAAAGTGATTATGTTTTATGGGTAAAGTATGATTTCATTCTTATGTATATATGTACCCATGTTTCCTTTCTATATTTTTATATCCCTTACTGATCTTTTTATGCTCATCCCAAGTTTTTTTTGAAATGTTTTTCACAGGTCAAGGGAAAGGTACATGATATGATGATAGTATCAAGGAAGTGTCAAGAAATAATCCATGTTTTATTTTAAATATGTTTCCATTTATGGGAAAGAAGAATACTATCTTTATGTAACCACTTTGTTTATATGTGGAATGTAATGAAAGTTTTATGATCTAATTCTCTAAAACTCTAAACCCGAAAAGATCCTAAACGTGTAATATTGTAATAACTCAAGATTAAGTAAGGTTTAAGGCTGGGGCCTTATAGTAAACCTCAAGAACTACATGGCTAAGTAGTCTACAATATATCAAGCATGTTAGATAAAAACCACTCCATCCTAACAATACTAGGCATGGAAAACAAAGCAGCCTAACAGGAAAAGAGAGACCAAATGGTAAATATCAAGAAACATGGGAAAACACATCCACAAAAAATTAAATTAACCTATTTGAAGACAAACTACCTCTACTCAGGTACATAAGGCAATGTAGGCATCCCAACAAACAAGAAGATGCCTCGTGTCAGGCTCAACAGCCACCAACCAAGAAGCACCTCTGGTAACCACTACGACATCAGCAAACCAAGCTAGATATAAACAAACGAGTGAGGTTGGTCCAAACTCCCAACCCATTAATACATCTAAATCCCATGATATTACCAGTTTGGCATGAGTTCTAGATGTCACCCGATCACCATCTCTACCCAAACCCGACGTAACAACTCACATTCGGTCAACCAATAGGCACCCACTGGGTCCCTCAATTCAACACTAAGGAGGCATCATACTCTGGATACTCAAATGAATAAAAACATAAAAATTCCTTAACATGGGTCCTATCAAAGGAAAAAAAGAGAGATCCTAGAAGGGACTCCCTAGGTCAGCACACAAGTAAAGGCATCCCTCAAGGGATCCTTGGAAGTATCTGGTCTCATGAATTCATAGTCCAGAAGGGAATATATCACAATAGGAACAATGATAAAAATCATATTTCATAGGAGATAGATCATAGCTCATCTTATCTCATTAATTCTCCACTTGGTTGGTCTGAACACCCAACCTATCATTCACGCCAAGTCTTATTCTCAGGTGACAAAAGAACTCGATAACTGGAGGAAGAACCCCTCCATCTATATAGAAACCCCCAAAACGTCATTTATATGACCTATAAATGTAAAAATGATTCCAACATTGCGATCAAAAATGAAAAATGATCAGAATGGGCTACTCACACACCCAATTTTGACTTCCAGGGCCCAAGATATCTCAAAATTACTAAGTTGAAGTAGTACATGGCCAGAACACATGGCCAAACCCATGGGGTCTGCCTGTGTAAGAGTACACGGAATGTACTTTATTGTACATGGCGTGTAATGTTCACAAAAAATAACTCTTTGGGCATTTTTACCCGAACACATACCCATGTACCACTACACGGCGTGTACTTTACTGTACACGGTGTGTACTCCTTAAAAATCATTATTCTGTGTTCTATTTTACACAGACGGTCACACAACCACCCAGTACACGGTGTGTGATCAAAGTAAACATCATGTAATTAAGAAAACTCATCTTCCCCAAATGGGAAGAAAACACGGCATGTACCCCTCGAACACATGTTGTGTATTCTGGGTTTTCCGACGGGAAATCACTCAAAACGCCTGAAACACCCATTTTCGCCCCCAAAACAATAGATCCGTCCTTAAGAGGCCACAATAAAGAAATATAAAGATTTAAAGACTTAAAAAACATGTTTAAATATGATCTATGTCAAAAACATAAACAACTTTACCGTTGGGTGAAAACCACCGAATCTTCGGTTGATTTCACTGCTCACGGTTGCCGCACGCCGACTCAGCACGTCGAGAGCTTCGAATCGGTACCCATATTAGATTCCAACTCTCTCTATTTCTAAAACATAAAATCTACCCAAATGACATGGCCAAGGAGAATCATAGGATATGTGCACAAGTATGAGGAATAAAGAAGAGAAGGAATAAAGGAAAAGAAAAGGAAAAGAAGAAAAAGGGGCCTGGGCCGGCCCCGGTGCCCGACATGAGTTTATGACTTCTCTAGGATAAACTCCCCATTACAGACTCAAAGGCACAGATGGAATCTAAATATGATGTTCCATTTAAATTTTATTTACAAACAAAGCCGCATGAATAATTTAATATTTAATTTAATAATATTAAATATTAAATATTCCGCTAAAATTTGAACAGCTCATATTTCCTCCAAACTCCTGTCCTAGTGTAAAATCCCTATTCCGGGACCAAAAAAGTTGTCAGAAAAATTATTTGTGATCATCTGGTAGGGGAAAATGACCATTCTACCCCTCACGAGCATCCAATAGCAAAAATTCAAATTTCTGCTCAAAACAACAGTCCATAAAAACACGGGTTCTTACAAATTCCCCACCATAAACCTTCTCATCCTCAAGAATCCCAGTGAAAGGACCAGCAGCCATGCTCCCAACCTGAGCATCAGCACAATGAAGCTATCTGGTCTATCCAATGACCAACCTTATAGCTTTAACAACCACCTTCTACACAGAAGATATTCAACTACAACCAAACTGGTACTACCCACCCTAGGAATACCAATGTTGTCATCTTAAAAAAAACTCTGAGCTCAAAAGATCTTGGAAAACACTGAAGTTTAACCTAAACAAGGAAAACCACTCTCAAAGGGCCAATGGTTCACTCCCCACCATATGACTTTCCTTACACCTCTCTGAGAGCACAACCATAATAGGTTCCATCCTCAACAGGTATGAACATTAAGAAAGAAAAAGGAGCTCGATGTAGGGTTGAAGCTCTCTCAGAATTCTCAAGATGAATCAAGATAGCGCATGATCATCTCTTACAGAAGTACACTAAGATTTCATCGAAGGCATGTCCAGCTCCCTCTGAGCCGCACTAACATCCTTCCAAAACTTGGCCATGATTCAAGCATGGTCCAACCATTTCACGATAATCCAACATTTCAAAATTTCACCTCTACAACATAAGTTCATTTTAACACAACTTATGGGATCTAAGTCTACAGATAGTCTTGAAACATCGGTCCTCGGCTCACACCGAGCCACTCACCGATTTAGATTCAAATGATTTCACCCACAACAACAACATCAAAAACATTGGTCGAGCAGGCCAGGAACCCAAACAGTCCTACCCATCAAAGCTAGTCACAAAAAACAATCACCACCAAAATGCATTGAAAAACACGAGCCAAAAATTCTCACATATGTTTCCCAAGAACAGAACAGACATCAAACTACAAGGGGTCAATTAAAAACCAAGGATCTCTAGGTCTTCCACCTATCCCTATAGAAAAAAACTCACAACTGGGTCATAAGGTCTAACCACCTGTCCCAAAAGATCCAAAACCACTTAGAAGATGGTAAAGATCATAATGACCAAAGAAAGTCAAAACCAAAACACAAACTAAATGGGCCCTAATCCTCTCTGAGCATCCTCATAAGGAACTACTCCTTGGAGTCCACAACCCAAGCAGAAGAGAAACAGAACTGACACTCATCGCGTATCTGTATACAGAAATACCACAAGGAAGTCCAATTCACAAGAAAAGCCTTGGTATCTATCTACATCATACTCATCGCTTTGACTAGATAACTATAGACCTGAGAAACAACACCCAATAAGGGGATAAACAAAAAGGAACCACATGCCACATAAACTAACTGGGGTCATTTCACCACCTGTGAAAGAGGACTGAGTCCTCAGCCCCAACAAAAATGCCGCAATGTAGATCCATGTAACCTGACATCAGAGTAAAAAAGTATGTGTAAGTTAACCAAAATGTATCAATCGTCAGTAAAAACACACACTAGTAGGCCTAAATTATGTGAATACTAGGTGACTAGTATGATGCATGAGACGCCTCTTGCCTTTGTCGACCAAGATTCAAAATCCATCCGTGGCATATTTATAATGGCCAAGAGCCAGAGATCCATAGTTAATCAAAACACCACACAACATGTGCGTCACTCAAGGCAAAAATCTTATACAACTGTAACATAACAAAATCAGAATAGCAACCCCAAACCCTGGAAACCAAGACTTCTTACCGGAACAAGTGTTCTCGACGCACCATTCCAATATCCACCACAGGTTCCAACACATTCCTAATAATCTTATCTACCATATCCCAAATATTAAAGACCATGAAAAGAAACTACTTTGATACCACTTTGTAATGACCCGACCCGGAAGCCACTAACCGGTGCCCTGAGCCGGTTCACCACAAGGCCTCAAGCGCGCCTCCCCGTATGCTAGAGGTTGCTGACTAGCAGCAAGGGCCTAGAGTGTGATAGTGGGGAGACTATTACCTCATACCAGAGTAAGAAACAACAGAAATAACTAAGTATCATACATAGAAGAAAGTAAACAGAGTGCGGAATCAATAAACAACTGAAATAGAACAATATGAAATAGTGAAATGCTATAAAATCCCAAACATCTATGCAATACAATACAACACTGGTCACCCATAGGGCCGACCATATAAATACAAGTACAAAAGATGTTTAAAGTAAAAGTACAGGGCTCAAATAATAACTCCGAGCCAACCCATGTACCCGATCTCTAGACCTTGTCGAACTGCATCAGCCCGATCAGTAGAACCACTCGAGTAACTCCGCTTGATCATGTAACATTGGGCCTCAACCCTATCCACCATGCAACTCGTGCTCAACCTGAAAAGCAGGCATAAGGTCTACACATACCCCGAGGTGCACGTGCAGGGGTGAGAAATAATCTCAGTAGGGAACCCTGACAAGAAATATATAACTGTGCTTCTTAGTGTATGAAACAATAACATTCTCAGCCTAGCTGGAACACAACATAAGGAAGTAAATCAAATGTTCAACCATAGTGGAACCTAGGTTATGTAATCCCTGTCAACTAGGCAAGTGCCATCATGGATGTCCATATCTATATACGTACACATGTATAGTTCCATACCTATACACATATACATAAATGTGAATATTCATGATTAAGTTATTCAAATAACAAGAACAACATCAGTAGTCGATTCTTTGGACCATAATCCTGATATCCTAGACATCCTCTGCAAGGGCATTGAGTTGGACGTCGTGCCACTCAAGCCGTGTATCAAATAAGTAAATCTTTGGGTTCGTAATCCCATAGACATTAACCTTATTCGGCCAACATCGGAGATATGTCTCTGAACAAGCTAAATAAAAAAAATGTAACCCTCTAGTTCAACTAATCAATAGAAGATATAACAAACACTCTCCGAGGAAGCACACTTAGTAAATTCCCCTTATAGTAATGTGTAATCAAAGAATCTCTGAGGAAGCTCACACAATTAATTCCTCTTATAGTCATGTGTAATAAAAGACTCTTTGAGGAAGCTCACACGGTCAATTCCCCTTATAGTCTAAAGAAGTTAAATACTCCCTGAGGAAGATCACACGGTCAATTCCCCTTATAGTCTAAAGCAATTAAAGAATCTTTGAGGAAGCTCACACGTTCAATTACACTTATAGTCTAAAGCAGTTAAATACTCTCTGAGGAATCTCAGATGGTCAATTCCCCTTATAGTCTAAAGCGGTTAAAGACTCTCTGAGGAATCTCACATGGTCAATTAACCTTATATTTTAAAGCGGTTAAAGACTCTCTGAGGAAGCTCACACGGTCATTTCCCCATATAGTCTATTACCCTAGGTTCTCACGACCCTGTTTAAGTCAAATGATCCTAGAAATGCAACACGACCAAAGTAAACCTCAATAACTACTTGTCTAAATAGTATACAACATATCAAACATGTCATATAAAAACCACTCCATCCTAACAATACTAGGCATGGAAAACAAATAAACCTAACAGGAAAAGCTAGACCATATGGTCAATATCAAGAAACATGGGAAAACACATCTACAACAAAGTAAATTAGTCTGTTTAAAACAACCACCTCTACTCAGGAACATAAGGCAATGTAGGCATGCCAACAAATAATAATACACCTCACGTCAGGCTCAACAACCACCAACCAGGAAGAACCTCTAGAAACCACTATAGCATCAACAAACCAAGACAGATATAAACAAACGAGTGAGGGTGGCCCGAATTCCCAACCCAACAATAGATCCAAATCCCATGGGATTACCAGTTTGGCACGGGTTCTAGATGACACCCCATCACTATCTTTAACCAAACCCTACGTAACAACTTAGGGTCGGTCAAACAATAGGCACCCACTAGGTCCCTCAAGTCAACACTGAGGAGGCATCATACTCAGGATCCTAAAATGAATAAAAACATAGGAATTCCATTACATGGGTCCTATCAAAGGAAAACAAAAGAGAGATCCTAGAAGGGACTCCCTAGGTCATCACCCAAGTAAAGGCAACCCTCAGGGGATCCTTGGAAGTATCCGGTCTCACGACCTCATAGGCCAGAAGAGAATATCTCACAATATGAACAATGATAAAAATAATATGTCATAATAGATATCTCATATCTCATATTATCTCAAGATGTCTCCACTAGGTTGGTCCGAACACCCAACCTATCATTCACACCAAGTCTCACTCTCAGGTGACAAAAGAACTCGATAACTGGAGGAAGAACCTCTCTATTTATATATAAATACAAAAAACGTCACTTATATGAACTCTAAATGTAAAAAAGGATTCCACAATTGTGATCTATGTGGTAAAACGCTCATAATGGACTACTCACATGCCCAATTCTGACTTCCAGGGCCCAAGATATCCCAAAATTACAAAGTTGAAGTAGTACATGGCCAGAACACATGGACAGACCCATGGGATCTGCCTGCGTAATAGTACATGGAGTATAATTTACTGTACATAGAGTTTAATATTAAAAAAAAGTCACTCTGTGTATGTTTTCACCCGAACACATACCCATGTACCACTACACGACATGTACTTTACTGTACACGACGTGTACTCCTTAAAACCACTATTCCGCGTTCTATTTCACACGGACACCCGCTACACAGTGTGTACTCAAATTACGCGGTGTGGACTTAAGAAAAATTCTTCTTCCTTGAGTGGGAAGAACACACTATGTGTACCCCTAGAACAAACGCTGTGTATTATGGGTTTTTCGATGAGAAATCCCTCAAAATGCCCAAAACACCCCTTTTCGCCCCCGAAACAATAGATCCGGACTTAGGAGGCTACAAGAAAGAAATATAAATATTTAAAGACGTAAAATAACATGTTTAAATAGGATCTATGGAGAAAACAAAAAAAGACCTGCCTTTGGGAAAAAACCACCGAAGCTTCGGTTGATTGCACGGCTCACGGTTGTCGCACGCCAACTCAGCACGTCGAGAGCTTCGAATCGGTACCCATCTTGGATTCCAACTCTCTCTATTTCTCAAACTCCAAATATACCAAAATGAAACATCCAAGTAGAATCGTAGGAGACATGCACAAGGAGGAGGAAGAAAGAAGAGAAGTAAGAAAATAAAAAGAAAACGAAAAGAAGAAAAAGGGGTCGAGGCTGGCCCCAGCGCCCGACATGAGTTTATGCCTTCCCTAGGATAAACTCCCCATTCCAGACTCAATGACGCAGACAGAATCAAAATATGATGCTCCATTTAAAAGTTATTGACAAAAAAAGTTGTGCGAATAATTTAATATTTAATTTAATAATATTAAATATTAAATATTCTGCTAAAATTCGAACAGCTCAGATTTCCTCTGAACTCCTGTTCTAGGGTAAAATCACTATTCTGGGACCAACAGAGTTGCCAGAAAAATTATCCGTGATCAGCTGGTAGGTTAAAATGACAATTATACCCCTCATAAGCATCCAACAACAAAAATTCAAATTTCTACTCAAAATGACAGTCCGAAAAAATACGGGTTCTTACATAGTGAATAAGTAATACAACCTAATGAAAAAAAATTGAGTTATGAAATACCTCAACACTTGGTAACGTTCAATTAAAATTAACATGGATGAAATAATTTGAATTATAACATAAAATAACATAAATTATAAATGATTAATGATATAACATATTAAAGGGGGAACATATACCCCATATAAAATAAATTAGTTGCATAACATTAAAATATGCCTTAATGGATGAAAATTGATACTAAATCCCTTACCAATAGTCTGAATCGCCACATACATTATTTATCTTCCCAAATAATAAAATTAAGTTAATTAATAATTTTCTCAAGAACCTTTTTCATGTATTATTTATTTTATTTTATTTTTTCCATGTTATATTTAATTACTTAATTAATTAAGTTCACATTTGATTTTTACACGGTATTCATTTTATATATCCAGAATGAATTCATTAGGTTGAGTATGGTAAATTATGTCATTATTCAATAATCCCTAGAATAATAATAAATAAAAAATTATCATTTTTATACATCAATTATAATTTTAAAATTAATAATTAAATATGTCTAATATAAATTAATTACATTACAATCATGTAGATGGTAGGTTATACGTATGTATGAGTAAAATTTAAATTTTTAAAAGATAATTATGAAAAAAGGTAAGTATTATTTTATCTTTGAAAATTATAATATTATCATATATATTATATTATTTCTTTAAATATATGTTTACATATTATCAAATTGATGTGGTGATGAAAAAATAATCACATCGTTTTATGGAGGTGGTAGTACACATGTATGTGAAAATGATGTTATCATTTTTTAGTGAATGGAATGGTAAGATAATAAATGATATGTCCTATTTTCAAAATGATAAATATTTAATGAATGTA
This sequence comes from Viscum album, assembly GCA_963277665.1. Classification (NCBI taxonomy): domain Eukaryota; kingdom Viridiplantae; phylum Streptophyta; class Magnoliopsida; order Santalales; family Viscaceae; genus Viscum; species Viscum album. The sequence continues at coordinate 1,631,795,107 of OY728155.1, read as the reverse complement.
ATATATATAATTTAAATAAATCATTATAACCTATCATGAGAGGAGGTGATGGAAAACGAATTACATCGGTTTAGGAGGTATTAGTCCACTATAGGGGTGGATGATGGATTGTTTTCCCATTTGATGAAAGAAGGAGATGTATATAGGTAATTAAATTAAGATAATAAAATATAATTATATGGGATATAATAATGTTAATATATAATCATGGTTGAAAAATGATGTATGGAGGTAGAAGAAGAAATAAAACAAAAACTCAAGATTAAGAAGTATACCTCTTCCTTAGAGAATATTTTAAGTTTTATGCCAATTACATTCCTAGGATGGATTTATGATAAAAATGACCTCTAGAACGCAGGGAGGGAAATAAGTATGATACTTTGGAACTGATTTTATGAAAAATAAATGTTTTTAAGTGTGAAGAAATGATTATAGGAGGTTCCCTTTTATAAAAGATGGGAGGGTCACTCATTGAACTTCTTAAAGTATTAAATTGATATAAATTAATTTTCGTATCAAAATGTATCCAAATTGATAATATTTTAATAAAATATGAGTTTTAGATTAAATCCAATCATCTAATTAAAATTTTATGGGTTTAGGTTATTTTTTCACCGTAATCTATTTGTTTTAACATGCGTTAACCCCTTTCCAAAATTTCTCTATTATTAAGGTTTTTACGCTTTATGGTTCAAGAATGTTACTATAAAAGGAAAAAATACCATAAATAGACCACGGTTAATACTATAAACCATATCCCATTTACTTTTTTGAATATAATATTTTTAACAATTTTAAATCAATTAATAAAACATTATTTATTCTAAAATATCATTAATGTCAATTTTGACATTATTTATTTAATTTGAATTTAAAAACATAAATAAAAATATGTATTTTGAATATAAACCATTAAAACACCCAAAATATGTTATAATTCTCTAAAAAATTGTGTAACACAATAAATCAATCAAATTATATAACTTTTAATATTTTTAAAATTTTTTATTTAATTTTTTTTTTCAATTAAATAAATAATACATCATCGTTCCATTAGAATTTAAGGTAATTATATAATTTCTAAAAAATAGAATTAAATTATCATATTTAAAATAATTTAATTATGCTCAAAATATCTATTAATAACCATTCACCGCTTGCATTGTTTCATTTTGTAAACACATAAGAGATATTTAAAAGTAAGAGTGTGAAATTTTATATTTTTTCTTTACATAAAATATTATATATGTCACTTACATGGAAAATTGTCCCATAAAAAAATTTAATATCAAAACTAAGGGGATAAAGGTTGAAATAAATTCATATTTAAATATTAAATGTAAAAAATGGTGGCATTGTCCCTTATTTTTCACATATGGTAACTCGATTTACCATTTTACCATGGTGAAAAAAATTTAATGTTTTTTTCTATTATTTATGAGAAAAAATTAATTTGAACTTATTAAATTATATTAATTATGTTAATTAAAAATATAGAAACCATTTTACCAAATATAACCTCTATAGGTGTTATAAATCCATTTTATAAGTATCTAATAAAATGTGATGAAAAACAAATTTTTTTGAAAAATATACATTTTTAAGTCTAAAAGTATTTTTATACAAAGATCATGTGTAATTTTTATTATTAAGTAATTAATTAGTTTATTTATAACTAAATAAATAATATTTTAATTTATAATTAAATTCAAAATATTATGGGGATTTTTTAATGAAAAGAAATGAGAGTTTTCCAAAAATCAATTTTTTCACTATTCACTCAAAAAATCAATATTTTCAGAAAAATACTAAAAATTAATCTTATGTAAACTTCGAAATATTTATTTAAAAAATAATATAATTTTTATTAAATAACATATCCAAATTTTTCAGAATTTTATTATAATATTTTCTCTTAAAAATTAATAAAAACATTTTTTTAAATAAAACACATTTTTGAAGAATAAAATGACTTTACAAAAATTTAAGTGACTATTTAATAAAAATTATCAATAAATTTATATTTATCAGGACCTTATTACATATTTTATAAATAATTAAATCCTATTAATATAAATCAATTTAACACCTAGATTATAACAATCATATTTAAATTCTAGTATCCCATGGTTTGTTTAGGCAAAATGTTATTGGTTGTATACATTATATAACATAAATATCTTCTTTTGAAATCTAGGGGTTCTACAACTTTCACCAAAGTTAACAAACTAAAGTTATTTTGATATTATAATCCAAAGGAAAACAAAACATCCAACATGAACTTAACTGATTTAATAACTATATTATACATGGTAATAAATTAAATAAAATAGATTATGAAAAGGGAATAAACCAGAAAATTTTTATTAAGAAAGTATAAAATTAATACAATTTTATTATTCATTACAATAAAATATATATGGGTCTAGTTAAGAGAACAGGTAAGGGATTTTTTTTAAACTTTGTTTTAAATGTTTTACACTCCTTTATCTTCCAAGTTCTTCAAAAAATTTCAAGAATGATCATATTTATGCTTAAAATATTATTAAAGGTCAATTTAAACTATTTTTTTTACATTATTTATAAAATTGTAAAATATAATCTTTTCAACAATTCCTATATAGGTTATTTTAATTTTTTATATAAGTATAAAAATAATTTTTTAGCGTTTACCACACGAACACATTTTCACTCCCTTATAGATGTTTTTAATTATCAATATTCCTCTAATAGTTTCTATGGTTTTTTCAAAGAATATAATATTTTCAAAATTATTGGTAATTTTTTGTGTTAAGAGTTTTGAAACAAATTGTATTTTTATACTTATTTTTGAATGAATCCAAAAAGTGCTTCTAAAAATGGGTTAAATAGAATATGTTAAGAGGTTTTATAAAAGAAATTAAATATTTTATTTGTTTTGATCACGTTATTTTTCTTGGAAATTTTATATAATTATAGGTGAGCTTGGTATTACTCTGATGAGAGGTGATCATGATATAGATCTCCAATACATTGGGTAAAATGATAGGGTTAATGGAAATTAAATTTCGACTAAGGGATATGTTGAAATTAACCATGGTGGTAATTCATTTATAAGGTTTCTTATAAGATTGAAAATAAGGGTAAATTCCCAAGATACCCTGTTGGTTTTTGAATTCTTACAATGTGATTTAAAGAAAATATTTTGTTTTTATAAGGTAAGAAAAAAAACTCAAGATTAAGTAAAATATTATGATCTTCTAAGGGTAAAATTTTTTTTCCATGAGTTCTCATGTTTTCCTATGTAACTTCATTGATTATTATTTTTTATTATTCTTTACTACAATTTTTTTTGGAAACATTAGAATTTGAAGTTGATTTAACATGTATTGATTATTTTGAGCTCAAAGTTTATTATATAGAGGAAAATATCCTCATGGGTTTTCTTGAATTTTCAAAAGGACGAAAGGTCTTCCTTTTTTATATACCTTAATGATATTTTTTCATCCCATGTTTTTAATTTTTTTCATAGATCTTATGTATTTTTATGAATTATAAAAAGTTAAATAGTGACATATCAGGAATGAAGCCATGTTTTAAATTTTTTTCATAGATCTTACGTATTTTTTAGGGATTATAAAAAGTTCAATAGTGACATATTAGGAATGAAGAAAAGGTTTCATGAATGAAATAAGAGTGTAAAAATGGGAACCTGTTTTTTGAAAAAAAAGTATACTATGTAAAATGTTTTCTATATTATGTTATGGTTTACTTAATTATCCAAAACTCTAAACCTAAAAGTTCCTTGGAATTTAATAAAGTGTGACCCTTAATATAAATCATGCATTTAATGGTTTATTATATTATGGGGTGTTATATTGTTTTATATCAAAGTAAATGTCTAGATAACTATAGAGGTAATGATGATACTAAAAAAAATTAAGAAATTACATTTTGTTGTTATATTATCATAAAATATATTTGTATGATTTATAAGTTGATTTACCTAATCCATGTTTATTTAGAATGGGTTTCTTTAGAGGAAATATATAAAATCAAGTAGGAATGTAATAAGATAATGATATCCTTCTGAATCAGTAACGTGAATTGGTTAAATTTTAAACAAAGTAGTTTGTGGATATATTAACTCAATTCATGAATGTTTTAAATGGTGGACCCCATGAAAGGGAGTGATTGGATTTTCTAGAAAGAAACATATTAATGGTGGAACATTTCATATAACATCATCCTCCAACTTTTTGTAGATATTTAGACCAAGTGGTAGAAAAAGTATTGATCAATGATTTGGAAGAGATATTCAAAGTCATGAGAAATTCAGAGAATAAGAAGGTAAATATTGAAATTTATCATTTTTATGGTGTATTAAATCTTTTTTTGTCTCTAATTAACAATACCAAGGAGAAATATGAGATTTATTCCATGTATTGGACAATATTCAAAGATATTTTCCATGAGAAATATTTTCCCAAAGTAATTTTTCTTCGAGTGGAAATGAAATTTACGGGATTAGAGTAGGAGTAGGAATCAATTTCTTCATATGAAACAAATTTTACTAGAATGGTCAGGTATTCACCCAATTTCATTCTAGGTCATGATAGTAAAATTTATTGATTTTACCCAAGATAAAAAAAATTGTGATTAGATTTGGTGAGTTGTGAGTTTAGAAGTTATGAGGACATTATTCAATATATTGATATGTTCAAAATGGAAATTATTGATTTATATATCAATAAGGAAAATAATTCATCTAGGTGGAAATAAATAGGGAATAATTAATCAAATAAATTAGTAGTTAATAAAATTAATATTCCCTCCTATGATAAGTATGGTAAAAATCATTCTTGTGAATAGATTATGAGATCTGGAAAGTGTTTCTAGTGTGGTAAGATGGGATATATATCTAATATCTATAAAGATAACAACAATGGTAATGGTTAAAAAAATTTATAATCCAACCATAAAATGTTTTAAATGTAATGATATGGGCCATTTATAAAGTTTGTGTACAAAGAAAAATACGAAGGACAAATATCATCAAGATCAGAAGAAGAATTATATGCCCAAATCATTTGAGAATACCACAAGAAACATAGTACCATATAATGAAGTGGTGAATGGTACACAACTTGTTTACTCAGATTTCTGAAATGTCTTATTTGATTCAAGGTCTATTAATTATTTTAATTTTGGGAAGTTATTTGGTAAAACGAAAATATCTCCTCAATAACTGAAGGCATAATATTTGGTAAAAACCACTAGTTAAAGTATTAAGGTAATAAAAATTATAGGTTTATTCCTATCATCATAATTGGAATGGTTTTTCCTACAGAACTAGTTGATTTGCCCTTATTTTAGTTTGATATCATTTTGGGTATGGATTGAGTTTTAGTTTATCATGTAATAAAAATTTTCAAGGCTAACGAAATCATATTAAATCCTCAAAGTGAGATTAAATTTGTATATAAGAATTATTCCATACATGTGATAAAATACCAATAAGATGAGAAATTTATTAAATATTGGGACAAATTTTTCATTCACATGTCATTGAAAAGAAAGGAATTATTTAGCAAAGTGATATTCCTATGATAAATAAATTTTCATATTTTTTTCATGATGATTTTTCTGGGGTTATCCCTAATTAGAAGATTGAATTTACCATTGACTTTTTTTCCCAATATTAATCTTATTTCAAATAATTATGGTCCAAAGGCTCTAATATAGATATTGAAATTTAAAAATTCGATATAATATTTACTTGATAAGGGTTTCATATACAATTTCACTTTATCCAGGGGTGCTCTATTTTTTTATTAAAAATAAAGATGGTTCTATGAGGGTTTTCAATGATTATAGAGAACTCAACAACATTAATATTAAGAACAAGTATTTGTTACCTCATATTAATGAACTTTTTGATCATATCCAGGGTGTTTAGTATGTTTTCATGATTGGACACATATTTGGTTACCATCAGTTTAAAGTGAAGGAAAAGGATTTTCCAAGGATAGCATTTCATACTAAGTATAGACATTATGAGTTTTTCCCCTTTTGGGGGTGAAAATGAACTTACAGTATTTATAGATCTTATGAATATACTTTTCCATAAGTATTTACATAAAATAGTGGTAGGTTTAATTGATGACATACTGCTATGTTCTATTTTTTTTAATCATGATAAATATATAAGTATTTTTTAAAACATTAAAAGAATATAATTTTTATGTAAAATGAAATTAATGTGAATTTTGTCTTTGAAAGATTTTTTCATTAGGTAAATTGTTTCTAAATATATAATAACTATTAATTCATCTAAAACTAAAGTGGTTGAAGAGTGTATTGGACCTAAAAAAATTTACTAAAATTTTATGTTTTCTCGGATTAGTGGGCTACTACTGATGGTTTGTTGAAAACCATTCTCGGTAATCTATCCCACTAACTATGTTAACTAAAAAATGGTTTATATTTACCGAGGAAAAATATTATGATGAATGCTTTTAGGAATTTAATATAATATTGGTTAATGATCTAGTGTAATCCTTTCCATATATAAATGATGAGTTTTTTATTTACATTAATGCTTCATTTAAGGGCCTTCATTGTTTCTTAATGAAAGATGTCCAAGTAATTTCATATGGATCACACCAATTGAAAGTCCAAAAATAAAATTATTAAACGCATGATCTTGATCTTATATTGATGGTATTTCCTAAATTTGTTTGTGGAATATTTTATATTGGGTACAATATGATAAATATACTAATCACGAAAGTTTTGAAGTATATATTCCTAGAAAAGGAGTTGAACATGAGGATGAGAAGAGGGTTAAAAATGATAAACAATTATTATTAAATAATTTTCTACCATATTGGTAAAGAAAACATGGTAGATGATTCCATGACTCAAAATGATAACACATCATTAACCATGATAAATTTGAAAAATGATCTTTCGGTTTATGATTTAATAAACCTAGGTTTGAATGATGTAAATATAGACAAATTTTCTATTTTTGATCAGGTATTAGTATGATCATATTTAAAAGAAATAATTATGATGGTTAAGAATAAATAAATTGGTTTAAAAATAATAGTATAATTTGTCAAGTAGGGTATGTTTCCTGAGATTAGTGTTGATAAGGAAGGTGTAATCGAAATTTTAAAGTGGTCACGTGTTCCGAGTGATTCCAAATTGAAGAATTAATTTTTAATAAAATCTCATGGATCTCTAATTTTTATTAATCATGGTTGTACTATGATGTATAGATTCCTTTAGGAATATAACTGGTGGGAATGAGTGATAAAATATAATACCTATTTTACCATGAAATGTTTAAGTTTTTAATATTCAAATATGAGTGATAAATACTAAAGGGGATGCTTCAGTCTCACCCTATGCCTGAATGGAAATGAGAGAATATACCCATGGATTCTTTTATTACATATCTAAATAATTAACAAGGTAATAATATGATTTGAGTTATTATTGATTGTTTTAAAAAATCTTCATATTTTATTCCCATTCGAGATATTATATCATTGGATCTTCCTTCTAGACTCTAGGTTAAATAAATAGTTAGTATATCTGGAGTCCCTTTGTTTATTATATATAATTGTGATCCCAGATTTAGGGGAAAAAATTGTAAAGGGATTTAGAAATCGTTGGGTACTAAATTAAATTTCAATAAAACATTTCATTCTTCATATGATATACAGTTATATTAAAAAATTAATAATTTTAAAGATACGATTTAATATTTCTCTTTGGATTACTAGGGAAGATGGGACCATCATATTTAACTTATAGAATTTTCATATAATAACTGTAATCATTCAAATATACATATGACACATTTTGAGGCATTATATGGAAAGTAGTTTCAAACTCTAGTATGTTGGGATGATGATAGATAAATTTAGTAATTTAGGCCATAATTGGTAGAATATATGGTTGAGAAGGTAAATATGATTTAAAACTATATGAGTGTGGCTTAGATAAAGCAAAAAATTTATTCAGATAATCGAAGGAAATATCTCTCATTTGGGGTAGGAGATTTTATTTTTCTTACAGTGTCTCCTTAGAATAATGTTATGTGTTTTGGTGGTAAGGGAAGAATTAAGTCCATGGTATATTGGTCCATATGAAAATCTAGAATAATTGGGATCAGTTTCATACTAAGTGGCCTTACCTTTGAGTTTATCTGAGGAACATGATATATTTCAAGTTTCATTGTTAATAAAATATGTACCTGATGAATCTAAAGGTTTAATGCCTGAGTTTTGTAGTTAGAGAAAAATATTTCATATGAGTACTTTTTTTGAAATTATAGATTATAGAGAGAATGTTTTTTTAATAAGGTGATTCATCATGTTAAAGTTTTATGGAAGAACCATATGATTTATAAAGAAATATAGAAATTGGAAAAAGATATGAGAGAAAAATACCCTCACTTGTTTAGGTAATGAATAAAATTGAGAGGTTGATATTTCTTTAAGGGGGAATAATTTTACAACCCAGGTAATTTTAATAATAAATAAATTTAATTTATTGTTAATATTAATGATTAGAATTTATCTAATTATATTCATGATAATAATTTCATGACAATTTTTAATAAAAAATAGTTTTCATATAACAGATTTTTTTCATGTATTATATGGATTTATTTAAAAGTTAAAATTATAAATTTATGATACTAAATATGATAAAATTAATATAATTTTCAATACCAACATTTCATAAAAATTTATGGTTATGTTTTTGGTATTTTTGTAAAAAAATGATTTTCGTATGAATAGTGAAAAATAGAAAATATTTTACAAAAATGTCATTTATTTTCAAGTATTTATAATGCTACTTTCTATTTTATATTTTTTTTTCAAAGTAAAATTTTTCCCTATTGATTTTAAAAATCCAATTAATTTCATTAGAATTATAATTATACTTTATTATGGTATAAATTAATCATTAATCATAAAAATGATTTTTTCTAAAAAAATGTTTTCTGTTGTGTTGTGCACACATATATTAGAATTTATTACTTCCATTTCTAAAAATTCAATCTTGAAAAGTAAATTTCATATTTTAAATCCATAGGTTAGATTTTATTTATGAGTTAAATATCCTTTTTGGTTAGAATGAATAATTACCATGGTAAAATTTTATACAACGATATTGTGTAAAACATGTTAATTAAGGTAAAAAATAAGTTATGAGGTCACAAAATTATATCTTAATTCTTATTATCTAAGGGGATTTAAACCCTTATCACATTTACTTTTAAATTTGATATTTTTAGAGAAACATTCCCAACATTAAGGCATTATTCTATTTTAAAAACATTAATAATTGCAAGAGTAAAACTCCCCTCACTTGTAAAAGGCAACCCCCGCCCTAATATATCATTCACAAACCTTGAGAATTTTATATCAACCAAGACCTCCCAAAATACCTTTCAAAAATACCTTTACATGTTATCGAGGTCCTTTTAACATAAAAAGGACCAAACCTAAATGGATTATGGTTTAATCCAAAGGAGGTTTTGAAAGAAGAGGTATAACTCTTAACTGGAGTATTTTTTATCCATTACTTCTTTTACCACCATCAAATCTTCTTTAACCATGTTGAAATAATATAATAAACATCTTAAATATGATAAAATTTTACTATGTTGATTGAATAATGCTTTTACATATCCTCTTTAATCCTATGAGAAATGAAAACTTCACATGTGTGCACGTATGGACTACGACCTCCATGAAGTGATATATTTCATTTTCTATCACTACCACAAACAGCTAGTTTTAAATATAGAACTAATAAATATAAAATATTTTTATGAAATATCTGTTATTATTGAAAGATTATATATTAATTCCCTTATGATGATAGGATATTTTGGATCATTTAAAATGCATATTATGTTCTTTAACTCATGTCACATGCTACGCCCAACATAAAAAAATCAAAAACATATTATGAATAAATTATTAATAAAACTATAATAAAAACTGAGATGTAAAACAATTAATAGTTAATAGATTTAGAAGGTAAACAATTAATATGAGTTAATATTTAAAATTACATTTTTAATAGAAGTCATTTTCTTTATATTATATACATTCTTTTAAAATTATAAATTTAAAAATTTAAGAATTTAACTTTGATAAAGTAAAATTCATTTTTAATTCCTCATAATAAAATTAACTTAGGATATATTATTGAGTTTTTTCTAAAATAATTGATTTTTTGTGAAATAGTAAAAAATACCAATTTTTCTAATACTGTCACTTTTATATGACTTAGAAGTTTTTAACACCATTTTTGTATAAAAAAATTATTTTTTAATTAAAATAAACCATTTTATAGTACTATTTTTTATTTATAAAACCAATGATTATCATTTTTAAACATCAAGTAATATTTTATGAAAAATATTTTTTTCCATTCCTTTAATTAAAATTATGAATGGGGAATTATGATTTTTATTTATTTTAATGTCACATAATACTTATTTTTACAATAATAATCTTCATAATAACTTTATAATCAACAAAATTGTTAATTTTTTCCTATACATAAACATTATCCCTAAAAATACACTTTTATTAAAACAGGGATTAACATGTAGTGGGATTGAAATGTATATGTAGATTTATCAATTATAAGAGGAGGGGGGTTGAATTTTAGGTTTAAAAACATTCATTTTTACCCTTAAGAAAATCTATATTTAATAAAGTTAAACAAGATGAATTCATGAGCCCTCTTTCGTTCTTAAAAATGAAACTAACTTACTTAGGATCAAATAATATGGATATAATAAATAAATATAAGAAAAGTTCACTTAAGGAAAAATTATACCTTAAAGCATATATAATCTAAATTAGAGTTTGTACAAGAATAAGAAAGTGTACAACAATTTACACTTTCTAACTTTAAAAAATTCTAAATAAATAAAACTTGTAACAATAATAAGTAAATAAGTATAAGAAATATTTTAACCCAAAGATAAGGGTATCCAATAAACTTGGATAAAAATCCCTTGATTTACAGTTTTAGGAAAGTCTATCCTACTCACACCAGGGTAATCCCTTGATATAAAGATCAGTATCTATCTTTTTATCCCCACAAGCCCTCAATTAAGCAGGTAATCAGTACCTCTATCTTCCTATCCTTAGAAGCTCTCGATTGATAACAACAACAATCATATTTTCACTAGGCAAGTTGAACATGTTTTTCCCAACTTAGAAAAGTTTTCTCACAATATTCATACTAGGAAGATTTAAGAAGAGGTCTCGTAGAGTATCACATCATTATAGAGTTCAAAAAATATTGAAAAAATCTCCACACCATGAAATAAATTCAAATAGATGTGTATTTATAGACAAAATATACAATGATCAAATTCCTCCTTCAACGGTCATATTTCCCTAAAATTTTGGAGGGACCTGTACATGTGGCACTCAGGAAACTGTTAAGTTAAAATAGATTGAACGACATCATTTTATATAACTAACTATGAGAAACATTACTGTTCTAAAGAAACATTATCAAATTTAGAATCTCATAAAATGAAACTCTACATTAAGGAAATATGATAGCTATAAGAAAATAATATAATCAGATTCTTGGGACAATGATATTTAAAGTCTAAAAAAATTGAAAATTAGATTCTAAGAAAATTGATATCCAGATTCTACTTTTTCTAAAAATCAGAGTATGATTTCTAAGGGAATCAGAGTCTGATTTCTGAGAGAATTGGAGTCTGATTTCTGACTGAATTAGAGTTTGATTTATGAGATAATTGGAGTCTGATTTATGATAAAATCATATTTTTATTTCTGATGAAATTGGATTCTCAATTCCAAAGAAAAAAAATTATGAATTCTAGAGAAATCGGTTTCTCAATTCTAGAGAAATCATATTCTGAATTCTAGTGAAATTGGATTCTCAATTCTATAGAAATCAGATTCTAAGGAACTGTAAGGTTCTGATTTATATAAGGATCTGAGTTTTTGACTTATCAAAAATATTCATGGGTTTTTGTATGAAAAAATTAGGTAAGGAATTGAAGATCACATGTAAAGTCAAAAACATTCTTAAATAAAGAAAATATACCTTAAGAAAAAATTTTAAGAGAAAGATAATTTTTCTTTAGAAAATGTGTTTATGATTTCCAAAACAAAAAGGAACAGAAAAGTCATAAGGAATATTATTGACTCAATAATCTCCCCCTTTTTGGAAAGCACAAAATGCTTTAAATAAAAGAATATAAAGGATTAAGGTTTTCATTTTGGAACTTTAAATGAAATAATTATCTCCCTTTTTGTTTAGGTCTCATGATGAATACAACTAACTTCCCCTTAGGTTATGAAATCCCTAAGGATCGTATTATTGTATTTATTAGAGAAATAAATCCCCCTTACTTAATAATTTATTATTTAAGTAATCTCCCCCTCACTTAGTAATTCTATTCCTTTAACTTAATATTTTTTAAATTATTCATTTCTCCCCCTTTGTGATTTTGAAAAAAGAATGTAGGGAAAGAAAAAAATTGTACATAAAAGGTTAGGAAACACACAAGATTAAACAATGAAAAGACAACAAATTTCATTAAGATAAAAAAAAATCACACAGTAAATTACCAAAAAAGATCGAATTTGAAAAAGTTATTCATCCTTCTTTTTCTCCTTTAATATCAACTTTTCTTAAGTGTCCTTCAACTTCTTCAATTATTTGTGATCATATTCAAACATATTAAGACACTCTTCCTAATCATGATTTCTTCTTTCAAGATCTTTGATTATCTCTTCTCGGGACTTAACTATTTCAACTTGATACTTGGTCAATTATTCATATAATTTTATTTTTTCATCCATATTTTCCCCGATTCCCCTCTCCCTTTTTATATTAAAATAAATAGAGTTTAGTTTCCCATTTATATATTTGTCTTCTTGTTGGCGGCTAGCTTGATCTTCTTTCATTTTGTTTGAAAAATTTGTTGAAATATTCTTGATATTTTCATCAGATTTATCAAAATAATCCATGACTATGTTAGTAAAATCATTAAAAATTTTAATATCATCTATGAATAACTTCTACCACTTTATGATTTATTTGTAAGATCTTCTATGAGCATCATAACTGATCTCAAAAGTCATAAACTTGGATTCAAGTATGATGAAATTTTTCATAATAATATTTGTTGAATCTACATTTTGATTATCTATTTTTTGGATCATTTAACATCTAGAATCATTGCTGGGAAAGAAAGGGATGGAGGTCACAAGCATCTTCAAGGACTGAACCAAAATATCATTTTGTAATGAAGAGGAATACTATGAAATAAATTATTATTTTGGTGGAGAAACTTCATTTCTATCATCTTCGTTCTTCTTATATGTTCTAACATAATCCTTATTTGTTTTTGCAACAACAATTTTCTTAGGTGTATCGAAAACAAATTCCTTTCCTTTCTCTTAGATATTTTCTTCTCAACATTCTGAGTCTCCTTCTCTCTATCAGAAACCTGGATTATTCAATCATCATAATCATCAACATATTTATCAATACCTTTATCAGAAACATTATCCGAATTTTTTCATCAAATACTTTATCATATTCTTCATTAACAAGTAGAATAATATTATCATTACTACTTACATCATTTGAAGGAACTTTATTAACCTAATCCTCAACAATGTCATCTTTCTGAATAGATTTTACTTTTAAAATAATACTTGAAGTGGAAAATTGGGAAGTTCTTATTGACAAATTTTCATAAGGGGACCCTTATCTTCATATTATTCTACCATTCTTATCATGTCTTCACTTTTCTCCTCATCCTCTTCTTATTATTTATGGATTTCTTATTCTTTAACTATTTTTTTGGTACTGAAATATGCTTTTTCCCCATATCTGGTACCGTAGTCTCAGTTGACATTGGTGCTAGAGGAATCATGGGTTCTTGTAAGAATTTTTCTGGTACATGAACTTTTTTAGAGGCCTTCTCGATGTCTCTCAACAATACTAGGATAATATCATATTCCAAAATTTTCTTCTTCAACTTATTTTCTTTGTCTTTATTCTTAATATCTTCAGCTTCTTGTATTTTTAAGGTCTTATCCTCGGAAGGATCTATCCTAAAAACTGTATCACCTTCCTTCCTCTTCTTTTCTATCCCTCTCTATTTGTCTAAAAACTCATTAGAAAATATCTTTTGCTTCTTTTTCTTGGGTGGAGAAAATACTGGTTCAGCGACTAGTGCTTGTTACAGCATTTCCTGCTCTTTTAATTTTATTTTCTTAGGAGTTGGAATGGATATTTATCCAACTTATCCTTTCCTATTAGTAGCATGGTCATCCTTATCAGGAAGATCAAAGAAATATCCTGACTTTTTACTAAATCCCATCTTCATCCTTCTCAAGGTATCATCACTTAATAACATGATCTTGAACGTTTTGGCCTTTGACTTGGAGAAACCTAACCATTAGTCGAGAGTTTTCATCCCTGTATTCCCCGCATTTGGTGGGTTTGACCCCACACTTCTTCTATACTATACCTTTTTAGTTAGTACAGTTCGGATTAATATAAATTTATAATTTAATTTTATTCAATAGTTTCATGTTGTACCTACATATTTATTATATTCATCATTGATCCATTGACCATATGTCATTAGTAATGAATGAACCCCAACACGATTAAGATAATTTATTCATGATCATTGAATAGAATTACTCTTATGCTTTTGGAGATCTGAATCAAATAAAATTTAGATATTTTGATTCATCTAACCATGATGAATTGGGATTATAAGATAATTTTATTGGGAATGACTATTTTTCTATCCATGATTTTTTTTGTTGCACAACTATTTGATATGATTATTTTTCAAGTGAAGTTGAATTAATTAATTTAGAAAATCCTCCATAGGAAACTGATTACCCTCACTTCGGTTTCTCTATTTTAATTTATTTATTTCAATTGCATCATTAGATTAATTAATTAAACTAGAATTGAAGAAACTTAACAATTAATCAAGATTTTTCATTATAGTATTCCCCACGCTCTGTGGGTTTGACCCTGTAATTCTGTTATACTATTCCATTGAAGATAGTACGGTTTAGGGTAATATAAATTTCTAATTTGATTTTATTATATATTTTCATGTTGGACCTACATATTTATTATATTCATCATTGATCCTTTGACCATATGTCATCATTAACGATCAAACCCCAACATGATTGAGATAATTTATTCATAACCATTGAATGTAATTACTCTTATGCTTTTATAGATATGAACCTAATGGAGTTTAGATATTTTGATTCACCTCCAAATGATAAATTGGGATTATAATGTATTTTTATATAAAATGATCATTTATTTTATTGATGAGATAAATCAGTTGTGCAGATATTTGATATAATTATTTTACAAGTGATGTTGAATTAATTTATTTTGGAAACCATCCCTGAAACTGCTTCCCCTCACCAATGTTTCTTTATTTGAATTAATTTATTTTAATTTCATTTTTAGACATAATTAATTTCTCCAGGTGAGGATAAAATTAGAAATTTATATTATCCTGAATCATATTAACTACAAAGGTGTTGAAAAGCAGAAGTACGAGGTCAAACCCACAAAGAGTGGGAAACATAACGACGACAACTCTCAATCAAAGGTCGGGTCATACCAATTTAAATTTATTTTATTAAAATAATAATTCAATTAAAATAAATGAATTCAAATAGATAAAAATAATATAGTATAACAAATTTTAGGAATGGTTTTTTCAAAATAAATTAATTCAACTTCACTTGAAAAATAATTATATCAAATATTTTCACAAATAATAAATTTCATCGATAGAATAAATGGTAATTTTTTATAAAACTAACCTAGAGTCCTAATTCATCATGGTAAGATGAATCAAATTATCTAAAGTTTATTAGGTTTAGATCACCAAAAGAAGAAGAGTAATTTTATTCAATGGTCATGAGTAAATTATCTCAATCATATTGGGGTTATCTCATTATTAATGACATACGGTCTATGGTTTAATGATGAATATAATATATATGTAGGTATAACACAAAACTATAGAATAAAATCAAATTATAAATTTATATTAACCTAAACCATACTAACTACAAAGTCATAGTACAATAGAAGTGCATGGTCAAACCCACAGAGAGTGGGGACCGCATCATTGAAAACTCTGTACTAATGGTTAGGTCTCTATAATTCCAGTTTGATTTAATTAATCTAATGATGCAACTATAATAAATAAATTCAAATATAGAACCAGAAGAGGGTGGGATCAGTTTCTAGGGTTGATTTTTCTAAATTAATTAATTCAAATTCACTTGGAAAATACTTATATCAAATAGTTGCACAACCAAAAAAAATCATCGATAGAAAAATGGTCATTCCCTATCAAACTATGATATAATCCCAATTCATCATTTTCAAATGAATAAAAATATCAAAATTACATTAGGTTCCAATTTTCAAAATAATAAGTGTAATTCCATTCAATGGTCATGATTAAATTATCTCAATGATGTTGGGTTTCATTCATTATTGATGACATATGATCAATGGATCAATGATGAATGTAATAAATACATAGTTACAACATGAAACTACAGAATATATTCATATTTATGAGTGAAGTAAAATCATGATTTATTGGTATGAAGCCCCTTTAACCAATTCTAATCTCCCCTATGGGGTTTAGCCAATCATCATCGGGTGGTCACTGATGATGAATAAACCAATACCCATAGCAGAGAGATTAAAAAATAACGAATTTGAATGGAATAAATAAAATAAATAGATTGGAATTAAAACAAGAAATTATCCAATGATTACATGAGAGAAATAAAATAAAAGAATGATAAAAAACATATATATGATGAAATATGGGTCGAAACCCTATGATAGCCTCTTAGTGGTCGCAACTCAAGAATGGAATGGAATCCCCTTTCTTCTAGCTATAACCCCTTATTTATAACACTGGATGTGATCATAGGGTTCCCCCAGGGTCATTTATGGAATTAAATGGTCGTCTGAGGTGGTCAAATAAAGAAAATACCATCAGAAGATATAATGGAAATCATCATTATTTCTATAGTATCGAGCATTTAAAAAAACATGTAATTGAAATATTTAGTGTATGAATCCTCATTTTCCTCGAGTCTTCAGTTTTGAGTTGTATCAGGAATTTACACGACGTGTAATTCTAATTTTAATGATAATATTTCAGATCTCAATAACTTTAAATACATATATAAAGGTTACATCAAGTCTAACATCCCATAATTGAAAAATTAATGAAAAAAATAAAAATATCCAGAAGAAATAGAAAATATATTTAGTATCTTGTTTAAGTTATACTAAATATTAAAAATATAGTGAATAATCTATTATTTAGAAATAAACAACTATCTATTGCTTCCTCGTATTATTGAATGAGGTTAGTGATTTTGGTTTTGAATCTAATTGTGATTATTATAATCTATAGTATTTTTATAAAAATATTATTGACGATTAAAGTGAACATATTAGAAAATTATAAACGAAGTCATAAGAATTTTTGAGTTGTATAAGGAACTTAAAGAAATAAATAAGAATTTGTTTGAGGAAAAAAATATTTTCCCCAAATAGTGATAAAATCAAGAATAATTCTTCCAAAATGAAATAAAATGTTTATGATTCTTTAAATATCATTAAAAAATATAATTATAATAATATAAATGAGATTTAATGTTTGAAGGGAATGTGTTCCACCTTTTTATAAGGTAAGGAATGTTATAACAAAAATATTTTGGTAAAAAATGTGATTAAAAAAATATGATTGGTGTTTTTTAGGATTGATAACTACCACATATGTATATAAAATTCATTAAGAAAATAATGGAAGGTATCATATCTATTGGTTTTTGTTTTAGATGTAAAATTTTTGAAAATTATACTAGTGAATTATCTCTTAGATTTCCATAATATTTGAGTCATGCTAAATCATTTATATCTAAGACTTTATCATCTATATTAACTATTAATAATTTTTTAAAATCTATATAGATTATTAAAAAAAGTACGACTTATCCCATTAGTCCCAAAGTTTCGTTTCTTCAAAAACTGTATTCTACTTGATTTTTTAGGGAAGATTCATTAGAAGTCTCAAGAAATACCTTTTATATATGGATAATAGATTCTCTAGAAATATGATTAGATATGCATAAAATTT
The DNA here is from genome assembly GCA_963277665.1 of Viscum album. Lineage (NCBI taxonomy): Eukaryota > Viridiplantae > Streptophyta > Magnoliopsida > Santalales > Viscaceae > Viscum > Viscum album. Next base: position 1,631,776,848 of record OY728155.1, on the reverse strand, counting down.
AGTTTATTACAAAATATGTGATGGGTAGACTATTTTCTTTTGGGAACAATTTAAAGTAAAAGTAAATAATTTTGGTGCGGATAAAATTTTAAATTTGGTTGTTATTAATAAATTTATTTATGTTGATGTTTAAAAATATAACCTGATTATCATTTCTCAATTTTGTGATGATTTCATGTTTTGAAAATTTTAATGTGATAAATGTATTATTTTTAAAGATGATCATATTTTTTTTATAATTTAAATAAAATATTATTATATTAAACTTAATAAACTAACAAATCAATATGTAAACTATTTTAATGTTGTATAGATAGATTCTATATTATAGAGTAATGGGATTAAACATGTAAATTTTAGATTGCTACACAAAATTGTTAACATCAACAATTAATACAATTTATATATCTTAATGTAAGAAAGTATGACATATGGGATCCTTGAATGAACAACAACCAACATAAGGAATTGTATATATTGATAAAAAAAAGTTAGCACTACCAAAATATGTAAGATATTTAATTTATATTTTCTTAGAAATATTTAAACCTCTATACTTTTTGTAAATAAATTTTTATTTTTTATCATGGATGATTTGGAAAATTTACATGGATATATTTTCTATCTCATAAAATTGTCACTTTTCCTAAGTTTTTTACTTAATGTAAATTAGCCTTGAATGAGAATGGTTATTGAATATATCTTTTTTAAGTGATAAATGAGGATAATTTTAGAATATATAATTTGATATATTCTTGGAAAATAAGGGTTAATCACAAAATTTATCATCCCCTAGGACACCTTACCAATTTAGAGTTATAGAATTTAGGAATTGAACTATTTAAGAAATGAAAAGAACAATTCTAAGTGACTATGGATTAACAAAAAATTATTAGGTTGTAGTTATCCATATAGGTTGTCATATTTCAAATTGGATTCTTATACAAAAAAATCTCAATAAAACCCCTTAAGAGTTATGGAAGGGAAATAAATATAAATTTGATTATTTTATATTTTTTAGATAATTTTTTATCCTGAACACTAAATATAGTTTGGATAAGTTTTATCGAAAATATAATAAATAGATGTTTTTAGGATATTCTAGTGTAATTAAACCTTTATAGTTTATAATAATAACTCTATGATTATTGAGGAATCTATTCATGTTAGATTTGATGAAAATGATTCAAAGTAGAAGACCTATGAAGAATATCATATTGAACATGATTTCAGAGAATTTAATTTTCAAGAGCATCATATGGAAGATACACTATTAGAGGGGGAGAAACAACCTGATCAATAGAGGAATTTGAAAAGTCATTAAGATCACCCTATATAAATGATTATTAGTGATGTTGATTCTAGTGTGGAAACTATAAATTAAATAAAGAATTTGTTTGATCATTCTACCTTCATTTCACATTTTTTTCTAAACTATGTAATAGAATATTTGAAAGATAATAAACAGATTTTTCTTATATAAGAGTTTATTAACCTATTTTCAAGGAATGGATTTTGGTTATTGGGTTTTCCACCTGAGGTTTAACAAGTCTTTAAAAATAAATTGATTTAAAAAATATTGAATTTATATAGATTATAATAAATAGGTCTGCATTAGTTTAGGAAGATGTTTTTCTAGATAAATGCACTGATTAAAGAGAAACTTTCCCACCTATAAAAAATTAGAATCTATTCACATTTTATTATCTTATATAGTGAATCAACATTTTAATCTTTATCAAATGGATATGAATAGTGATTTGTTTTTGAACTTATATTATGGGAGGTTTATGTAATGCAACAACTAGTTTTTTAGCATGAGAATTATCTTGACTAAGTGTTTAGAATAAAGATATTTATGGATAGAGTGAATCTCTAAAAGTATGGTATGAAAATTTATCTATTTTTTTGTTTTAAATAATGGATTTGTAAAAGATAAATTTAATTTTTCTTTATTTATTAAAAGTAATTTAGAACATATTATAATTTTACATATTTTTGTAGATGATATTATCTTTGGTTTATCGAGTGAACATCTTTTTTTGTAATTTCATATTTGAGGACTAATGAGTCTAAAATTATCCTTTTTAAAGAACTCAAGTTCTTTTTTGGTTTTTAGATATATCAAATAAATGATGAAAATTTTCTGAATCACAATAATTATTCTCAATTATTAGTTAAAAGGTTTGGAATTGACTACTATAAAATCATGAATACACCTATGAGAGATTCATGTAGATTGGATAAAGATCATCTATGTAAATTATTTGATCAAAAGATGTCTAAAGGAGTGACCGGAAGTATGCTATATCTAACTACAATTAGACCTGATTTATTTAATATTTTTATGGTGTTAATGATTTTATAATGACACAAAGGAATTTTATTTCAATAATATTAATATAATTATTATGTATGTTAAAGGTATAATTTTTATTGTTTTATTTTTCCCACAAAAACACATTTTGAATTAAACGTTATTCTGATTGTAATTTTGGAGGATAAATTATTAATAGAAAAATATTGTGTGGTATGTTTCATTTTCTTAGAATGATTTTTATTTCATAGAGTTCAATGAAAAAAATTTCAGTTTCATTATCTATGTATGAAGTTGAGTATGCCACAACAATAAGCTATTTTGCGGAGACTCTATGGATTAGTCAAAACTTCTCTAATTTTGATATTCATTATAAAAATATTCCTACTGTATATCATAATTAATCAATTATATATATTAAAAAAAATCCTATATCGTATTCCAAAACAAAGTATATCGAATTGAGATATCATTTTATTCGAGATCATGTAAAGAAATGAAATATAAACTTAGAATTTATTCTTAATGATGAACAATTAAATGATATTTTTATTAATCCTATAGATGCAGTGATGTATGATAAAATAAATCATGAAATTGGAATTATGGAACTTTAAATAATCACATATATACAATAAGATAATTATTATCTCAAATTAAAACTTCTCCATTATAAAGAAATATTTTATTTTTTAAGTTTTCATGCACATAGAAAGTATGGTAATAAAGTATTTATGTTCATTCATTGAATATTCTTTATAACTATTTGTTAATTTTTTTATTGATTTTTTCTTTCCGTTTATTTGTTTTTTGTTTTACTATATGAAGTATTTGAATAAGTGATTAATTTTTTTGAATTATTCAAGAGAGAGACAATATGAAATAAAAAAAATTACTACTATTTTTAAATATTTTTTCTAATAGTCATTTTATTTTATGAATTAATATATAGGTAGTTATTCAATTTAAATTATTTTATAAACTGTTTAGGTATATTTATGTTGAAGCATATTATTTTTTATTTATCTTATCATTTTAATCATGTTTATCTAACTCTTGTATTATTATTTTTTATTTCATGGCTTAATTTATTTATGATTTTATGGGGAGAGTTATTATATCTATTTAGTTTTTACAAAACTTATCCCTTTATAGTATTTCCTTTGATTCATAAAAGGGTATTTTTATTCATGTTATGGATGTTTGGGGTTTTCTTAATTACTAAAAATGGGATAATTTTGAGTGGATACCTATTAATTTTATTTAATTATTTAAGTAATTACATATTATCATTTTTTACTTTATTTATTATTTATTTTATTCTAATTTATTATTTGTTTTTATTTTTTTAATATTTTTATTATTTTATTTCATTGAAAATATTTTTTATAATACAATGAATCTTATTTTTTTTATAAATGATAGTTATGTTTTGGTGGAGCCTAACATTTTCTTATGCCTTAGCTCTTATATATTTCATATAACATAGGAAATACATTTGCATATTGTTGATATTACTTAAATATATTAGTTATTTTAAATTTTTTATGTATATGAATATTACATATCCATTGGATGTTTCAAAATTGAATCTTTAGTATTTATATGTCTACTCTTACATTTCATTTTTCACAATGTCACTTTTATTTATGCTCTCTTTAATGGATTTTTACTTTTATGCCTGATGTCTATTGAAATATTGGTAAATTATTTTACTCTAATGTTTGGAAAATATTGTTTTATGTATTCAATGATGGGTTTTATTTAAGGATTTTCCCCAATATATTGACTCATATGTTTTAGATAAAATGTTTTACACACAAAAATATTTCTTATACATTTTAACTTAGATATTTTATAAGATTTGATTCCTTTATCCTTATATATATATATATTTAATCATGATCATGACAAATTATGTTCCATGATTTTATTGAAAGAAGGATTCCAACAGTTCTTGTTTTTTAGAGTTTCAAAATTCATGGATTTTAGTCATGCTCGAACTAGATTTAATATTAGGAAGTTAGACTCAGATGATAAAATTATGAAGATTAAAGTTGGGTCATGAAAATTATTTTGAAGGATATTTGGAAAATCAAATTAGTTCACATAATTTTTTATTTTTTCACACCATAATTTTATTTAAATATTTATACAATAATATGGTATTTCTTTTTCACATTGAAGTAATAGAAACTTTTAATAATACTTAAATAAATATTTCAAGAGTCTCAATTCGTGGAGAATTTTTGAAAGACTATTTTATGGGAAATTAAGGACCTAATAGCTATAAAGAAAGAATTATCCAACATTGGATAAGTTTTTTATATTCAAGGTATATTTTTTTAATATGGATTGAAGATTGATATTTTCAAGAAAAAAATTATTCAATGACTATAAAGATTTGAAGTTGATGATTATGAAGTTACCTCTATAAATACAAATATGATAAAACTAGAACTGACATACTTGTGTGCAATACATGTGAGATATATCCAAGATAAAGAAATTTTTTTACCACTACTTCTACAAATATTTAAAGACTTTATCATATATAACCTTAGTGCTAAAGTGATCGAGCTTTTATATTGTCAATGCTTCACTGTTTAATTCTAAGTTTTAATTTTTGTAGTTGTATTTTGTACATATTTTATCTATGATGTATCATAAAGTGGATAATGATTTTACCATAAAAAATAAAGTATTCTTTGGTTATAACTCTATAAGAGGTATGGATATATAACTCGGGTAAGACTCACCTTGAAAATTTATGAAGTATTTTGTTTTTTCATTCATTAGAAAAGTCAAGTTGTAATTTTATTATAAATCCATTTAAAACGTAATGTTTTTAGTGGTTGTTATACCACTCATAGTGTAAAGGGATATGGAGAGTATAAGTATTCTCTTTTTCATCTGAAATATTATAAATTTTAATGCACTAATAGTTATATTCTCACATATTTTTTTTAAATTTTCTTTCATTTTATAAAATTTTTAATTCACCTCCCCCTCTTCGCCTTTTATCCATATATCATCAGGTTAAGCAAAAATAATTTCCTAGAAAACAAAAATTAAGGTTGAACACCCTAAAAATATAATTATATTTATCTCAAACACATAATATTACATCATAAATAGAAGAAAAACCTAGAAATATAGAGTTATAGTGTTAAGGGAAGATTATTTACATAATAAATTATCTTAAAAATAAACTGTATCATTATTTATTTCCATCATTATAATATTTTATAATAGCTAATAGAAAAATATCACTTTAAGGGATATCTTGGGGACATACATAGAATAAAAAAATGGGATAAAAATCCCAATTATGAGTAAACAAAATGATCCCTAAAAAATCGTGAACCATATAAAAATTATTACCTCAAAAAATTGGGTTATAGGATCATGTCCCAAGGAACAAGATTCATAACTTTAGAAAGGAAATTGAAATATAAAATATCACATATATATGAACACATACCTGAGAGAATGAGAATAATATAATCATGAGTAATAACATGATAATTTAACATAAACATAAAACATGTCATCATAACATAATTCAAGCCTCAGTGTAAAGATATCAACACATAATTTGTTAGGATCACTGCCTATGAACTATACATAATATCTTATGAGATATAAAAATTAACCAATATATTAGGGATATATAATTTTTATTCCACTAAAAAAATCATATATTTCATACCTATGGGCCCCATATAGATTTGATATCATACATGCCTCACAACCATGAAAACCCCTTGAGAAAGAATGGGTTAGATAATAAATATCATTTTTCATTAATAATAGACCAAGATGGTGTGGAATCATGTGAGTGAAAATATAAGATGTTGAAATTTGAGAATAGGTTTCAAATTATAATATAATCCATGTAAAAATATCATAGGGAATGATAATAATAGCGAATCAAAATCATATGTAGTGATTAATAGGCACTTTAGTATGAACTTATTTACCATAGTTGTGTGGTAAGAGGTATTCATGAAAATTGTGAATGCAAGAAAGAGTCATTCTTGTACCAAAAATAAAAATGGTAAATCAATATATTAAACTTTTTAGGACTGAAATATAAATATTTTATAAAATTTTAGTTAAGGTATAGAAATAATGAATCAAAATATATGGAATAGAAAGCATTGAATTATACACAAGTTGTAGTTTGAATAATGGATAAACTAAGAAGGTCATAAGATAAGAAACATGATAAAATTGAGAAACAAATAATTTGGGATAAATTAATGGATCATAGGACTTGTCTTATAATAGAATATGATAAGTAATGAAACATTTTATAAAAATTAAGGATTTTTAGACTGAAAAATCCAAAAATTATTAACAAGGGTAAAAAATAAATAAGTTACTGGGATGGTTAAATTGGATACTTTTTTATCCAATAATAATGTATGAATAATTAAATATATGACATGATAATTTAATTTATTTAGATCATAAATACTATGGAAAGTAATGAATATCAAAATCTAAAAGAAACATGGTGAGTTGAAGGAACCCCTTACAAAGAGTCCTGACTTGGATTAGTATGTGTGTCTAAACTCCTAAATAATTATATTTAATTTACTAAATACTTGTTTAAAAACCTTATTAATTTTTCTCATATTTATTTATTATTATTTTATTTTCAATATAATCAATTTATTAAAACATTATGTTCATGTATATCATCTTTGGGATGTTTTTTTTTCACTTTTTTAAGATCATATTTATTTATTAGTAACATCATTATTTTTTAGACGAGTTAATAACTCTATAAGAGTAATGATATTAAATTAATATCCTCACATATTTTAAAATGGTTCTAAATATTAAAATGTGTTCCTATGTAATCACATTTCAATTAGTATATGTGTTATCGTATACTAGTGTGATCAATTAGGAATTTTTACAGACCATTATGAACAATATTTACTTTATTTAATTTTATTATTTTTTAAAAAATCTACAATTTCATAATATAATACAATTATTAATATTTTATCTAACCATATAATGATTTAGTATAACCATACTTGAGGTTGGAAATAGTTTCTTAATAATATCATCTTTATAGGTGGTTATAACGGCCATGGATGGATGTTTCTTAAAGAAACTATTAAGTTGATTTTATTTTTTCTTTGATTTTACCATTTATATTATAGTATATTAAAAAAAATTATTTTATGATATGAAACTTGGTTATCCGATTTATAAAATGGAAAAAATAAAAAACAGAATGTTGGGAATGAAATTGAAAGATTACGAGTTCTTACCTACTCTTTGGAATGACTCTCTAAATAATCAACATAGCCCTTCTAAAGATCATATTTAGATAAGAAAAGAACATCATAAGTTTGGATATTACTATTTATAGACATAATATGGTAGATCATAGATAAGGTAATATTGTTAAGGTTTTAGGATTAGTGGGGTGGTGAAGTGTAGTGTTTATAGGAGAAGGGAGGGGGTTAATTAAATGTTGGAATAAAATGTTATTTCTTTAAATAGTGATCAAACATATAATTAAATAGTAAGGGTATTGTGAGTTAATATATTCTTTATTATAATATTAATTTATATTATAGGAAAACAAAAATTTGTCCATGCGTCACTATTAAAAAATACGACATTAATAAATGTTATCACTATTAACCTACATGTAGTACTATTCATAAAGAATTAAAAACATTAAAAATTTACTATTTTCAAAATTATAATTAAAAAACATCCATTTTTTTAAATAAATTCAAATTTTAATATTTTTAATATTTTATTATAGTATAGAAATTTATTTTTTATTAAATAATGTAAACAATTATTTACTTAAAATGGATACTTTTACTTAAATTTTGTTAAATTAATTAATTAATTATTTTATGGTATCCTGATACTTATTTTAACATAATTTATTATTATTATACATTACATATAATTCTATATAACATGTTATTTTATTTTTTATTTTACTATTTCAAATATCCGGATAATATTTTAACAGCCAAGTTGCTATTCTATTATCCATATTTCTACACTAATAGTCATAATTTCAAAAATAATATAATATTTAAACACCTTATAAAAACTACTTATTTTCATGATTATACATTCAATTAGTTTTCTTTAAAGGTTTTCTATAATTCATTTACATGTTTCTGATCATATTTAGGAATTTTTTTTTCTTTTAATAGTGTTTTCCATTGGTGTGATATTTCTTGGAGGTCATAACCCTATGTATTTCCAAATTATAATCATATTATCTCTATGTTTTTATTATCTCACTATACTGTTTTTAATTTTATATTTTATGTTTATCCTTCATATATAATGTTTTATATTTTTTAAATAAAATAGTGTTCATTTTTTATGGGGTGTCTATGATATATTTATACTATACTTTATATATAAAACTTATATATTGAGTAGGAAATTTTTTTCTCATTGAAAAGTATTGGTGGTTACATTATTCCCCCTTTATAAATTTAAACCCCATAGTTTTAAATAATAATCTAAAATGAAATCATATAAGGGTAGTTTTTTTATTCAATCTTTAAGGTCCCTTATTGCCAATTTCTACTTATTTTTTCCAAAGTACATTGACCATGTGAGTTATTATATTGTATAGTACATTTTTTCATAGTCTGTGATCTTCATTGGCTACTCCATTCAAGAGAGATCATGATCCTTATACACCAGCTATATATTTAATACATGTGTGGTATATGGTATGTACTTGTATATGATATACATGTTAAACACATCCCCTACTTGAGAGTGGTTTGGTAGAAGGGAATATTAAAAGGATATAGCTCCAATGAGATAAAAAAAATATCAAAGGAGATAATTTATCTTGTAATTAACTTACCCTTATTCCAAAAACTCATAAATTTATTCCATGGTGATATAAAAATTAAAACCTTTTCTCCAACCTCAAATTATAGGTAACATTAATGATTGTCATCCCATCTCTTCAATCAACTCGGTGTTTCTTTGATATTTTTAGGAATAGCTTGGACCATATCTATAATTTCATATACTAATTAGGGTCCTAATATCTTATTCTCACCAACTTCATCCCATTATTTTAGAATTCTATAGTACTTATATTTATGGAATAAAAAGGATCCATATGAAGACTTGAGTTGAAGTTATTGTTGTACGAGAACGTACCTAGAGGAAGATGTTTATCCTATCCCCCTTTAATGTATTATTGAAGGATTTGAGCATTTATTTTTGAGTTTTAATGGTAAATTTAGATTTACTACATCTCCAAGGATGATATTCCAAATAGAAATTCAAGTCTATGTATAATTGATTTTGAATACTCCTCCAAAACATTGATGTAAAAAATATATTTCAATTTGATATAATAATTAGTGATTTCTATGAAACTTCACCAGTTCTATGATGTATATCTTGGAAATTTTATTGAATAAAAATTCTTCTTGAATGGTGATGAATTTATTAGATTTATTATAATGGTCTTCCATAACCTATATGGAATTGTTTCTTTTTGATTTATTTTCAAGGTTCGTGGTAAAATCCATTATGATGTTATACTATTTCAATGTAATTATGGGTAATTATTCTACTATATACGTGGATCTATTTCATTCCAATTTAACCTTATAAGTTACCAAGAGCATTGATGCATATTAAGTGATCTCACTCTTCGTATTACCCCAACAAAAAATTTCTCATAGATCTTTTAGTAATTTTTTTTCTCCAAGGGTGGTTATAGAATAATATGTTATGAGAATCATATAATATATCATTCATTACCTCAGGATTAGATGGTACATATAATAATGTCTTAAATATTAAAAATATATATTTAACCATGTCAAACTCTATGATTTTCCACATGTATATTGCTTCCAAATTCTGTTTTTATTTCTACATCATCCATATCTTCCTCATGATTGAGGGTGGAGTAATTATTTTATCAAATTAGGATGTCTTGTATTATTTTAAGATTCCCATTTTCATCATTTATATGATTATTAAGACTATATTCCTTTTAATTTTCCCCAACACGACTATAAAATAGACCTATGGTCGTGGACCTATAGCCACATGTGGGGTGGCATATGGTTATAGGTGCTCTATATCCATGTTCCATAATTTCATGTAGTTAAAAGGAATAGTGGGAAGTGTAAAATTATATGGGAAGAGTATGATAAAATTAAAAATATATGAGAAGTGACCTTATATCAAAGGGCATATATTCCTATGGGTATAACCCTTCATTAGGGGACCATCTAGCCATGACAATATATCTCATGGCTATATCCCTCTATAGTGTTTCATATAGCCATAAGCATATATACTTGTTATTGTAGCCCTTCATAAAGGGGCCTTATAGTAATGGGAATATATAAATGTGGATATATCCCTTTATAGGGGGACCATATAGCCATGAACATATAGGCCTGGTACTATAACCCTTTGTATGGGGACCCTATATCTATGGGAATATATATATCCATGGCTATAACCCTTTATAAGGGGACCTTATAGCCATGAGTGTATATGATCATCGCTATAGACCTTCATAGGGGGGGACCAATAGCCATAATCATATAGTCCCATGGATATATACCTTTGTATAGGGATCTTATAGAAACAAGAATATATGCCTGTGGTCATAACCCTTTGTACGGGGACCCTATAGCCCCAAGCATATATGAAAATGACTATAAAACTTAATTAGGGGACCCTATAGCCATGATAATATATGCTCATGGATATAGTGCTTTATATGGGGACCATATAGCCACAGGTATATCTGCCTATATGAAAGGACTAGTTTGGTATATTCCTAACACTACGTTAGGAGGGGGTGAATTAGTGTTGGTGAATTTTTAATCCAATTAAAACTTTTTATCTTCATACCTCTTAGACCAGTTAGGATCTTGATCATATTATTCTCTTTTCCCTGTTGCATGAAAGAATGTAAAAGCAGTAAAGGCATAACATGATATTTTTACAAGCTTCACTACTTAGTAAGAGTAGCTAGTCCTTGGAATGGAATGTAAATGATCCAACCACACAACCCCTATAAATTAATACATTTATTATGATTGCATCATGTATTAAATACCCTTTCACATGTAATTAACTATAGTCAATTGACATTTTATGTTTTACATAACTTCATTGGATCATTATACTACCTCTAAAGATATAATTATCATTATTGATAGTGTTCTTTGTAAAACCAATAAAGTATTAAACCTATTGAGAGTATTGTAGGATTTCCTAGTTCTATTTAGTTATTATACTAACTTCATCTTATTTACTTTTTTACTTACACAACAACAACAATCAACACTTCTTATTTCTTCCCAATAAAAAATTTGAAAGCTATACTTACTTCTTTTTCTACCAGTCACACTAATATAAATATGTTGTGGACTGATGAACTTAATTCTCCCAGACCAAAATGATAATAATATGATATCAACTTTGTTAGTCAATTCCGCTAATCCCTTTGATATGTGACCCACAAATATATGCAATAGTGTATAGTAGTGTCTTGATCTCTCTTTCTTCTTCAATTCAAATCCAACTATACTGAATCACCTTATTCCAATAATGATAGAATCGTAAAATCCCATTGTGATTAAAATCAATGAATATTTTCTCAACACAACATCATCACAATTATTTTTCATTGAATAATAATAAATATTTATTTAGGACACAAAATTATATGCAACTGAGTAACAATGTCTTAAACTCTTTCTTCATTAATCAAAATCAACACATGAGTGTATCAAGTTATTTCTATTCTTCATTGGTGCATCAAATAATTAATGTGACTGATTTGAACTGTACTTTAAATATCAATTCATGCAAGAATGATCCTACAAAAACTCATTTTCTTCTCTTCTTGAATTCTTAACTCAATACATGTATTATGGATGCACATTACCCACCTCTATTTTTTCTTTATAATTTTATAAATTCTGTTTTATTTAAGATTGTGTGAATGAAATTATGCTTCATAAAATTATATTCACACCTTTGGATAGTACACTTACTACCTCCGTGAACTTTTCATGAGTGTTTGAGCATTCACTTGTGCATGCACACATGAAAATTGTTCACTACCTCTTCACACTCTTCACACAAGAACTGTGTTCGGGTATCAACCTATTTATGAACCGTATGTACATGCATGAAAAAAATATCCCATGAAAGATCAAATGAGTTTTTATTCTTCCTTTAATAAGTATAAGGCTCTTTATCATGAAATAGGGATCATGATTATCTCTTGTGTTCTTCATGCGAGCTGAGAGCTTCAAAAATCAAATTATTTGAAAAGTATAGAGGGAGTACTTGACTCGAGCACTGGATCAAGATATCAAAGTTATTCATGAAACACGATGATGGTGTTAAACACTAGTTTTATGAATTCAATGATTTTTATTCTTCACTTAGTGTGTATAACTTCTTCAAACAGGGTATGATGATCTCTTTTGTGAATTCAGAATGGTTCGTGGGTCTCCCCTAATTTGTGATAACTTGATGTCTCATGGTATGTTTGTTTTCCCTTTGAGAAATATAAGCTAGTAGAGACTCTATTTTACATAGAAACCTAGAACTATCACAAATAGGTGAGCAACAATAGAAAGAACTCGGCTATATCCCCTACTTTTATAAGCAAGGAATACACCTCTGCCTCATTCAATCACCAAATTAAATCCTAGTTTTTATGACATTTAAATTAGTGTCTTTAATGGATGAATATGTCATATTTGAATTCTTAAAACCATGGATAAAAATGAAGCTAAATATTATATATTTTTTCTTTATTATATCGGCTTTTTCTTTGTGGTGAACAGATCACCTACATGCTTTCATAAATGCGTTCAACTCATTTTCCCGAAATCCTAAAGATAAAATGCCCTATTACAATTGTGTTTTTAGTTTGGAAGAGGAATGTCAATATTAATCATGAAAACAAAGTTTCATGATTCTTTGATCATGTTATTCCCGTTATTTCATCCTCATATCCATCATGGTGGGCTCTGGTTCGACTGTGGGTGATTCAACCATCTTCTCCAGTGAGATAGTGGCACCGTCGATGGAAGACAAGATGAAGACAATGAAGATGGTTTAAAAAGTGTTGATCATTTTTAATACAATTATTGTGGGAGATTGGGTGACATAGGTTTAAAATAGTGGGGAACAAGATTTTTTGGATGATGTGGATTAAGACAATTGAATGGATCATGACATGTTCATCATTTAAGTGAGTGAACAATAAGCCCAAAAATACTTCCCACTTCAAAACCTATCTTAGATTGGGTGTGGTATATAAATCAATCATGGCCTATTGGGGATAGTAATCCCCTTCCCCATCTATATTTCCACCCCGAATGGTGGTTACTCTTATCCTATGGGCTCTTAGACCATCCCATGAACGATCTCAGTCGTGCTTACCGTGGGTCTTAAACATGGGATATCTTACCCCCTACAGGCACTATGCTTCTCTACCACTTTCTAGATGGCCTTAGATGTATAACCTTGGGTGAGATCGAACTAGTGTCCTATTTGATCCCATGATTGAGGATGGATGGTCAGCTTAGTAGGTTGGAATTATTTTTTAAATAACCCCATAAAAACACTTAGTTAAAAAACAAGAATATAATGGAATTTAATATCAAATTCATAGACACCTATATACTTAGAACTATACTATAGAATTATTCAATCCTAAAAACTTCTCTTCACCAAATATTCAAATAATAATTCATGCTATGATAATTATATTGCATAATTCTTCTCCACTTGATGCAAATCAAAATCCAAACGTTCTTCAATCCCCCTAATGGTTCACATAAAATAGATAAATATTCATGAACCTCTTTATATACCTTCTATTATTTTTTTATAATATGAATTCAAAATAAATCTTTATCTTCCAATCATCATTTTACTCTTCCTTTTCATTGTTTTAACAATATATCACCTTTTATATATTTATTTAAACTTAGAAGCAATGCAATAAATGTCAGAATTACTGGGATAATTATTCAATCATGAAATCTAATGGCATTAAAGGGATCCATAAAAATTCTCTAGGAATCACCAGGAAAATAAAAGTCTTCCCTAGGATAATTAATAAATCATGAAACCCAATGTAGTCAAAGGAATCCATAACAATTTTCCAAGCATCACCATAAAACTCAAAGTATTCAATAAATGTTTCTTTAAATTACAAGATATGAGGATTTAATCCAAGATCCATTAACATTGAAAATAATTCATCATATTGAAATCAATGTAATATTCCTATTTTATTGACCACCATTGTCAACCAAGGAAAGATATTGACAAAAAATACATCTCATACACAAATTGGGATCTTCAATCTCACCCTTTGTATTTGTTGGAAATACCATCAAAGTTATTTCCCAATGAAGGTGTCAATATATGGATCATTATCATCTCTATCTTTATTTATTTTCCATAGTTAATTTCACTTTCTCTCCCACTTATTGAAAAGAAATAAAAAGTTCATGGGAAAAGTGTATCAGTCTATTCTTAAGCAATGTTCCATCCATCATTTTACTATAAGTCTACTTGAGCTATGCACGGTGTAGAAAAAAAAGAGGATTTAATTTATACAAAAAAGTGTTACATTAAAAACTAATCATGATACCTTATGAAATGATAACTCGTATACTTGTCTTAAAGGGTTATTAAATTTTATTCTAGGATAAAAATACTAAATTTCAGATGAATTGTTTAAGAAAAATCAACCTAAAACTCTTGTACTCACATAAAAAAATATAAAAAAACATTAAAGTGAAAAAGATAGGATAAGTGACCTTGGGGAAATTACACATTTATTATACCATTTATTTATTAAATTTTCCTTCTATGTGAATAGTTTGTTATTTTTGAAAACCAAGGATGATATATTAAGAGATGCATATATTTTCTAATGAAAGGATCTTCAAGCATTTTCTAACATAATAATGTTTTTTATACTAACTGTAATAGTGATTATTGAAGATTCTTAATTTGTCTTCATTTTTCTCCCACCTCAAGGGAAACAATTCTTATCATATTCATATTGGTCGGTATCATCAATAATAGATTTCAATAAATTCTAGTACGGAGAGTACACCAGAATGTATCTTTCACATGTGACTGTACAGATTGGAAAACATTCTCAACTTCACCAAGGATTATCTTCTTGAACAATTATTCTTTAAGATACTAAAAAATAAGATAAAACCAAGATGTCATATTCCATAGCCTGGATTTTGAAAATAGGAAATCATATTCTTGATCTTCATCCAATATTATCCTCTATCATTTTTAAATTTGAATTTAAAATGAGGAATCATTCAAGGATGGTGACTTCTTTAGTTTGGCTATAAATAATTTACATCCATCATTTATTCTCAGGTTATCCCCCTGAGACCATGCATCACCTTCAATTCCATTCTTTATAAGTAAAAATAAAATAAAAATAATAAGGGAATAACGTGAATTATTCTTGATTCATCAATATGAACAATAAGGTTGGGATGTTTTTCTCTACAAAGATGATCCATTTGACCCAGTCTTTATGCTTTCACATCTGATTATTTTATTTATATTGATCTAGAATGGATATATTCACATTCAATTGTACTTTTTATGGAGAAATTTTATTCTTAACATCCTTCATATATGATACATTATTTATATTCTAAAGGTATACTTATTGTTCTCATAGGAAGGTTAAAAAACATTTAGTAATATACTAGTTTTCTTACACCAATCACACAAAACTTATTTAACATAAGTTTTGAAAGTTCTTGATAAAATCTTGTGAAATTTTTCTTCATCATGTGGAAAATTTTCTTTTCCTTTTTAACAATACTTAACTTATTAATATTCATGTTTCCTCATTATTTCCAAATATTTTGGCTAGATAACTAACAAGTCATTTAAAAATATTTCCTTAATTTTTTATTTTACTCATGGATTATTCTGAGTTTCATTCCTCTTAGTATTTAATTTTGATTCACTACCATTAAACTTATTGGATTTTGAATACTATGTCTTCTCACAATTCTTGTTTCATACCTTCTTAGGAGGATTTTTTTTCTCACAATATTCTTCTATTTTCAACCCAAGTTTGATTCTTCCTTATTAGTTAGATTTTTTATCATATTTTCTCATCAGTTTTGGATATATGTTGATATGAGCATGTAAAATCCATTTGACCACTCCCATTACATACATCACATATTTTATCAAGCATTACAATTATGTTTATAGTATACATATACTTATAGACCTATGGATGTTTCTTTTTCTTCTCTGTAATTCCCCCTTGAAATAGGCTTCCTTTTTGGTTTTATATTTTGAGGATTTTACTAAATATTTAATGCTCGATGACCAAATATGTTGTAGTAACAAAATTGACATATAAATCTTGATTTCTTGATATATACTGTATAAGGTTGTTGGGACTTCTTCATTAATTGTTGTTCTATTTGTGGGGAACCAAATTACACATTTTTTTTCCTATCCACCCAAGTCATAGTGGTAGGTTTTTTATCACCTTTCTTTATCCATACTTGTTTAAAATCTATTTTTCAACCAGCACTATTTTTTGGAAATAGATTTTTAAACATCAGTATAAGAAGATATGGATAGTGCCTTTTTCTTGTCAGCTGATTGTTATAGATCATTAAATGAATTCATGATATTCTTATCATATGTTGGAGGTATTTTGAAATTTTAATCCTACAGTGAATGGTAAGTACCAGTAGCAACTGTCTCCTTCTTTTGTGAAGTCTCAATATGTGTCTTCTGAATATTGGTCAAATGAACTTCCAAATCTAAATATCTCTTGTTGAGTATGATTTTTTGGTCTTAAATCATAATCATCTTCTCTTCACAACTCTTCTTCATTCTATCAACATCATCTTCATATAGATTAACGTTTTTCTAAATCAAAGAGTCAATTTCCTTGAACTTCTTGGATATTAATTCAAAACATGAATCCTTGACATCAATGCTATTATTTGATTCTTCTTCAAGTTCATGGATCTATTATTTAAGAGTCTTCTTGACTCCCTATTTTACTTAAACTTATTTGATCCATTTTGAGGTACATATTTTATATTCCCAATTTGTTTCTTCAAAGGTTCCAATCTTTTTGGAAAGCTTTAAACATTCTTCAATTTTTTCTTGAAATCACTTCTCCAAATCATAAGATTCTCCTTCCAGCTGGGTGATCTATTCTTTCATACACTAAAAGACACCACAAACAAGGGATTATATTTATTTAGAAATACCATGGATAAAAACTATTAATCTATCAGGTGATAATTCTTGGGAATTTATAGAATGATCATCATGACCGCTTATGCTAGCATCTTTATATCGAGGAAAATTTTCAAATATACTAACACGTACATCTTGATAACTAGAGGTGGTAAGGTTATCTATGTTCTTGGTGGAAACTAGGGCCACCTACTCATTACCTTAAAATCCAAATATGTCTTTATTTTTCATAAGTCATGGAGGAACATATACTTCCTCTTATTTAGATAATAAGGACTTATTCTTCAACTGTATCTTATATTTATTTTTACTATTCATCATGGTCTTTGTAGAGATAAAATTCTTCTTAGGGAGAACTAAATATTCACCCAAACTGCACTTCATTTTTTACTTAAGAAAGAAACACAAATATTTAATATAGAATAACTTCACTACAGAGAATCCAACAGCAGTGAACAATGGTTTTGGTAACACTTAAAAGGAATAGTTTGGGATATTCATAACACTAAGAAAGAGGGTGAATCAGTGTTGGGGACTTTTCAATACAATTACAACTTTTTATCCCTGTACCTCTTAGACCTATTAAGATCTACATTATGTTATTCTATTTTCTATATCACATGAACGATTATGAAAGAAGTAATGATATAACCCGATATTTTTACAAGTTTCACTACTAAATAAAAGTAACTAGTACTTGGAATGGTATGTAAATGATAAAACCAGACAACTACCGGAAATTAATTCTTTTAATGTGGTTACAACAATTAGGGAATATTCATTCACTTTCAATGCACTATATTCAATTGATAGTGAATATTTTACAACACTTGGCTCGATAATTAATAGTACCTCTAAATACAATCTTTTCCATTATAATAAGGTTATTTATAACATTAATAAAGTGTTCCACCTATTGAGACTATTGTTTTATGTCACAGTGCTATTTATTTCTTCCACTAAAATCTTATTATTTATATTGTTACTTTCAAAACAACAAGAAAACAACACTTCTTCTTTATTCACAATAGAAAACTCAAAGCTGTGATTTTTTCTTATTCTATCAGTAATACTAATATGAAAATTTTATGGACTAATGAACTGAATTATCCCCAAATCAAATGATAATAAGAAGATATCAACTTTTTCAGTCACTTACTCTTTTCCCTTTTATCTGCGACACACAAATATATGTAATAGGATATAGTATCATCTTAATATCTCATTATTATTTAGTATAAAACCAAGTAAACTGAATCACCTTCTTCTAGTAATTATATAATCAAAAAATCCCTTTGTGATTATTAAATCAATGAATATTATCTCAAACAAAACATCATCATAATTATTATACCCTGAATAATAATAAATATTTAGGTGGGACACACAATTATATGAAATTGAGTAACAATGTCTTAGACTCTTTCTTCGATACTCAAAATCAACACATGAGTGTATCAGGTCACTTTTTTTCTTCCATGGTGCATCCAATATTTAATGAAATTAATTTCACCATATTTTCAATACCAATTCATCCAATAATTATCTTGAAAAAACTGAGATTCTACTATACTTAAATTATTAACTCAATACATGAATTGTGCATGTGAATTAACTATATCTATTTTTATATTTATCATTTGATGAATTCTATTTGAATTGAGCTTTCATGCATGCAGGTTTTCTTATTCAAATCATATGAACACCTTTATGTATTACACTTACTACCTCAATTCACTTTTCATGAGTGTTTTAGAATTCACCTGTGCAAGTACACATGCACATTGTTCCTTTCCTTTTCATTTCCTCTTCACACTCTTTAAAAAATAACTAGGTTTGGGTATCAAACTATTTATGAACCATATGTTTATGAATGAAAAAATGTACCATGAAATCATGAATGAGGTTTTATTATTCTCTGATAAAGATTGAGTCTCTTTATCATCCAAAAAGAATCACAGTTATCTCTTGTGTCCATCGCGCAAGTTGAGAGCTTCACAGATCACATTCTTCATGAAGCATAGTGGGAGTACTTGACTTAAGTACTATATCACGATATCAAAGGTCTTCTAAAAAACATGATGAGGGTGTTAGAAAACATTCACATGAATGTGGTGCTTTTTATTCTTTGTGTAGTGCACATAACTTATTTTCATGAGGTGTGAAGATCACCTTTGTGAAACCAGAATGGTTCGCAGAACTCCCCTACTTCATGGGACCTTGGAGGCTCATGGTACATTTCCCTTCCCATTATGAAATGGAAGCTCAGAGAGGCACTTATTTATATAGAATCCAAGAACTATCAAAAATAGGCAAGCAGTAGCAAAAATAACTCAGGTCAGACCCTCCCCTTTTATAGGAATGGAACAAACCTTATCCTCATTAAATATCCAACTTAAATACAAGTTTTTATGCCCTGTAAATCAATGCATTGAATGGTCAAATATCTTAGCATTGAATTATTGAAACTGTGTATAAAAATTATGCTAAATATTATGGCCATTTACTCCATGATATCAACTTCTTATTTCCAGTGAATAGATCATGTGCAAGCATTCATAAATGCATGAAACTAATTTTCCAAAACTCCCAAATCTCAAATGGAATTCTAAAACTATATTTTCAGTTCATCTAAGGAATCTTGATATTAATAATGAAAATAATTTTGAATGATTCTTCGACCATGTTCTTACCATTATTTTAACCTCATATTGATCATAGTGGCCCCTGGTTTGACCATGGGTGATTCAACCATCTTGTCCAGAAAGACAATGGCACCATCGAGGGAATACCTGAGGAAGATGATGGAATTGGTTTAAAATGCATGAATCATTTTGAATAAAAATTATGAGGGGGATCAGATGGCACATTTTTTAACCAGTGGGGTGCGAGATACTGTGGACGGTGTGGATTAAGCCAATCAGATGGCTCAAAATATGTCTATAATTTAAGTTGGTGAATAGTAAGCCCAAAAATGAATCCCCTATCGTAACTTATCTCAGCTGGGGAGTGGTATATAAATCAATATTCAACTGGAGGGGCCATAAATCCTCATCCTATGATGTCGTACCACCTCAGATGGTGGAACCTTTTCTATTACGGGCTCTTATCTCAACCAATGTGTGACCTCGACCATGCACACAACATGCCTTAAACACGAACTCATTTTCCTTATATGGGAACTATTCTCTTATCCCACTTATTGGATATCCCTATAGGGCCTATATTGGGTGTGGTCAACCCTGTGTCCTGCATGATCCCTTGGTTGAGGCTAGATGGTCATCTTTGTAGGTTAGCTCAATTTTCTTTAAAAAACCCCATAAAAACACTTACTTAAAAAACCAAGTTTATAATTGAATTCAATATCAAATTCATGGTCACAAATATATATATAATTATAGTACATAATTATTCAATCCCACAAACTTTTCTTCATCAAATATTCAAATAATAATTGATGTGATGATAATTATATTGCATAGTTCTCATTCACTTCATGCAAATAATAATCCAAATGTTATTCAATATCTTGAATGATTCTCCTACAATAGAGAAATATTGAATGAACCTCTTCAAATAATTTCTCTTATTATTTTTGGAATATTAACTCCAAATAACTCTTCATCTTCCAATCATTCTGCTAATAATATTTTTCATTATTGTAAACAATATTTCACCTTTTACATATGTATTAAAAATAGAACCAGGTCAACAATATTTAGAATTACTAGAATAATTATTGAACCATGATATCCAATTTCATCAAAGGAATCCATAACCATTCTCCAGAAATCACCAGGAAACTCAAAATCTTCAGTAGGATAAGTATTCAAGAATGACACCCAATTTCATCAAAATAATCCATAACAATTATCCAGGAATCCCCATGAAACTATAAAGTCTTCAATATATGTTTCTTCAAATGATAAGACTTGAGAGTTTCATCCAAGTTCCATTAACCTTTTAAATTCTTTATCATTTTCACATTTATGTAATATTCCTATTTCATATCACCATTTTCAACCAATGAAAATCATTGACAAAAAATACAACTCATACACAGATTGGCCTCTTCACTATGGCTATATATGTAACGACCCGAGTCTGGAGCTGCATAACTGGCGCCCCATACACGGTTCGCCACATGACCTCAAGCGCGTTTCCCCAAATGCCAAAGGCTGCCAACTAGCAACGATGGCCTTGGTGAGTAAGTGGGGAAACTATGCCCTCATTTGGTAAAGTATGCAGCGGAAGAATAAGCATAAACAATAGCAGAAGCAGTAAATAGCATGCAACAACTGAACTGAAAGTAAAAGAAATGTCTGATATAATAATGATGCAGAATGGTATGTGTATCTATGGAAATCAGTAAGAAAAACAACGTGCTGAAATACAACTGAAACCAAAGTACTAAATGTAAATAGAAACTCCAACAACATCACGAGCCAAGTCCCGGTCCCATGCTCTCCAGCTCCGACTAGCAATCAAGTACCCGAGGTAGAAGGGCCACACTCCCTACCTATACCTGCAATCATATAATCTATTTGGGCTGAAAATCAGGACCAAAATAGGGTGTGAGACTAATCCCAGCAGGCAACCACCACAAGATTTTTACCCTACTGTTAGTGAGTGATATAGCAAAAGTAAAGGTAAATAAATGCAGTAAATAATTCTACCAATTACCATTGACATTCATTTAATTTAACAACTAGGGAAAACAATCAAAGTTTTCTATTCCATGAAAAGCAAGTAACACAGCAGGTATCTAAAAAGACTACCTAAACAAAAGCAGTATAAAACCCAAGCTTGTTCTTTGGCTTGGTGGACTCGTCACAACCAACCATCAAAATTCACACTGACTCTCTAGGTGGCTTAAACTAGCATACCCCTATAGTCCAGTAATTAAACAAGGCACAGACACTCTAGGAAGCTCTCACATAAATTCCCCTATGGTCTTGCAACGATAGCTACAGACTCTCTGAGGAAGTACTTACGTCTAATTCCTCCTGTGGTCTCGATGCGTGGGTAACTAAGAACACTCTTTGGAAGCACAAAGTCCTATTCCTGTAGGTCCTTTGTACGAAACTAAAACCAACAGACCCTCTAGGGAAGCACTTAATCATATATTCCCTCTTTGATCTCCCACACCAGGTTCTCACTGCGCTGAGCAGTCCAGTCGTGTGTAATCGACTGTTAGCATCCCTAAGTAAGTTAAACAACTACTTGGCTAATAGCTATCATACATCAAAAGAATTTAAACAGCAGGAAACACATGAAATCAGTGATAACAAGTAAACTAACAATTGCAATATGGTTTCCTCACAAGCAACAGTGCCAAACGATGATAAATAGCTGAATATGGGAGGAAAACACCCATGGGGTGATCCTCAAACATGCAACCAAGAAAAAATTAGCAGCAATTTATCATAATCTAACAAGCAATCTAGGGCAGATAAACAATAGGATCAATATCCTAAACTCAGGATACCTGACACATGGGTATCCGGCACTTTTGCAACCAAAACTCAAAGTACTTCAACGCAGGGCAACAAACCACCTACCTCGATCCTCGGAGATCGATATACTTGAACCTCGGCCCATGAATCGGCCTAGAACGGATTAGATCTGCAAAAACGTCTAAAATGTTAAACCTCGGATAACTTACATGAGAGGAATAATCAGGAAACGAGGCTAAAGAAGAACCAAGAACTCACCGCTGCGATTCTTCTGCAGCCGATGGAGTTTGATTCGGACAATCGGTGATGGATCGGTGGCTCGGAGAAGAATCGGCCTTCTTGGAAGTTCTGGACAAGATTAGGCGGAGAAGAAGATGTTTACAGTCATTAGGCGCGACCCCTGGTCGATTAATGAAATAAAAAAAGTACACGGCGTGTACTCTTAAAGTACACGGTGTGTAGTGGGTTTTTCCGTACTCTGCCAAAAATCAGCCTCCACATCACCCCTACACACCGTGTGTGTGGCCCGGTCTCGGCCAACACACAGCTTCGACTGTCCAAGGAGTACACGACGTGTACTCATAAAGTACACGGTGTGTACTCTAAAAATTTTCAGATTCTCCATTTTTCCTTAAAAAGCCCTTAAAAGAGATCTGTACCTGAAACCGAAGCTCCGGGTTCTTACAATATATTTTTATATGGTTACCCCATAATGAATTTCATATATAACCATGGATATAGTACTTTTTATGGGACCCTATAGTCATGGATATATATGTTGATGGATAGATCCCTGCATAAGGGGACCCTATAGCCACACTCATATATGATTGTGATTATGTCCCTTACACAAAGATCAAAATGTTTTTAATATATATATTAATGATAAATATATAACATTTAAATATTAAATATTTAAATATATATATATATGTGTGTGTGTGTGTGTGTGTAAAAATATCTAGTGGTGTATTTGTAACACCTTTGTTATATATCTTGGAGGTCGGTAGATAAAAACACACTAGAACCCTATTTTTTTGTTATCTACTACCATAGATGAGGTGGTTGTTGAAATAGGTCGACATCAACTAGTCAATCTATAACCACTATCACGGTGACCATGGAAACTGAATGCATGGTCATAGTATCTATGGATTTAGACATAAGCTATTAATTGTGGCTATAATCCATTAACCTATAGACACAGCAATAATAGCGATGGCCATTATTTCCTTATATATAACTTTTATCCAAGGGAATTAGGGCAATATCCATGGGAATCACCCTAGCCTATAACCCCTTTTTTTACTTATTCCATGTATAAGGTTACAAGATATTTCTTACATAGAGTAACTACCAAATTATTCATTTTTATAGGATGATAATGTATTGTGAAGTGATAGTTTTTTATAAGATCTTAACATCTTAATTGGTGGATATTGATGTCCTTCTATGTGAATATATACTTTATAATTTTATGATTAGTATATATTTCACACTTTTCACTATAGTCATAATTACTTTAAATCTTGACTGACTGACAATTATTATTTTTATTGAAATAAGCCCCCTTTTAAGGGATAAGAGGAAAAAAATCAAAACATCAAGACTTAAACAAAATAAATAGTCTTCAACTGACCGAACCTCCAGAACAAAAGCAGCGCTCACTAAAATATAGAAGCTCCTCCTAGCAAAAATAACCATTTAGACCAGCTTACACTGTTCCATCACAACACGGAAAGTTGTCCCGTGCCAAAGAGCACGGGCCTGGTACCGATGGCCAAGGCCATACCCTCTCAAACATCTGATTATGAAAATCCATGAAACCATGAAACCATTAAATCTTAAATAAATTGATTATTATATAAAACTCTAGATCATATATTGTTAATTTTTCTCAGGACCTTAAGCTCTCATGAGGCATAGGCTACCACTTTATCATTTTTCATGAGCATACAACCCAAGGCCTTCTTTTAAGAATCAATGTATATAAAAAATTGTTCCAAACATGAGGGTAAAGTGAATAATTGTATTGTAATTATCCTATTATTCAACTCATTAAATATATCTTCATATCCATATATCTAGATAAACTTTACCCATTTTATATTTATCTGGGATACAAATTTTGATAATAATGAGAATTTCCTTAAAAAATGTTGATAGTACCCATAAAATCTAAGGGAAATATGGATATTTTTAACACATTAAGTTTTTATAATTTCTATTACTTTAAATGAATACTAAATTTGATAGAATGAACCACACGCAACATAGAGATTAAATTAAGTATGACATTATTTATAAAATATAACTAGTATAACATAGTCATTTGATTATAGGGTATTAATAGGAGTAACTAAATTGTGAAATATATATAGAAAAGTTTTCCTAATAAAAAATTATTGATTAATTCCAATGCAATAAGTACTCATTTCATAATTATAATAATTAAATCATATATTTTTAAGAATGGTTAAAGTCAGTGGGGCCAAATATTTATAAAATAGGGTTTTCTTTATATTTATAAGTTCCATTTAAAAGATAAATTTACCTTTTTAGAATATTAAATTTATCGAAATTTTTTTGTTTATATATGTAAACTAATTAATATTCATTCATAAATTGATTATAATTTTTTTTATAAATGAATATATATCATTTCATAGTAAAAATAGATATTTTTCATAAAACTATTTTTAAGTGTGAAATGTATTTTTGTCTTAATAAATTAAAATAATCACTAATGATTATTTTTTTTTGGTGAATTTTATTTATAATATATTAAATCAAATAAACTATAAATCATCTAATGGTTGTCACTTGGCAAGGAATGTGAATAAAAACATCTTATTCTATGAAAATACATTTTTTATCTAAAAATGTTTTTTATTTGTTCTGTACATGGATATTAGAATTATTTTTATAAAAATTTTAGAAATTTTATTTCATAAAATTAACTTCATTTTTTATATAATAGTATCATAATTATATTAGCATTATTTTCTAGGATCTTTATAAGAAGATTGATTTTGGGTGAAAAATGAAAAATATAGTTTTTATAAAAGCTACAATTTATTTTCAAGTATTTAAAAATTATAATTATATTATTTATTTGTTTTAATATAATATTAGTCCCATTTTACTTAATATATTATAATTAATTCCATGAGAGTAAAAATTATACTTTATTTACATCTTAATTATTTTTTAGGATTGGAAAAATATTTTTTTAAAATATTTTTTTTGTTTCATTGTATGTTATTATTTTAAAACTATTTAATTACAATTATAAAAATTAAATATTGAAAAATTTATTACAAATATTGAATTATAAGGTTAAAATTAATTAATTAGTTTAATTTTATATATTTTTATAATGAATTTTCTTCATGGAAAATTGTCGTCACCATAGTAAAGGTCAACACTAGTTAATTAAGGTAAAAAAAGTGATAAGGCGACAAAATCAAATCATATTTCTTATTCAAAAAAATTATTTTAGAAAATATAAAATCATAATAAAAATATTATTTATATAGTTCCACTTTAAAATGAAAAATACATTTATAATATTTAAAAGTTATGAATAATTATAAGAGTGTCACTCCTCTCACTTGAAAATTGGAACCTCTTCCCATCCCTTATTCACAAACATTGAGCACACTAGCTCATATAATAACTTATCCAATAACATTCAAAATATCTAACCCACATCATAGAGTTTCTATTCTCTCCAAAATACCAACCTAAGTGGATTAATTTGTAAGATAAAGTGAATTTTCCAAAGTGGTATAACTCTTAACCTAGATCTGCAATGTTTATTTATTCTTATGATACATTCGAAAATACAATAACCATGATGATATACTAAAATTATTACCACCAATATACTAAAATTTTATTATTCTTATGTTATAACAATTTTTCAATCCATTTTACATCTATTGGGAAATGAAAACATAACTCATGTGTACGTGTGGGCTACCACCTCCATGAAGTGATGTATTTTATTTTCCATCACTACCTTAAACTTCTGTTTATAAATATGGAATCAATGAATATATAATATTTTCATGAAATTATTATGACTCTATAAATATACTTTACTACTTACCATCTTACCATTTTCATCCATTAGAAAATGATAACATCGTGTGCGCATACATTTGGATTACCACCTCTATGAAGCGATGAGATTCATTTTTCATTTTTACCATACATGGATGGTAACAATGATGGAACCAATGAATATTTATGACATGCATAAAATATTTAGGATTATATAAAAATATAATATTATTTACTTTATTTATTTTTCACCAATAAGAAAAAAATGTTATTCTTACGTATGTATGGACTATCATATCCATGAAACAATGTGGTTAGTTTTTTATGACTTCTTTACAAGGATGATTATAAAAGTATATAGAATTTATAAATAGGATAATTATAACATTATTTTTATTTTTTGATAATAAAACAAAAACACCTTTGATAACACTCAACACACTGAAGTTATTTTCATGTTATAAACCGAATGACCTGAAAACATCCAATGTGAACCTATCCGATTTACTAACTATACATAAAAATGGTATTAAATTAAATAATGGGACAATTGTAAGGTAATAAACTTTAAAAAATCATAATAAATAAGAAAATTAATAAAATTTTAGTATTTAAGAAATTAAAGTATGTATGTAGTGAGTTAGGCAATGAGGTAAGGGGTTTTTTCTTTAAAATGATGTTTTAAATGTTTAAAAAAAATTCTCTGTGTTCATGTTCTTAAAATTATTTTATGTAAGTTTTATATATATACTAAAATGTTTTATAAAGTTATTTATAAAAAAATTAGTTTCTTTAAAAATTATTAAAAGGAATCTTTTAAATCATTTTATGTATGAGTCATGACCCCTCCCTCAAAAGGTACCCCACCTGGGATGGTAATGAAGAAAGGGAGATAATGACCCTATAAGACCACTAATAATTGGCCGTAGGTTGAAAAATATAATTTAGGAGATATTACTCACAAACATGGTAGGAATTTCCATTAATAAATTTTTGGAACAAGATATAAGATGGGAAACCACCATCCAACACAACGTATAAATAAAATAAGAAAACCTAAAACATGTAATACCATATATAAACTAAAACACTAAAAGAAAAAAAATTAAATTACCAAAAGTAAAACTAAAAAGTGGCAATGAATCCTAGAAACTTCTAAAAGCTACTCAACAACTGCTTAAAGTGAGTACCACCCAACCCTATCACCAACCTTCTCCTACTAACCATAATAACAATTTGTATATATGTCAGTAGGGAATAACATGTATACTCGTAGGATCCTCCCTTAAAAATCTCATGAAAAAATTTCAAATTACAATACTATGTCCATTTGAAAAATAAATGAAACTAACTCATCACCAAAACTAGTAATACTGGTTTCTTATCCTCAATATGGATCACTCACCCAATAATGCATTAAAATAAATCATTCATTATTTAAAGAATATATACATACATATGTGTGTGTGTGTGTGTGTGTGAGTAAAGAAGGTACCCCGCTTCCACTTCATCACAAGTTTTTGAAACTCATGCCCCAATCCCACACATTCATTGTTCATCACTTCTATTAGTAAGTATTCCATGATGTGAGTCAGAAATAAGTTTTATATACCTCAATCCCATGTAAGTCCCAACATCTCAGGTTAGCATTAGTCCACATGTCTATCTCATCATTAACATTATCCCATATATAACCAAGTGTAGTTATGGAAGCCACTAAAAACTATGAAAATTAAGTATACCTCAAGAAATCACATACCAAGCACATAAACCCATGGGAATATGGATCCACTATGACTGGATAAGTGTGAGATATACCTTAATCCATTGAAACACTCACATAAATGTATAGTAAAAACAATAGCCATTTCAGCCCTATAGGAATAGACCCTATACTGTAATCCATTATAGCTCGGGATACACATACTCATTAATGTCCAAAGGGGGAGTGGGAGAGTGGTATAAATCATCCAAATATTTCCTTACTGACCAGGATTTTGGTGAAGACCCCAACAACATCTGGGTCTTAGTTTCACTACAGACATGGGTGGGTAGCATAATAAATTAGAAAGTTTAAATAAAATATCAAACAAACCAAACTAATGGAAACTACCTCTCCATATACTCATATTTCATTATTATCACACATGACCCTAGACTACCACTTCTAAGGACTAGATATCAAAAAAGAATCTAGGCATTATGTTCATTATTAATTCATTAAATAACCATTAATTAATTTTCACTAACATTTTATCAACATTAAAACTTTAATCTTTTTAAGAAAAGTGGTGACAAGACTATTAATTCTCTTGATTATATTCTCAAGAATGAAATCATCATTAACCACATATCAACAAATTTATATTTTAACACATTCTCCTTAAAGAGTCTCATTCAACTATCCCTTGGTTCCCATTAATTCACATTAAAAATAGTTTAACATCACTACCATCAACAATACCCCCATCTGATGGGTTATTTAGTTATTCATTTATCATTCATAAAAACATTTATGTCCTCTAGGACTCTACCTAAGATACCATACCATAATTTTATATGCCACACAAAGAGTCTTATTGTGTTTAATAGTGGAAAGACAATAAAAATAAAATCATTCAATAGGATATCCAGAAATCATTAAGCAATAATCATGTATATATGTGAAATCCCCTCTCTAAAATTATCATAACCACCCCATTATCTCACACCATTGCACGTATCATGAAAAATTTCCACCATTAACAACATCAACCATTACTACAACATGGGATCCCAACCACATAAAAAATCCACCAGTCAAATTTCCCCAGGCTCCCAGCCCATTACACATTAGAAAAACCAACCACAAAAGTTTATTAAAAAATTACAACATGTCCCTAAAAATTCTAATAGAATATATATAATTCAAATGAATTTTCCACACATAGTAAAATAAACTAAGTCTATAGAACCAAGTTATACATTCCATCTATAATAAAAACGGTTTCACTCAACCTTAAATCATTTATATTTAGTAAATAGACATTTTATTTACTCTCTTGAATTAAATTATTTAAAAAATGTTATACAATAAGAAATATATAACTTATCAGCTATTAACCACTTAGAAACACCTTAAATATGAATTTAACATT
This sequence comes from Viscum album, assembly GCA_963277665.1. Classification (NCBI taxonomy): domain Eukaryota; kingdom Viridiplantae; phylum Streptophyta; class Magnoliopsida; order Santalales; family Viscaceae; genus Viscum; species Viscum album. Next base: position 1,631,746,549 of record OY728155.1, on the reverse strand, counting down.
ACATTAATTTTCTTCAAAGAACATGGAAGAATATATATTATATTTAATTCCTATTTATTTTAGAAAATCGTACTAATTATTCAGGGTTTATATTTTTTTTGTAAAACATATAGAAAAACAATCATGCTAAGAATAATAAAATACACAATAGAAAGATACAACATTATCTTAGTAAGACACAAGGCATCAAAAATCATATAACCAAAAGTGATCGTAAAAAAAGAATCAAAATATTATTATTCCATTGAATTCCCCCATCCTTAGATTCATTTGGTTAATTCCACCATTAACCAATGAATTAATGTATGATAATCTCATAATTTCACTTTAAATTAAGATAAAGGTAATAGATCTCATACATAAAAATAAATATATTAATATTCTCCGACAAAGAACTGGACCCCAAGTGCAAAAATCTAATTATCTATTCTTTAGGGAACAATGATCCCTAAAACACCATCCCAACATGATCCATATATCATTATTCAATAGAAACCATAAGAAAAGTGGAGATAACATCCCTCTATAGCATGAAGAATGAATATTATAACCATCAGAGAAGGTAAACCTAACCTCGGATCACTATGGATTGGTCTCTAGAAGACGAGAGTTTAATCCAATATAATTGGATTCAAAATCCTTTAAAAATAAATCTTAGAACCAACAGGTTTAGATTAGAGGGATTAAATAGGTGAAACCCAAGGGGTTCTGCAACTGTTATTATAGCTAGAAAAATCCCTATTCACTATATGAAATTATAGTTCATGCTATGAATACCATGGGTTAAGATTCCACTGAAAATTAAGTCTTCCCATCCCAAAAAAACTTGAAAAGAAATTCAGATCATGAATTATGAATTTAAACAAAAATTTATTTTGGGTCATACCACCAAATTCTACCTCAAAACACTTTAGGACACAAACCAAAACTCAAGTCCTAAAACACAATTCATACAATGAATAATGGGTTCATGGTATGCAGTCCTTCAAAAACTATATTTATATTCCAACCTTCCACTCTTACCTCGAACTCAAAAAGAGAAAGACCTAGGAAACCTAGGCTCTTAGATTCGATACCTCTCAAATTACTATCATCCTTAGGATTTTAAAACAAACCCCCAAAATTAAAGGTTTCCAAAAATTCAACTCTTAAAATAACTCTCAAGGATCCCAATACATCAAAAACATATCTAGAGAACTCAAATAAAAATTTAAAAAGATCAAAACATCACCAAAAAACCTCAAAACACACTCTCAGGGGAGATACCTATCAATGGAAAGGCCAAAACTAGAACAACATCACATAAGTTAAAAACTATCACAAAACATCATGGAGTTCATATATAATCCCAACAAGGATAAAATAAAGAATCAAATAAAGAATGATCAAGCACAAAATAAATTGTAATATTGAGCATGAATCTTTGAATCCCACTACCAAGATATCTCCTCTAACCCAAAATGTCACAATATGAAATAAAACAAAGGGATAACATTAATGCACAACACCTTTTCCTAATGGACCTAAATCTTTATAGGCTTCTCATCGATGGGTGAATGATATTTAACATCCACATCACCCAAATAGATGATATGAGAATCATCATGAAGATACCATCATATCTATGAAATGCGGAATATTTCACGAATTTGGATCATCTGCAAAGGGTAGTGATAATAGATAAGTCACATCTCTAACTTGAGTCAACACCTTGAATGTTCTAATACACCTGAGATAAATATTACTCCCACGATTGATCCTTCGCTTCCCATGATAAGGATAAAACTTTAAGAACATGTAATCTCCAACATTAAACTCTATATTCCTCCTTCTTTGATCAACATAAAACTTTTGAGGACCATATTCTACCATTATTTCCTCATGGATCACACGCACCTTCTCCGTCGTACTTTTTACCAATTACACTACAAGAACAGTTGACACTTTAACCTCATCCCAATACAATGGTGATCAATAATGTTGGACATAGAGTTCTTAGAATAGTTACATAAAAATTTTGTAATGATAGTTATTTTTGCATGAAAACACCACCATGGGTAGGGGGTTATCCCAAATACCTCTAAAATTTAGAATACATACATGGAACATGCCCTATGGAGTCTAGATAGTCTACTCCTTTTGGATGTCTGTATATGGATGAAAAGTGGTGATATGGAATAACTAAGATCCAAAATCATGCTAGAGACCTCACCACACTCTTTAGGTAGAATTAGGATCATATTAATAGATGATCATATTTGGAACCCCATGAAGCCAAATTATCTCTTCCAGATAATTCTTTGAAAAAAAAACTCCACTAATCATGACTCTTTAATTTCTAAGAAGAGATATGACTTTATCAAATGGTCCATGATCACCCATATAGAAACATAACCTCCCTGATGTTTTAGTATAATATTTACTTAGTCTACCAAAACACCCCCCCACATCCACCAGGAAACATCAAGAGGTGGAAGAAACCCCCCAAGAACATGATACTCAACTCTCACTATCTGGAAAACTAAACACTGAGTGAAAAAATATGAAACTGAGAGATTTAGACTAGTCCTAAAATATTGATTCCTTTTTACATTGTATTTTTTTACATATTAGTATGAAAAGCTAAGGGAAAACTATTAAACTCATAGAGAACCACCTCATGAATCATAAATGGAATGAAAAGACTCCCTTAAAACAACACCCAAAGTTTTATATCCTCAGAACAACCCTAAAGAGCATTGACACAAAAAAATAATCATGTCAAACCTCTTCCTTAGAATCACCCACCTAGGAATCCTCAACTAGCTGTACTGAGGAGGATTTAACTATCATCAAGTAAAGACACTGTCTACTTTAAACTGCTCATATATCAAGGTACAATGCTTCCAACTCATATTCCACTCTCTAAGAGACTCCAAACTCATAGAAAACACCAACTCATAATGTACTACTCAAGGAATTCACCACACCATTCATTTTTTATAGGTGTAAATTGAATATAGAAGTCAAAGTTCTGTAATAACACCATCCACTATCACTATTGAAAATTCTGGTTATGTTGGGAGAATTCAGACTTCAAACTCTTGTGATCCGTTTAGACAAAAAATGGTCACTGATAAGAGAGTATCTCCAAAAAATTAGATTAAAAACTATGGTGGGAAGCTTAGTATTATGGGTGTAAAAGTTATATTAATGATGTCATAACTTCCAATACTCATAAGAGATAACTACCCCATTCTACATCAACACACAACACAAACCAAGACACAAATTATCACAATAAACCTCAAATGCAATTCCCTCCAATCTAAGAAGAAGAACCAGAGTACTAACCAGTATTTCATTCAAATAATAAAAATAAACCATACATTTTTCAATCAACATGAATTATTGATACAATATAATCAAATTATCATAGGATTCAGAGCCTAGGAAAAGTTGGGTTTAAATCTCCTATAGTAACAAAGAAGACCAAGTAAACTCCACACATATGTAATATTTTTGCGATCTTTAAAAAAAATCCACTACATCAATGTTTGAAGGATATATGGATACTCTATGATGATACATGACATGAACCAATAAATTAACTCTATAATACCATAATACACAATTCAACAACTTTATAAACAATTGAAGAAATTGAAAAACTTCCAATAAGGCTAGCTAATGCTCTGGGTGCTCCTACAATGATGCTGAAATTGAAAATATGTCATAGATAAAGACCACTATGAATAGATCGAGAAACTCATAGAATAATGAATTCATAAACCCCATGAACATAGTTAGAGAATTCATTACACCCAATAACATCAAAATGAACTCATAATATTCACAACGACATTTAAAACATGTTTTTGGAATATCCTCATCCACTGCTCGCATCTGTTGATAACCATACTACAAGTCAAACTCTGATAAATAGATTTATACCTTCAAATATTTGAATAAATCAATATTAAATTTGAGAGGGTAATATTTATTCACCATTACATGATTCAAATACTGATAATTGACACCAAATGGAAGATAAGAGTATGCATTCTTTACAAATAATGATGGAGCCCCCTAAGGAGACATACTAGGTTGAATGAATCCTCTCTATAAAATATCATCAACCTAAATTCAAAGATCCTGAATCATAGAAGATTTCATCCAAAATAGAAACATTGATAGTGAAAAAACAACCTAGTTGTATCTCTATCCGAAACTTGATCTCTCATCAAGGGGGTAGTGAAAAAAACTCTTTAAGAAATAATTTAGGGTACTCTTACTCTATGAAACACCACTAGATTAACCTCTACATAACTCATCTTCAATTCACCCAAAAATGAATATAGATACCAAACAAGAATTTGACCCATTTGAGGGTATCTCTCATTAATGAACACCACTTGTTCCCCATTAGGATTATAGACTATGACACACTTGTTGAATCAATTCATGATATCTTGCACTAAATATATATTATCATTATAGAGGATGATATTGTATATATATATCCATAAATATAATAAGTTTACCTAATAGTGGTGATTTCTTATCACTAACACATATCCTCTTCACACATCAAATAGGCTAGCTTGACCTCTAATTGGCATAGTCAATGCCAAGGGAACTGGAAGACTCTTTGACTCATGTCTCAAAGCATGAAGTAGTTCTTGTGAAATAAAGGAGTACATAGCTCCAATATCGAACAAGGCATAAATACAAGTATAAAACATAAAAATAGTACCTCACATGACATTAGGTTCACCCATCATTGGTAGTGCTAAAGTATACATCTGATCACATCCTACTCTATAGGCTCCCTTTCCCTGGTGGATAACACCTCAATGGTTGTGATTTTCTCATTGTAAATAAGGAAATGAGATATCAGGGGGTTTCTCTATGATTTCACCATACCCTATACAATTATAAAAAGATAGAGCTTCCAACTATAGCTACCACCATGGCTGAAATTACAAAAAAGATTGAGTCTAAAATGTGCCAACAACCGCAAGCTAATTATTGAAAAAGGTTGGGAACTCTCACCTATAATAACCAAAACCTCTATAAGTAAATAAAACCATGATCGAACTACTATAAATGTATTGATATCTAATTTATATAGTGCATAGGGTAGAAACATGTTATCTATAGACTAAAACTTATTCTAACTAGGAAATTGAGAACCCATGGTCACAACTCTTTCTCCATATAGAGTCTTAAAGGTTACTATACACTAAATACCTAGTCCTAAAAAACATCCTCCCTATGACCTCTATCTTCACCAGCACCTCAATACATGACTTCTCCATAAATAGGGTGACCTGGAATGGAATCTATGGGCACAAAGACTACTCTATAATTCTCCACCTATACTTTTCATCAATAAATTTGTCTAAAGAATAATATTGGATGTTCTTGTATAAAATTCTAAACTCTCAAACATTGTAAATCAACATACGAAGGGTAAGGATCTCTTAATGAAAATACTCCTTACTAGTAAAAGATAAAAACTTTTTCTAAAACTAATCCCTTAACTGAACCCACATAGAAGTTGATTCATTGGGGTATATGAGGAACAAAATACACCAATGTTGAGATTAACCACACAACATCATAACACATAAATAAACTCAGTACACCTATTTATCATGGATCAAACTGAAGAATATCTCCACCTCCTATAAAAAATCTTCAATCTCATTATATGAAACAATTTACTTGTAATTCTATGTACTCTAGAACTAACACTCTTAGATTTTCCTACTCCAAGTGTATTCTTCATCAACCTCTACTTAGTGGTGATCCTTTAGAACATCATGCTAAACATCTTCTACACAAAATGGATTGAGACTTAAACTTCGTACCATATATAGATAAGAAAATCATTAGTAACCCAAAAAACTAGGATAAAACAACATTTTATGGTTGATTAATTTAATTCAATAATTCATTTTAAAAAATTTCCCATTATTTATCTATATTAAAGAATTGGTGGATATTATCATGATGAATCATCCTTGCATAGGTATTTACCCCATAAGAAGCATCACTTTTCTTAGAATGTTTAGTAAACTTGAAGTTACTTAAATAGAACTTGGGGCTATAAAATCCCATGTCCTAGCTAGACACTTTTTTTACAAAACTTTATAATCCCATCTGACATGGTCTCCCAACCAGCCCATGAATCCTCACCAGTGCATAACTCCAAACACCATTCTATTTCTCAACCATAAACTTTTGATGTCACTCTATCAAAAAAACTCCCTTCAAAGGTACCACAACTTAGTTGGAAAAGGGAAAAATGAGATAATGACCCTTTAATCCCACCTCCAATGGGATGTAGTTTGGATACTACCACTAAGGATATATCAATCACACACATGGGAGGAATTACCCTCTATAAATTTAAGGAACATGATAGGAATTAAAAAAAAACCAATACCATGAAAAAATAAAATAATAAAATCTAATCCATGAAATGTCATACATAAAATAAAAAAACGAAATAAAAAATTAAAATAGAAAAATTAAAACTAGTCGACTACCATGAGAACCAAAAAGTCATGATATCTACTCAATATCTTCTCCATGATAGTACTACCTAGACCAATAACCAACTTTATACTACTAACCTATAAAATAGATTGCCTATATTTTGGATGAGCATAATAGGTATACTCAATAAGATCCTTCCTAAATCTTATAATGCAAAATCTGAAAGGAGAATACTAAATCGTAGTAAATAAACAGATGTATCTAACTCATCACCTAAGTAGGTAATACTGGTTTCCCATCCTCACTATGGATCACTCACAAAGTAATGCATAGAAATAAACCATTATATATCAAAAGAATATGTGTGTGTGTGTAAAGAAGGTACCCCACTTCCACTTATCTCTTAGTTTTTTTCTCTCTTACCCTAATTCCACACATCAAGTAAGTCATCCTAAATGTGAGTTGGGCCACATTCCTACGTAAATTAGTCCCATATGGTACCCAACATCTTTTTTTGTAATCAATTTACATGTTCATATCATTATAAAAATCAATCCATATGTAACCAAGTATATGTACGTAAGGCACTACATTCTGCATAAATGCATTATACTTAAATCCATCACATCCCATGCATGTACCACCATGGGAAGTTAGATCCATTATGACCTAATATATGCATTCAACACACCTCAATTCATTACAACCTGCACATAAATGCATAGTAAAATTGAGAGTCGTCATAGCATCTATAAGAATTCACCCTATACCATAATACATTGTATCCTAGGATGTTCCTACTCATATACATCAAAAGGGAGATAGGGGAGAGGGATAATTCATTTACTTATTTCATCTACATTGTAGATATTATAAAAAAAACCCCTAACATTTGTTTTTCGGCTTCCCCACTAACATTAGTGAGGTAACATATGAAATCAGAATGTGTAAATTATATAAAAAAAACCACACCAAGGGAAAATACCTATCCTTAGAATCATTTATAGCTATCAGCACACATGACCCCCGACTGCCAATGGTAAAGGCTAGATATCAAAAAAGAACACAAGAATCAAGTTTATTATTAATTAATTAATTAACCATTAATTAATTCATTTAAAAATTTTCCAATATTAACACTTTAATATTTTTAAGACAAGTGTCGATGGCACTATCAATTATCTTTCTAATATTCTCATGAATGGAAATATCATTAACCAATTAACAAAAATTCAAAAATTATACTAATTATACCAATATTAAACCATTAAACCACACCATAATTTCCATTAAGTAACCTTTAAAAATGTTTAGCATCACTATCATAAATAATACCATATCCCATGGGTTATTTATTTATTCATTTATCATTCATAAAAACATCCAAGAACTCTATTACTCTACCTAATCTACCATATCATAACTACACATGTTGTGAAAAGAGTATGACTACATAAAATTGTGGGAAACAATCAAAAATAACATTCAGATAAAAGTATATCAAGAAATAATAAAGTAAGGGGGGACCATCAATGAGTAATACCCAATAAAAACTCTTTTCATCATCCATAGTGGCCCAAAACATTATGAATATCATTAAGTTATCACTATATTAACATCATAAACTATCACTCTATCTGAAGATTTTATTTCATTCTTCATCCAATGTTTCATTCCATATCAAAAAAACCACCAGTGACGCAACCTCTGGCTCCCAGTCCATTGATCATTAAGAAAGCCCACAAAATAGGGTTATCAAACAAAAACATTAATCCTCTAAAAGTTCATATAGGATACATATATTTAAAAATTATTTTTCACACATAGTAAAATGCACTAAAGCTATTGAACCTAGGAATAAAATCCTTATAATACAAGAATGGGGTCTTGAGGTCCCAAATAATTCATCTTTAGAAAAAACATTTTAATTCCCAGGTAAAATTAACGGGTTTATTATGCATAGATTATTTGGAACAAAAAACCTATAACTTATAATCAATAAAAACAATGAAACAAATTAAACATCTATTTATCATTACATTCAAATTTCATAAAGAATGAGAAAGAACGTATGCTAAATTAAATTCTTGTTTGTTTAATCACATTAGCACAATTAATCTAACTCTACATTTCTTATGATATTTCTAAAAAAACTACCATGATAAGAAAACAATAGACACAATATAAATATATAACATTGCCTTATCAAAACACAAGGAAACAATTAGTATAAAACTAAAAGTGATCCCAAACCCAAAAAAACCTTATTATTTCATTAAATTACAATGTTTTATCTTAATTAGGTCAATTCCAACATCACACATAGAATTAAATCTCGATAATCTAATAATAGCACATTAAAATAATAGAAATATAATAGAACTCCTACCTCGACATGAAAACCTCAATATTCTCTGATTAATAATGGAGAACCAAGAACCATACACTAATAACATCTTTATAGGAAAGCAATGATTTCTAAAACACCATCACAAAAATATCTATATATCATTAATTAATAGAAAACATAATAAAGGATAAGGTAACAACCCATGAAATATGACCTCAGATGACCAAAAATTGATCTCAAGTAGACGAGTGCTAAATTTGATCAAAGGGGATACAAAGGCATTCAAAAAATATCTCTTGCTTTCCTTTAGTTTGATAGGGGAGAATAAAAATAAGAAAAAATAAGGGGGAAGCCCAATTTATATCAAATATTGAGAAATCCCCATTGATGATGAGAAATTCCATTTCATTCCATGAATTATTTGAGTTAATAATCTATTGAAAATCAAGTCACCTCTTCCTAAAAACATGAGATCTCATTCACATTGTGAAGAACCAATCTACATAGTGAATTTTTTCTAGTTATAACCACTTAATTACAACTTGAAACTCTTTAGGCCATGAACCAAAACTCAATTCATGAATTAAAATTCATTCTATGAATACTGGGTTTACACCATGAACTTCATCTATAACTAGATTTCCAACTTTGGAGCACTTTCTCCTACCTAAAACTCGCAAAGGGAAAGACCTAAGAAAACTAATCCCTTATTGTACATGTCAATTTTGACTATTTTTTTACTAAATTGTAAAACTATTTTTTTTCATTTACCACATGAAAGACTTTTCCCACTATTATAGCTTTCATTCATTATCAAGATTACTCTACAAATTTTAATCAATTTTCAAAGAAAATTTTATTTCCAATTATTCAATTAAATTTTCATTTTATGATTTTTCAATGAAAGAGTATTTTTATCCTTATTATTATTTAAATTCAAAAAAAAATTATATTTAATAAACTGAATATTTTATGAAACTTTATGATGGAAATGAAAGATTGTATCTATTTTTTCATCATATGGTTCTTGGAAATTTTATATAATAACAGGTGATCCTACTATAGATTTGATAATGGGTGACCGTGATATATCTCTCCATTTCATTTGGTAAAGTGACAGGGTTAAGGGGAATTAATTTTCTCTTCAGATATATGTTAGTATTAATTATAAAGGTTATTAATTTGTAAGGGTCCTTATAATGATGATTGTAATAAAAATGTCCCAAGGAACCAACATGTTTTTTCTTTTCTTTAAAATCATTTTTCATGGACATATTTTTATTTCAAAACATTAAAATTATTTTATAATTAGAATGAATGTTTATAATATTTTAAAGGTCAATGGTTTGATTCCATGAGTTCTCATGTTTTCCCAAGTAACATCCATGATTATTATTTTTCCTTTTTTTCTTACTTATAAAATGGTTTATGAAAACATTGGGCATTGAAGTTGATTTCATCAGTAAGTATTGATTTTATTATTTTAAAACTTTATTATATAAATTGGAATACATTTTAATATGTTTTCATGATTTTCCAAAATGATTAATGGGTTTCCTTTATTTTTATATCCCATGATAATAATTATTTTTCCCATTCCATTTTTTTAGTATTTTCATTGGTCTTAAGGTTGTGTAGGAACTATACAAAGGTCAATGGTGAGATGTGATAAATTAAGAAAAGATTTCATGAATAAAATAGGATTATAAACATTGGAACCTATTTTTTGGGGAAAATGTGCACTTTGGGGAAATGTACACTATTTTTTATAATGGTTTTCCTACTTTTATAACACTCTAAACTAATATGTTCATGGAAATGTAAGAAGTTTAAATCCATTTTATTGAAATAATATTTATTGGATGTTAGAGTCATGAATCTATGTAAACTTCATACACTACTGGAAAAACAGCCTATACCCATGGTTCAAAACCGTGGGTATATCCCCCAAAACTGTGGGTATAGCCTATACCCACGGTTTTGGGAACCATGGGCTGGAACGACATCGGTATAGGTCCCTAGACTATACCCACGGTTTTCCAAAACCGTGGGTATAGGTGTCCTGCCACCTTGTCATCGAAACATATCCAATTACCACGGTGTCAACGGCTTTTACCCACAGTTTCAAAACTGTGGGTATAGGTTCTAAAATAATGCAGGCGCCGAGTTTCGATCCCACAACCTCTTCGTTACAAACACCGCATCTAACCACTACCCTAACATCACCTACATGTATATATATATATATATTTAGTTAAATATAGTTATAAAACCCATGGGTATAGAGGGAAGAACCGTGGGTATAGGGTTCCCGCCAAAAAAAATTTCCTTCCCGTGGAAAAAAAAACCCCGCGCACACAAAAGCGACCTATACCCACATTTTTTCATAACCGTGGGTATAGGTATTTTAGCCCATACCTATCCCCATGGTTTTCCCCAAAACCGTGGGGATAGACCCCCCTATACCAACAGTTTTGGGAAACCATGGGTATAAGACACTTTTCAGGACCTATCCCCACGGTTTTGGAAAACCATGGGGATAGACCCCCCTATACCCACGGTTTTGGAAAACCGTGGGTATTGGTCATGAAAAGTCACCTATACCCACGGTTTTCCAAAACCGTGGGTATGGGGGGGGGGGTCTATCCCCACGGTTTTGGGGAAAACCGTGGGGATAGGTCCATTTTCCAGTAGTGATCCCAAATGATGTTCTGTTTCATTCTTTCATCACTTTTTTAATCAATAGATCAAAAAATATTCCTTTGATTGTGATAATATACCTCAATAATAATACTTTCTCAATCCTTAATACATATTTATTTTAAATTTTGTATAAAGTATCCTATAATTTTTTTAACCACTATACATAAATGATCCTCATTTTGATCCTTACTTTTGGAGTATATGAGAATATCATCAATAAATATCACCATATATTTAACAATGAAACCTATAAAGACTATTCATTAAATACATTAGGTTTTTTGGAGCATTAGTGAGTTTTAAAAGTATCACTATAAAATCATAGGGTCTATATATTATATGAAAAGAAGACTTTATAATATTATATTTTTTCACCATTAATTAATGTTATACCAATTAAAGATACTTCTTTGAAAAGTAATGGGCCCCATGTTATTGATTAAATAAGTCATTAATCTAAGACATATGGTGATTTTTATTTATCATGATATTGTTATGTTAATGATAATTAATACAAAGATTCTTTGATCCATTATTCTTCTAAACAAAGAAAATTAGGGCACCATATGGTGAATCACTAGGTTATATAAAATCCTTTTTCATATTCTCTTATAGCTTCTTCATCAACTCCATTGGTGTAATAGGGTCTATTTTATATGGACTCCTAAATATTGATAGAGATAAAAGTATAGGTTCTTTAGAGAACTAATCCTATTGATCATAATTAGGTCTAGGAAACTCTTTAGATAATTCATCATCATATTCCTTTACAATAGGAATGTCCCCATGGATAGTCCCTTCCTTTTTCATTTGATCCAGATATAATTAATCATATAGAAGTATTATAAATAATTTAGTAGGAGTTTCTAGAAGAGATTCATAACTATCCTTTCACTTATATAGGACCATAGGATAGTTTTGGATATAGAAATTTATTCCCCTCTGTTATTAGTTGATATCAGATCTATATAAGGATAGTTAATCCATGCCTAGAATAACATTAAATTCAACCAAATGAATCATCAAAATATTTACTGGGAGATTCATTCCATTTTTTTTAATTAGGAAAGAGTTATTTACTCAATATAAAATTATAGAACAACTTAATGGTTTCATAGATAACTCAACCTCTATGTAATGAGGTGGGTTTTTTTATATTTTTACTAAATATTCATGATATAAATTAATGTGCATATTCAAAATCAAATTGAGAATTCAATATTTCTGAATGAATAAAAAGTGTGATTGTAATGACTTCATATTTAAAATCAATCTAAGCAGTAGTAATAGAATAATATAACCCATATTCTCTTAGATTTAGAGGTTTTTATCATCACTTATGCTTGATGAGCTTGGTTTAGTGAATTGACTTGTATATTGTAAATTCTTAATAAAGTTGAAACATTGTAAAATTGGTGGATGGTTGATCATAACCATCCATTATTCCCTCATATTAATTAATTTCATAGTTTTACTTTGATATTATTAATCTTTATTCGCCACTTTTCCACACATAAAGTATCTCCTAGTTCCTTTTATACAGTTTTCATGGTGATTTTCCCACACTTTTGACATCTCGTCAATTGAATATTATTACCTCTATGGGATTTACTTAATAAACCTCTATAATTAAAAAAAAGTTCTTTAATTTTTATCCTAATCTCTATGATTTTATTTAAAATCATTAATATCCATCTATAATTTAAGGGAACATCAAAATATTTCTTTATATATATCATATTATATATTTATTAAATATTTTTGAAGACATGGATTTAAGCCACCAAAAAATTGTTAAACCTTTATTTTGGGGTAAATGATAAATACAAAGGTTTAAATTTAAAGTCTTGAGAGGTTTTATTTATAAATCCTAATTGATTCATCCACCCTTTGATTCATTTTATGAATACCCCTCTTCATTTTAATATGGAGAGTGTGATGAAAATATTTATTGAAAATTATTTTCCTTGATTTTTTATCATTTTATCAAAATTATTATTTTTTCTTTGGTTTTTCATTTATTTATTAGATTATACAACTAATCTAATTTTACCTATATGTTATATATATATATATATATCCAAGTTCACTTTTACTTTCTTTGATATTTTTATAATTGAAAAAATAACTTTTAAAAGGAATTAATCTACTTCTATTGGGTTAATAGATTTGAAGATCCACCAAATAAGGGATTTAATTATAAAAAAAATATTAAAATTTAATATGTTATATCTTGAGGGATATAGATCACTTAATTAAATGAATTTAATAAGAACCAATCAATAATATTTTTAAAACTACTATAATGCACTAAAATGATAGAACATGGTTACATATAAAGAGTCTTTACAATATATTTATTGTTTATTCCTTTATGAATCTATTGTATATGTTTTAATATTTAAAATAATATTATATATATAAAAACATAGGTGTGTTTTGTGTGTAAAAAATGAAATATAATAAGGTAAACATTCATATATGGAATATAAATACAATAAGATAGAAGATAGGTTATACTCTTCAATATATTCCCCTATGTGTTCCACCATTGTCAATTTTATTTGCCTTAATTCCACTCAATTATCTCACTTATCATCATTTATGTGATCATTACATACCACCCTTATGTTGTGAATGTGTTTTTCAATTAATAATATTTTCATTACATTGCACACACACCTCCTTTGATATAGGTCGGATCAAGAGCTCCTCAATTAACATAACCCCTTCACTCACATCCTTGGTGTGAACTCACACACATTCAAACCTTAATCACTATAACTCCCCCATATTATATAATAATCAAGTGAAGGGAAGTATATAATTTTAGATAATATAAATAACCTTCAATAATAGTTTTATTGAAGGTACTTTAACCAACCTCCCATAGCTATATATTATATCCTTAATATAGAGTGGTAATAAAACATTTTAAATCTAAGCGAGTTGGAATTATAGATCCTCATAAGATCATACCCTAAGAGTAAACATGGGTTAGTTATCCAACAATAGGGATGTTGTAGATCATAGTGGTTAAAATAGAAAATAGAGGGGAAGATGGATGAATAATATATTAAAGAATAATGAATTCATAAAATATAAATTAAAATCCCAAGGATTGGGAATTGTAATTATAGTGAAATAACCACCATTTTTATATTTTGATATATCATTTTATCCTTCTTAGGAATCATGAAAATTGGATACATTTCCTATGATCATGATTCCCCTCTCTCATAGATCATTAATTACATATACTTATTGTTTGGTAATTAAGGAAAGCAGAATGGATAATCATATATGGATCCCTTAGGTTATTCATGTTATCTAAATGGATCCACTACTTCATAAAAGTTTGTGTTAATATTATAATTTATTCCTATATATATGCATTAAGGAAACTAATAGAGTCAAAAAAATGAGTGAAAACATTGGCCTACTAATGTTTTATGCTTCGGTCCTATTGGAACACATAGGGAAGAGAATGTAATCTCGAGATCAAGCATGAGACTACATCGGTGAATGAATAGATAATTCATTGTGGTGTGGGGTAGTGTTGGGGTTTATAAATAACCAAATTAAATATTAAGAATACATAAATTTTTGGAATATAATACATTCACTTACTAGTGATAATTCACTAAACAAGGAGTTCCAATACCGATTATATTTCATGGAGTTTGTAATGTTTGTTATATACTAATATTACACTGGGTTCCTGATTCGTTGTGAATTTGGCGATGATAATTATTTAGAGAGTGATGGATGTTTTGTTGTAGTTTCTAGGACTATTTTTGGATGTGATTGTGTCCCATATAAGTAAATATGCTTCCGTTATATGGTAACATAATCATAAATTTGAGTGTGTGGCATCATTAGTATGATGACTCATTGTGATTGTCAAAATTGTTGTCCATTGGAGTGAAAATTTATCCAATAGTACTTTTCAACATAGAATTAGTGATCTCATAAATTCATAATAGTTGAATTAGAATATTTTTTCTTTTAAATGGGTATTACATTTATCGAGATAATTCATAAAAACTAATTTAATCATTAATACCCTCTTGGTTTATTCAAAAATGATTACCTATATATCATCAAAAAACACAATTCAATGTGAGACAATGGAACTAAATTAAAAAAAATATCAAACAAGTGATTAAAATTATAGTTTTAGGAAGTTTTATATTAATCCATAAATTATTATAAACCACTGATAAGATATTAAATTCCATTGTATTATGAAATTAGTAGGGGTATAAACAATAAATTACAACAAAAAATATTTATATTTTTTTATTTGTAATAAAATTTCTACAGGGATCATGTTATAATTCATAACATGAGGCACTTGATAAAGTACTTCCTTGAGGTTCTTAACTCTCACTCCCATCACAATATTTATCTCATTTAATTAATCATTGAATTTCCATTCACATTAGTTTTTTAAATGATTACTCTTATTTCCATCCATTTACATAAATAAATGAAAGTTAGTGATGCTAATTTTTTTAATAAAAATATTATGAAATGAAAATTATGAACATAAAGAAGAATAATTCATAAAATAATTATATATCCTATATTTTTTTGATTCTAAGTTTTAATCTTGGACATTTATTATGTATTTCACATTAAGTTATCTAATATAATCTCCAAAAGTAAATAGATATTTCACTAATACCATCTATAATGACTTGAATCTCATACATATAATATTACATCATAAATATACATAAAATAAAATTATAAATCAAAGGATTAGTTCCTTTGGAAGATTATTTACATAATGAATCATCTTAAATAAATTACAACATCTTTTATTTCCATATTTATAATAGGATATTATCTCTCATGATGCTTCTATAATTTCATGGGATATCCTGGGGAAATATATGAAATAAAAATTTGATCTATAAATACAAATAAGGGGTAAAATATTTTAATCATAAAGAATCATGAACAATATAATTATTGTAAGATCGATAAATTGTGTCATATGATCATATAACAAGGTATGAGACTCCAAAAATGTGAAAATAACATAGTAATGGAAGATATCATTGATAGATAAAATTTTAAATTGGATCATGAGAATAATATAATCATGAGTTACAATATGATAATGTAGTATAAACATGAAATATGTCAAGCGAACACAAGTTTAGGATCATTTTTAAGACAACATAACATGATATTCTAATCTCACTGCCCATAAACCATACAAAATATGTCTTGAGATATAAGTATTAACTAATCAATTTGAGAGATATATAATTTTATTCCTACCGTTAACATAATAATATTTCATGTATATCATTTCCAGATGGAGTAGAAATCATACATGCATCATAATTAGGAAAAACCCATAAGAAGAAACGTATTACATAATCAATGTCATACGGAATAAATCATAGATCAATAAGTATATGAATCAAATATATCAAGTAATGAGGATAAATTATTGAATATGTTTCAAAGGATAAAATAATCCATGTAAAAAATCATAGGAAAATATAATAAGAGTGAAAAAAATAAGTGGGTATTAAGAGGTACTTTTCTATGAACTTATTTACTAATATCATGAGGTAATAAGAAATCATGGAATTTGTTTATATGATAAAGATAAATATTAGTGCCAAAAATAAAAAATAAAACTACTATAGTAGAATTTTCAATATTTATATATGAATAATTTATAGTGGGGAAGAAAATGTAGAGAAAACAAGAATAATAATAAAAAAAGAGAAAGTGTTCACTTACACACATGGTAAGATATGAATTATGAATATTTTAAGAAGGTATTAAGATAAATAATTATATAAAATTAAGATTAAAATAGTATGAGATATGTTCATGTGTTAAGGGATAATTCTTAGAAGATATAATGATAAGTAAATAAACACATCATGAAAAGTAAGAAGATTTATAAGGGAAATTCCAAAAATTATTCACATGGTTTGATAATAACTATTTAATTGGGAGGGGAAAAGTGAGGATCATGTATCCCAAAATAAAGGATGAATAATGAAATATATACAATATTAAAATAAGTTACTCATAAGATGAGAAAATGGAAGGAAATGAAGATAACAATCTAAAATAAAGAGAGGATTCCCTTACACTAAGTCCAGACATGGCTTAGTACGCACATATAACCTCATAAAAATAAAATAAAATTTATTAAATAGTTGTTTAAGGATACAATTGATATTTATTTCATTTATTATTATTATAATTTATTATAATAAATTTACTAAAACATGATGTTCATGTACATCATCTTAGAGATGTTTGTTTTGTGGTTTCAAGATCATATTAGTTTATTAGTAACAATCAAGGTTATTTTCAAATTAGTTTGTAACATCATAAGTGTAATGATATGGACATAATGTCTATTAAAAAATTATAATGTTCCATAATAAATGTTTTTTTACAATTTAATCATGTTTCAATTATTATAAGTTGTATCATATAATGTTGTTTTCATTTAGTTAGTTTTACCAACCATGATAAACTTTATATGCTTAATTTGATTTTATGATCATTTAACCTTTCTAGAAAATAAATAATAATATAATTTAGTTATTAGGATAATATTTAATCATTAATTTATTTAATATATTCATCCTTGAAGGTGTTAAAAGTTTATTAATAATAATATCCTTATAGGTGATTATACGATCCATGAATGGATGTTTGTTAAATCAACTATTATGTTAATTTTATTTATTATATTATTTTTCCATTCATATTGAAGGAACCAAAAATAATTAATTTTATGATATGGATCTTGGTTATCTGATATATAAATTCAATGAAGAAAAAAATAAAATAATGGAAAGGGAGTTACCTGACTAGAAGTTCTTACCTCACTCTTTTGGATATATCTGTTGACGCCATCCAAATGAGAATCAGAAAAATCACAACGGAATAAATAACTGAACAATGGTATTATCTTATGTTGAAATATTGGGTTCCCTAGACCCAACTATATTATAATTTTTATTACCATATCATGCATATAGTTAGCTATATATGATGTTTTCTTACCATTATAGTGTACACTTTTCTGCATCCACTATTTATTGGTAATGTCCTTGATTAATTGTCATATGAAAAGTTTATAATAGATCCCAATATATAATGAGAACCTTGAGGTACAATAAAAATAGTCTTAAGAAGGTCATATGGTCTTGATGCATCATACTAATTGGATACAGTTGATGTTTTACAATTAGTTGCTGGGGGCTCATTAGCATTAAGACTTCTTCTAATGAAGTTTGCACTCGGTGATCTCTAGTAGTGAGATTGTCACGACCCCCTCCCCACAAAGTGTACCCCTCCTGGGCCGACAATGTGAGAAGAGAGATAATGACCCCCGAGTCCCGCCTCCAGTAGGCCCCGAGTTGGCGACTAGCACCGAGGGTATAATAAACATACAAATGGGAGGCATTACCCTCTAAGAGAACACATGCAGAAGAGAGAGATAGAATAGACTCCAATAAACTCCAACTCAGAACTAAAAAAAATAAAAGAAATACAAGTACATATATGAAATGTCATTAAAAAGTACTACAACTGAAAGGGGAAACTAAAAGTACCCAAAAGAAAGTAAAACGGTAGCAACCACAAGCCTGAACAGCTCCTCCTCCAACCACAAGCTAGTAGTAACCAGCTTGATCTCCAACCTACTCCAAGTGACCTGAAAAACAGTTTATATATACATAGGGTGAGTATAACAGTATACTCAGTAGGATCCTCCCCAAGCCTCTCGTGAAACAGTAAAGAAAGCATGCTAAAGCCTAGTTAACAATAAGTGAAATTAACTTGTCACCTAAATAGGTATACTAAGTTCCCAACCTCACCATGGCTACTCTCACCAAGTAACGAATACAAGAACATAGCATATAGTAAATATTATCAAGGGTACCCCAATACTACTTCCCCACTGGTTTTCCGCTTTTCCCCAACGACATACGTCCTATGCATCTCTCTCCAAAGGCTTGCTCGCAGACACCTGGGCTAAGCTCCACAATCTGCACCTCGTGCACCACAAAGGCTTGCCCGCAGACACCTGGGAGAAGCACCACACCATCCTCACAATCAAAAGCAACCAGGTATGTTCTGGGAGCCATCACAGCCCGCATAACGTGTATCATACATCGGATATTATACCTCAATCCATTATAGCCCATACACCGAATAGGGATCCTCAAGCCATCACAGCCTATACACGTTACACCTATAGTATTCCATAGGATACTATATCCAGAATATATGTGTGTGAAATAGCCACAAGCCATTACAGCCCTCTACACACATATATGGGTAAAACTAACCAGTGTGTCTACCAGCATAAAGATCTACCACGAGAAGAGAGCAGGGTCAAAGGGGGTAGTCTGTCATTCAACCTCCCATCAGAATGTTGGGGAAAACACCCCCCAGGGCTCAGAATCCCCGGGGTGTTAGTTTCCCTTACCGACAGGGTGGAGTAGCGTATAGAAACACAAAAAGTATAGAATATATATATAACTCACATTCACACTATGGGAATTACCTAGTCTTAGATACAACTGCAGCTAACGTCTCTCAGACTCCAGGCTGCCACTTCTAAGACTAGGTATCCTATAAGCACACAAACATTTGAAGAGATTTATTAGATTACTCCGTTCTCATTTTATCAGTTCCACTGTACATTAATTAATTCTTTAAACAATAATTAAGCATGAACAATTCCACATTAAACTGAATTGTCATCACATTCAAAATCAACTGCTCCTTTTAAGATTCACATCACATTTAAATTCTAGTATCTACATCCCCGTGGATTTTCACCATTTAATCAAACATTCATTACAAAATTACTTTTCTATATTCCCAGGCATTCTAGAAAAGCATCCTATGCTTCTAAACACAAAGGAAGCTCAACACGGTGAGTAGATATACTACCCGTCGAGTCTTTTCCGCCTATAGAAAGAGCATAGACCCATTATCCCTCGAGAGGCTAAACACGGAAAGCACGTGGCATACCCCACGCGTCTTTGCCTCCTTCAAAAGAAGGGTAGCAAGACCAGCTGCCTTGAGCAGTGGGGAAAATCAAAGCAGATTAACATTCAAACAAAACCACAAGCATCCAGTAACCACATCCATCCCATTCCATCACCCCTGGTGTCCTCCCCGACACCCACATGCATAAACTGATGCATCTCACCACTCTAGGAGTCATCTGCTGCCCCAACCACAAGGCCTCCATGCCTCCACATATCACAACAGCCATCCGGGCTCACATCACAACACAAGCAGCATGAAAACAAAAGTCACAACCATGGGCTCTTAACCCTTTAACAAACAAGAGGGTAACTCAGAACCCTTTTAGAAATTCCCACATAATATTTTCTTTAATCCATATTGAATTAACAGATTTGTTATTCGTAGGTTCCAATTACGGGATACCTAATCTGTAAGCTATCACAATTAAATAACCATGCTTATTTCCCTAATTTTATTATCCTTAAATTAGAACAACTACAACAACAGCAATAACCAGATTAATTTACATGCCTCTTTATCTTTAGCCAATTAATTAAAAATTAATTCCGGCTTTACTTTCATTATCATTTTCTATCATGAACGAACAACAAATCAAAGAAATCATAGATATCACTCTATCTAGAAATACATGAGGCAACCGTTATCACGGTATAAAGCAACAACATGCGATCAACCAATTCTTTTAATCTGGTTCAAGTATTTAATTAGGTCAATTTCATTGTGATCCAAAGGAATAAATCATGCTAATTCTACGATTTCACATATACAATTAGAGAAGCTATGAATCCCCTAACTGGAAGAGTTATTGACGTCCTTTATCCACACAACGGGTCACAATCCTCCTCTCACGACAACTGCATCCACCGGAGGATGCCACTGTACGACAGTACCAACCAACCCCAAGAAAAACCCATTAGAATCTTGGAAATTACATGGTATAATATGGAAGGGAGAAACAAGAGAAGATAATCCCCAAAGGAACGACGATAAAACATACCTTATTGGGAAGATTGACCGACACAGTTTGGTTGTATCCAAAACAGAGCAGAACCAATCCTAGGAGTAAAGATTGATTGTGCAACTCCTACGGGAATGATTGAAAGGTTATAGCATCTCTTAGATGAGAACAAAGGGAAAGAACAAGGGAGAATGATATCTTGTCCCTTTTTAAGATTTAAGGGGGCGACGGTCTAAGATCTGGCTAATTCTCCATTAAAAAAGGATCGCATTAACCCACACGGTTTGACCAAGTAAATACATCCCGACCTTAAGAATAATTAATATAGGATTTATGGCCTTTAAAACGGCCTTAAGAGCCCTTAAAATAAGGCTTTAAATGTATTTTACGTCAAAGGAAACGTCAATAGGGGAAAAAATGTAGGAATCTGGAAACACGGTTCACCCACTGTTACTGTACATGAAACCGATCTGTGAAACCGATCTGTCAGACCGATCTGTGAAACCGATCTGTCAGACCGATATGTGAAACCGATCTGTCAGACCGATCTGTGAAACCGATCTGTCAGACCGATCTGTCAGTACGATCTGTGAAACTGATCTGTCAGACCGATCTGTGAGACGGATCTGTGAGACGGATCTGTCAGACCGATCTGTAAGACCGATCTGTCAGACCGATCTGTCAGACCGATCTGTGAGACCGATCTGTGAGACCGATATGTCAGACCGATCTGTGAGACCGATCTGTCAGACCGATCTGTGAAACCGATCTGTTAGACCGATCTGTGAGACTGATCTGTCAGACCGATCTGTGAGACTGATCTGTCAGACCGATCTGTCAGACCGATCTGTGAGACGGATCTGTGAGACCGATATGTGAGACCGATCTGTGAGACCGATCTGTGAAACCGATCTGTGAGACCGATCTGTGAGACCGATCTGTGAGACCGATCTGTGAGACTGATCTATGAGACCGATATTTGAGACCGATCTGTGAGACTGATCTGTCAGACCGATCTGTGAGACGGATCTGTCAGACCGATCTGTGAGACCGATCTGTCAGACCGATCTGTGAGACCGATCTGTGAGACCGATCTGTGAGACCGATCTGTCAGACCGATCTGTGAGACCGATCTGTGAGACCGATCTATTACTGTTTATAAAACTGGAAACACTGTTCACAAAACTGGAAAATTGGCAAAGTGTTGGGGATAAGTCCCCTTGACCTCCCGGAACACCTCCAACACCAAAATTTCACAAAGTAATGGACCGGAGAGGTCCGTGCCATTACATCAGATACCTCTCAAAACATTCTCTTCCTCGAGAATTTAAAACCATCCTGAGGAAAAGAGGAGTCCGAACAACCACCCCGTAAGATACCTCTCAGGGGAAAACCACCCTGAGTTGTTCTAAAGCTAGGACAAAACCACGACATCCAAGAGCAAGGGAACAAAAAATCCATATCCATACAATTAAAACATAACATCACATGAAAATTACATAAATAAAACATGAAAGGTCCAACCACAGAGAAAACATCATTACATGAAAGGAGTTAAACATTAAACAACTCTGGGTACTGAGCATGTATCTGTGACTCACGCTCCCATGTACTCTCCTCCATGCCACCGTGTCGCCACAAGACACGAACTATGGGGATAGAACGCCCACACAACACCTTCTCCTTGCGGTCTTGTATCTCTACAGGTCGCTCCTTGAAGGTTGCATCATCATCAATATCGATCTCTCCCCAATCGATAACATGAGATTCATCATGAAGATAACGAAGGAGCTGTGATACATGGAAAACATCATGTATCTGACTCATTTGAGGAGGAAGTGCTACTCGATACGCCACAGCTCCAACACGAGCTAATACCTTGAAAGGTCCAAAAAACCGGGGAGAAAGCTTACTTCCACGACCAAACCTTCGCTTCCCACGACGGGGAGTCACCTTTAGAAACACATGATCCCCAACATTAAACTATAAGGGTCTCCTTCTTTGATCAGCATATGATTTCTGACGATCCTGTGTTGTCTTCATACTCTCACGAATCACCTGAACCATCTCTGTTGTATTCTGCAGTAGTTCTGGTCCGAGAATTGCTGACTCTCTGACCCCAGTCCAACACAATGGAGAACGGCATGGCCAGCCATAAAAGGCTTCAAATGGCTCCACACCGATGGTAGAGTGAAAACTATTATTGTAAGCGAACTCTACCAAGGTTAAGTGATTCATCCATGAACCTCCAAAATCAAGAACACAAGAGTGCAGCATGTCTTCAAGAGTCTGGATGGTTCGCTCTGTCTGACCATCCGTTTGAGGATGAAAAGCAGTGCTAAGGCACAGTTGAGAGCCAAAAGCATGTTGGAGTCCTCTCCACACCCTGGAGGTAAAAAGCGGATCTCGATCAGAAATGATCGTCCTAGGTACTCCATGAAGTCTTACCACATCCTCTAGATGCTGCCTCGACAAAACCTCCACTAAGCTCGACTCCTTGATCGCTATGAAGTGGGCCGACTTTGTTAAACGATCCACTACCACCCATATAGCATCATGTCCTCCCGGAGCTCAAGGTAAACCTATAACAAAGTCCATTGAGATGTCCTCCCACTTCCACTGAGGAATCTATAATTGCTGGAGAAGACCACCAGGAACACGGTGTTCGGCCTTCACCTTCTGGCAGACTAAACATCGAGACACACACTCTGCAACCGTACGTTTCAGCCCAGTCCACCAAAACTGACTCCTCAAGGATCGGTACATCTTCGTCACACCTGGATGTACTAGCAAGGGTGAACTATGGAACTCTCGGAGAACTGTCTCGCGCATCGCCAAGGGAACAAAAAGCCTTCTATGATACAACACTCGGTGTTGTTCATCCTCCGACCAACCATCAGGGGCCTCGCCACAAAAAACTCTATCTCTCCAGACTTCCACCTCTAGATCACCCAACTGAGACTCTTCCACCTTCTGCATCAGGGATGAATGCACCATCATCTGGAAAAGACAACCTCTACCCCCAACTTCTCCCATATCAAGATGCAAAGCTGATATCTCTTCCATCACTCTCCAGGAATCACCAGATTCACACACAACATCATTACGTGACTTTCGACTTAGTGCATCAGCTACAACATTCCATTTTACAGGTGTATACGATATTTCAAAGTCGTATTCTTGCAAGAACTCCATCCACCGACGCTGCCGCAAGTTTAAGTCACGTTGGGAGAAAACATACCTCAAACTCTTATGATCGGTGAAAACCACAAAGTGCTCACCAATGAGGTAATGTCTCCACAACTTCATAGAAAACACCACGGCTGCTAACTCAAGATCATGGGTGGAATAGTTGCATTCATGGGGACGCAACTGCTGAGACCCATAAGAAACAACTGACCTCTGCTGCATGAGAACACAGCCTAGCCCCAGATGTGAAGCATCACAGAAAACATCAAACTGGACTCCCTCCGCTGGAAGACAAAGGACTGGAGCACTTACCAACTTCTCCTTTAGATACTCGAAAGCTGCTTGACACTGATCAGTCCATATGAATGCTTGATCCTTCCTGGTCAAAACGGTCAGA
This sequence comes from Viscum album, assembly GCA_963277665.1. Lineage (NCBI taxonomy): Eukaryota > Viridiplantae > Streptophyta > Magnoliopsida > Santalales > Viscaceae > Viscum > Viscum album. The sequence goes on along the minus strand of OY728155.1, from coordinate 1,631,721,406 downwards.
GGAGTCACAACTCGGGATAAATTGGATACAAACCTCCTATAATAGCCTGTGAGACCAAGGAAACTTCGAACCTCTGACACAGTCTTGGGGGCTTCCCAAGACACCACTACTTCTATCTTCGACGGATCCACAAATACTCCCTGTTGGGACACAACATTCCCCAAGAAACGAACTTCTCGAGCCCAAAACTCACACTTGGACAACTTCCCAAACAACTGATGTTGGCGAAGAACTCCCAAAACGGCTCGTAGATGCTCTGCATGCTTTTCTTCAGATGTGGAGTACACAAGGATGTCGTCAATGAAAACCACAACAAACTTGCCCAGGAATTCACGGAACACAGCATTCATCAACCCCATGAAAACAGCTGGAGCATTCGTCACACCGAATGGCATTACAACAAACTCATAATTCCCATGACGACCACAGAAAGCAGTATTCGGGATATCCTCATCCTTTACACGCATCTGATGATATCCTGACCGCAAGTCGATCTTTGAGAACCAACTTTCACCCTTCAGTTGATCGAATAGGTCATCAATCCGCGGAAGAGGATAGCGGTTCTTTATTGTCACTTTGTTTAATCGACGATAATCGACACACAACCGCAAACTGTCATCAGCCTTTTTCACAAACAAAACTGGCGCTCTCCACAGTGACACACTTGGCCGAACAAAACCGCACTGCAATAGACCATCAAGCTGAATACGTAGCTCTCGTAACTCAGAAGGGGCCATCCTATACGGAGACATAGAGATAGGAGACGCTCCTGGTCGTAGCTCGATCCCAAACTCGATCTCTCGTCGAGGGGGTAAGGATACAACCTCTTCTGGAAAGACGTCAGGTTACTCCTCTACGACCCTAGGAAATGCCAACTGTTGAACCTCTGAATAACTCAGCATCATCCCAGCCATCATGGATGATAAGGTTGGAACTTATCTATGACTCATCTGAGGATCTCTCTCACCAAAAAACACCAATTTCTCTCCATCTGTATCAAAGAAAACGACCTTCTTCCTGTATCAATCCACAATAGCCTGCATCGAATACAACCAATCCATGCCGAGTATGACATCATATGGTTGTATTTGTAAATATAAGAAATCTCCCCAAGAGCGGTGTTTCCCCAACACTAGCTCACAGTCTCTACATACTTCAAACAAGTCGGCTCGACCTCCAACTGGCGTAGTCAATGCCAAGGGAACTGGAAGCCTCTCTACCTCAAGTCCCAAATCATGGACAAGGGTAGGTGATATGAAGGAGTGTGTTTCTTCGGAATCAAACAAGGCATACACCAATGTAGAAAACAAGCAAAGGGTACCTCGAACGACATCTGGCTCGCCTGGGGCTGGCAACGCTAGAGAATGAAGCTGACCACGACCTCCTCCACGGACTCTCTGACCCTGATGACGACCTCCACCACGGCCGCGCTCTTCTCTCTAAGTATGGGGAGCATCATGGGGATGTCCTCTGCCTGCTCCATCTACCCTCTGGTGATCTAAAGCTGGTGCAACCTGCTGCTGCTGCCTCGGCTAGAACTGCCTCAACGGAGGAACATGGAGCGGAGCGCCCGGTGCATGATGAATACTCTGAAAAGTCGGGCACTCCCGCTGCTGATGACCACGACCACCATAAGAAAAATAAGCGCCTGATCCCTTGGCATAGGCCTAAGAGTTGCTGCCTCCAGAGAAATGAGATGGAAAGGGTTGGAACCTACCCCCAGGTGAACGGAAACTCTTCTTCCCTGAAAACCGGGATCCCCGAACCACAGCTTTGCTTCATGAGGAATCATGACGATTCCGCTCTCGTGACGATCCAATCCAAGCCAAAGTCCTCTCAACAACCTCTTCCTTTTCCAGCACCTCAAGATATGTCTTAAGCATAAATGGGGTGACCTGGCGCTGGATCTCTGGACGCAAAGCCTCCTCGAAATGTCTCGCCCTGGCCTCCTCATCTGGTAACAGGTTTGAAGCATATCGTAGAAGGTTCCTAAAATGGATTCCAAACTATCGAACACTGGAGCTCCCCTGTCGAAGGGTAAGAAGCTATTGGCGACTGGACGCCTTCGCAGTTGAAGAAAGAAACTCGACTCTAAACATGTCCTGAAACTCCTCCCATGATATCGCTGACTCCTCATGATCCCCGAGGAACAAGAAACACCACTGCCTCGCTGCTCCATGCAGCATCGTCACAACCAAGGACACCCAGTGTTCCTTCCGCGCACGAATCGAACTGAAGCCTATCTCGACCTCCTCCAACCAGTCTTTTGTGACTACATCTGAAACGGAGCCCTCGTACTTCTTTAGACTCTGGCACTGAAACTCTCGGAGTGTCTTCCTCCAAGTGTCATCGTCGTCAACCTCTACCCGACGGCGATCTGCTGGAACAGCTTGCTGGGCATCTTCTACGCAAACCGGACGAGGACGTCGACCTGGAGCCATACCTGTAAAATAACAACTGTTAGAGCTCCTAAGCCTGGAATATGGAAGACTCAACATTAATTAATTAATTGTTTTGTTTTATTAATTTTAGGTTACCTATCCCAAGGGATACCCATTCAAACACAGGCGCAAAGAATAATGATGCATGATCTTTTCCTAGTTCTCTACCCTAAAACCAGTATCACTTTGTTTAGTAGCCATCATAAACTTAATGGTCCGTGCAACAGATCATAGGGGGCCCTAAACACCTATGTCTCTCCCGGTCTCCAGTGTTTACCCTACTTGATAAACATGAATGACACCATTGCCCTACCATCCCATGCATCCTCACATGTGCCTAACTCCAAACTCCATTCTATCCCTCAACCAGACCTCTGATACCACTCTGTCACGACCCCCTTCCCACAAAGTGTACCCTTCCTGGGCCGGCAATGTGAGAAGAGAGATAATGACCCCCGAGTCCCGCCTCCAGTAGGCCCCGGGTTGGCGACTAGCACCGAGGGTATAATAAACATACAAATGGGAGGCATTACCCTCTAAGAGAACACATGCAGAAGAGAGAGATAGAATAGACTCCAATCAACTCCAACTCAGAACTAAAAAAAATAAAAGAAATCCAAGTACATATATTAAATGTCATGAAAAAGTACTACAACTGAAAGGGGAAACTAAAAGTACCCAAAAGAAAGTAAAACAGCAGCAACCACAAGCCCGAACAACTCCTCCTCCAACCACAAGCTAGTAGTAACCAGCTTGATCTCCAACCTACTCCAAGTGACCTGAAAAACAGTTTATATATACATAGGGTGAGTATAACAGTATACTCAGTAGAATCCTCCCCAAGCCTCTCATGCACCAGTAAAGAAAGCATGCTAAATCCTAGTGAACAATAAGTGAAACTAACTCGTCACCTAAACAGGTATACTAAGTTCCCAAACTCACCATGGCTACTCTCACCAAGTAACGAATACAAGAATATAGAATATAGTAAAGATTATCAAGGGTACCCTGCTACTACTTCCCCACTAGTTTGCCACTTTTCCCCAACGACATACGTCCTGTGCATCTCTCTCCAAAGGCTTGCCCGCAGACACCTGTGCTAAGATCTACAATCTGCACCTCGTGCACCAAAAAGGCTTGCCCGCAGACACCTGGGTGAAGCACCACACCATCCTCACAACCAAAAGCAATCGGGTAAGTTCCGGGAGCCATCACAGCCCGCATAACATGTATCATACATCGGGTATTATACCTCAAGCCATTATAGCCCATACACCGAATAGGGATCCTCAAGCCATCACAGCCTATACACGTTACACCTATAGTAGTCCATAGGATACTATATCCAGAATATATGTGTGTGAAATAACCACAAGGCATTACAGACCTCTACACACATATATGGGTAAAACTAACCAGTGTGCCTACCAGCACAAAGATCTACCACGAGAAGAGAGTGGGGTCAAAGGGGGTAGTCATCCATTCAACCTCCCATCAGAATGTTGGGGAAAACGCCCCCCCAGGGCTCAGAATCACTGGGGTGTCAATTTCCCTTACCGACAGGGTGGAGTAGCGTATAGAAACACAAAAAGTACCGAATATATATATATAACTCACATTCACACTATGGGCATTACCTAGTCTTAGATACAACTGTAGCTAACGTCTCTCAGACTCCATGCTGCTACTTCTAAGACTAGGTATCCTATAAGCACACAAACATTTGAAGAGCTTTATTATATTACTCCGTTCTCATTTTATCAGTTCCATTGTACATTGATTAATTCTTTAAACATTAATTAAGTATGAACAATTCCACGTTAAACTAAATTGGCATCACATTCAAAATCAAATGCTCCTTTTAAGATTCATATCACCTTTAAATTATAGTATCTTCATCACCATGGATTTTCACCATTTAATCAAACATTCATTACAGAATTACTTTTCCATATTCCCAGGCATTCTAGAAAAGCATCCTATGCTTCTAAACACAAAGGAGGCTCAACACGGTGAGTAGATATACTACCCGTCGAGTCTTTGCTGCCTATAGAAAGAGCATAGACCCATTCTACCTTAAGAGGCTAAACACGGAAAGCACGTGACATACCCCGCGCGTCTTCACCTCCTTCGGAAGAAGGGTAGCAAGACCAGCTGCCTTGAGCAGTGGGGAAAAGCAAAGAAGATTAACATTCAAAGAAAACCACAAGCATCCAGCAACCACATCCATCCCATTCCATCACCCCTGGTGTCCTCCTCGACACCCATATGCATAAACTGATGCATCTCGCCACTCTAGGCGTCATCTGCTGCCCCAACCACAAGGCCTCCATGCCTCCACATATCACAACAGCCATCCAGGCTCACATCACAACACAAGAAGCATGAAAACAACAGTCACAACCATGGGATCTTGACCCTTTAACAAATAAGAGGGTAATTCAGAACCCTTTTAGAAATTCCCACATAGTCTGTTCTTTAATCCATATTGAATTAGCATATTTGTTATTCGTAGGTTCCAATTACGGGATACCTAACCAGTAATCTATCACAATTAAATAACCATGCTTACTTCCCTAATTTGATTATCCCTTAATTAGAACAACTACAACAACGACAATAACCAGATTAATTTACATGTCTCTTTATCTTTAGCCAATTAATTAACAATTAATTTCAGCTTTACGTTCATTATCAATTTCAATCATGAACGAACAAAAAATCAAAGAAATCATAGATATCACTCTATCTAGAAAAACATGAGGCAAACCGTTATCACGGTATAAAGCAACAACATGCGATCAACCAATTCTTTTAATCCGGTTCAAGTATTTAATTAGGTCAATTTCATTGTGATACAAAGGACTAAATCTTGCTAATTCTACGATTGCACATATACAATTAGAGAAGCCATGAATCCCCTACCTGGAAGAGTTCTTGACGTCCTTTATCCACACAACAGGTCACAATCCTCCTCTCATGACAACTGCATCCACCGGAGGATGCCACGGTACGACAATACCAACCAACCCCAAGAAAAACCCATTAGAATCTTGGAAATTACATGGTATAATATGGAAGGGAGAAACAAGAGAAGATGATCCCCAAAGGAACGACGATAAAACATACCTTATTGGGAAGATTGACCGACACAGTTCGGTTGCATCCAAAACAGAGCAGAACCAATCCTAGGAGTAAAGATTGATTATGCAACTCCTACGGGAATGATTGAAAGGTTCTAGTGTCTCTTAGCCGAGAACAAAGGGAAAGAACAAGGGAGAATGATATCTCGTCCCTTTTTAAGATTTAAGGGGGCGACGGTGTAAGATCCGGTTAATTATCCATTAAAAACGGATCGCATTAACCCACGCGGTTTGACCAAGTAAATACATCCCGGCCTTAGGAATAATTAATATAGGATTTATGGCCTTTGAAACGGCCTTAAGAGCCCTTAAGATAAGGCTTTAAATGTATTTTACGTCAAAGGAAATGTCAATAGGGGAAAACTGTAGGAATCCGGAAACACTGTTCACCCACTGTTACTGTACATGAAACCGATCTGTCTGACCGATCTGTGAAACCGATCTGTCAGACCGATCTGTCAGTCCGATCTGTGAAACGGATCTGTCAGTCCGATCTGTGAAACAGATCTCTCAGACCGATCTGTGAGACTGATCTGTCAGACCGATCTGTGAGACCGATCTGTCAGACCGATCTGTCAGATCGATCTGTGAGACCGATCTGTGAGACCGATCTCTCAGACTGATATATGAAACTGATCTGTGAGACCGATCTATGAGACTGATCTCTCAGACCGATCTGTGAGACCGATCTGTCAGACCGATCTGTGAGACCGATCTGTGAGACCGATCTGTGAGACCGATTTGTCAGACCGATCTGTGAGACCGATCTCTGAGACTGATCTCTGAGACTGATCTTTGAGACCGATCTGTGAGGCCGATCTGTCAGACCGATCTGTGAAACCGATCTGTCAGGCCGATCAGTCAGACCGATCTGTCAAACCGATCTGTCAGACCGATCTGTGAGACTGATCTGTCAGGCCGATCTGTCAGACCGATCTGTGAAACCGATTTGTCAGACCGATCTGTGAGACTGATATGTCAGACCGATCTGTGAGACCGATCTGTGAGACTGATTTGTCAGACCGATCTGTGAGACCGATCTGTGAGACCGATCTGTGAGACCGATCTGTTACTGTTCATAAAATTGGAAACACTGTTCACAGAACTGGAAAATTGGCAAAGTGTTGGGGATAAGTCCCCTTGACCTCCCGGAACACATCCAACACCAAAATTTCACAAAGTAATGGACCAAAGAGGTCCGGGCCATTACAGAGATAATGGGGAAAAACCCGCCAATAGGAACACCACATGTTTTGGGTGTCATTGGTTGTTCCTATCTATGGACATGTGTATTGGTATCCTAACTTTATACCCTTACCAAAGTGTATCATTTGATTGCATACTTTAATTAAATAAAAAAACCGTGATATTGAAATCATGGATAGGTAGCTTGTGTTGGGTGTGTCATTAGTGGTATGACATTGGTTGAATGTTAAAGAAATGATTTGTCACTTACTAGTTCTAGAAGTTTTATATCTCAGACCTGGTTGATTGGGATGTTGTTACCTCCATAAGTCTTTGTCCAAAGCAGTCAAAAGGTAAATCCATCTAGATAGATCAATAAATAATATATCATGAAAAGGACGATGAAACAAGTGTGAGTCCTGGTTTATGATATTTTTAAAGAAAAATATATTATATTACACAATACATGTTCATAGGTTGGTAGGCACTACTATAACTATTCTTATATCTTTAAGAGACTTGATGGGTTATTATACTCTGCTCTTGGTCTATGGATTTTATTCACTGCTATCAAGATAAGGGCCAAGAAGGTCACAAAGAATAGCAAATTCTAGAATCCTCTCTATTCAGTTGAATGTGTATATTGGATATAGTGGGCCCCACCATGGGGTCTGAATGTTGTCCAAAGTATCGATCACTGATAATTAAATAAATTCATTATTATTCAAGTTATGAATAATTGGGAGTGATTTTTTTAAAGTATTTACAAGTTTAGTAAATATGATAAAAAATATTAATCAAACAAATATTATTTTAATATTCAAGGTCGTTTAATATTAATAGGGAATTGTGATTCGAGTTAAATGGATAAGTTTTATCACTTAATATACTTTATAAATACTTCTTTTATAGCTTGGTCCCACCAGGAGCGCTTTGAGAAAAATATGAAGGAGAGAGATAACGTGCCTCATGCGCCCATAGTTTCCCAAAATCCTTCATCTGTTCATACTTCAGATTCATCTACGATTAGAATCACGTCGTCGGTAACCTTTGATCTTGGCCCCGTACAAGCACCGATATTTGGATCCTTCTATGCAGATGGAAATGGTCCAATATTCAAGGAATCCCTATGCGGTTCATCCAAGAGTTCGAGAGGATTTGGTTTTCATGAAATTCAATCATTTTCCCCATTAATTTGAAGGACTGATTTTGTTTTGATTGTGGAGATTCCGTTGGAGATGAATGAAGAGGCGGCTGACTGTCTCAAATGGACTCTTGTTGCGCATTTTGGATCAACAAATCCATCTTTATCGCTATTCAAGAAGTTTGTGAATTCTTGGGGGCTTTCTTCTATGGTAAATATTTCTTTAGTACATCAGGTTTCGTTCTGCTTAATCTTTAATTCTGAGTCAGATTTCATTCATGCTTGGTTCAATGCTCCCCAGATCATGGGTCATTGGCGTTTCAATTTGGCTCAATGGTTGATTGATGTTCATAAAGGGAGGGAAAGTCCTCAGGCGGCGGTGTGGATTTCTCTTCCAGGTTTGCCTCTACCGATGCATAATGAGTCTATTCTTAGGGTCATTGGGGATTCCCTTGGAGGGTTTCTTTGTGTGGATAACAAAACACATGGTTATGATAATGTATCGACTATAAGGATTTGTGTTGAATTGGACTTGTCTTCACCTCTTATGAATAAGATATCCTTGAAAGTGAAGGAATCTATTGATTGGAAACAGGATATTGTTTATCTGGTGTTACCAAGGTTTTGTTCTCATAGTTCTTTACAAGGCCATTCGATTCAATTTTGTAGGAAGTGACAATGAGGTAATTTCAGTCATACAGATACTGTAATGGAAAAATTTAATGAGTCATCTGCTAATGTCTCTATGGAGATTGGGAAGGATGCTCCTATAGCTCTTGAACAAACATGCAGAGAGGAAGTGAATGAATACAGACACCATACAGATCATGTTTTGTCCAAAATTGTTGAGATATCTGATGATGATACTCTATAAGTTGATAAGGTTAATCCTGTAACCTTTTAACAGTAATTCAGTAAAAATATTCAGGAGGTCATTTAATTTTCCCAGCCTTGGTGTATCCCATTTGAGGAGGATTTTATATGGGCAGCCATGGTGAGTGGTTTAGCGAATGTATGTATTAATGCTCAAGGTTTCAAGTTTGCATGGGAAAGGCTAGATAACCAGTATGTGGTCGGTACAATGTTGCATCTTTTTCCTCTGGTGTCCAGAACATAGGTTATCGAAGTTAGAGATTAAATTGTAATAGTGATAGGTGGAGGTAGAGAGTCATGTAAATTACAATTAAAGGACAATAAATCATGGTCTTCATCTAACGGAAAACCATAGGATGATAGGAAAAATGCTTCTATTGTTCCTGTCTATGAAAATTATGGAAAATGATCTCCTTTGAGCAAGGTGAGAGGGAGATTTTGAAGGAGACGGTCCTTTTTGGCTTCTCCTAAGAAATATTCTTTGGCCTTGGGAAATGGAGTATGTACAAGAGAAAATATACGGTCTATGCAAGAGTTTTTATCTTCTAATTCTAATGTGACCAAGATTCCTAGTGTCAAATCCAAGATAAAGATGTTACAATGATTCTGTTCCTAATATGGAATGCCCGTGGCATTGGAGCTTGGGTGAAGACAGATTTTCTAGCCATGGAAATCAAAAAACACAAGGTTTGTATTGCTGCTATTCTGGAACACAAGAAGAAAATGTTGGGAGTAAATGAGTTTTCTTATAGACTCAGAATGCATACTGGTTTACATGAAGAACCATATAATTATCATATATGGATTTTTTGGAAGAAGGAAATGAAGGTGGATCTGATTAAAGCTAGTGATCAGTATATTATGGTAAAAGTCAATATGGCTGTAGAGTTGATGTATATATCCTTTGTTTATGGGAGCTGTAGTGCTCAAAGATGGGAGGTTTTATGATAGGATTTTTATAGCTTTGATTCAGAGGAATTTTCATGGTTTTTTGGTGGAGATTTTAACATTATTTCTAAACCAGATGAAAAGAAGGGTCAGGGTATATTTCCTCGTATGGATAGCATGAGTTTTGGTCGATTTATCGTGGGAAAAGGGCTTATGGACATGGGTTATTCTGGTGATTTTTTTACTTGGTGTAATAATCAGAAAGGTAATCGTAGATGATGGAGTCGGTTGGATAGGTGTTTGGAGAACTCATGTTATTGAAAGGTTTCCCAATGCTAAGGTGGAGCATCTTGTTCATGGTATCTCGGACCATTCACCGCTGCTAATTTATTTTCCTTAAAGACAGGATGGTATTGAGAGGTTTAGATTCTGTAATCACTGGGCTGGTGTACAGGGGTATCAACAGTTGGTTAATGATAGCTGGGGAGAAGATATTTAAGGCTATGCTTGGGTTTCTTTACATAACAAGATGAGGCATTTGAAAAATAAACTTCAAGTATGGGAAAAGAATATTCCTCCCTTGGATTAGCGATGTGGAAATTTTAAAATAGAAAGTTGACAGATTGGAGAGATCCCTTGAGGATGTACGGGATGAGGAAAATTATAAGGTGTTGTATACTAAGAAAAACCTATTAGCTGATTTGGTTTTAAAATAGGAACGTGTTGCAACGGAAGGTGCAAGAGTGAAATGGCTTCATGAAGGTGATAAAAACTCATCCTATTTTCATGCTTTCATTAAATAAAGGAGAAGGTTATTTAAACCAAATATTCTGCTTGAATATGGGTCTTACTCAGATGATAGAGAGGTGATTGGAAATATGGATTTTTTGTTTTTTAAAAATTTACTTGCAGGTCCCAATACAAATATGATAAATGGATATCCTAGAGAAAATTATGAGTTGTTTGAGGTGATTCCCAACATGTTTTCTAATAATGATAATGTAGTGTAAGAATCCATTCTAGATGAAAGGGAGATTTACAATGCTATGATGGGTCTTGATCTAGAAATTGATCCAGTTCCGGATAGTTTTCTTGGTTCATTTTATAGGGGGTCTTGGGAGATTATAAAATCAGATATCATTATAGCCATTCATGATTTCTTTAGGGGTGGTTCCTTACCAAGAGTGGCGGGGGTACTACTTTGGTTATGCTCCCTAAAATTAAAAATACAATTTCTATTCTTGATTATAGGTTGGTAAGTATGTGTAATTTTCCATATAAGATCCTTTCTTGTATTGTCAACATGAGGCTTTTCAAGTATGTGCCTCAGTGGGTTTCCTTAGAGCAACATGGTTTTATTAAAGGTCGTTCCAGTCAGGGTGCATTGGCTTTGGCACAGGAAATGATTCCATATATTGACTTCAAAACTCATGGTTCAAATATGGCTTTGAAGCTTGATATGAACAAGGCTTATGATAGAATGGAATGTGGATTTATCAACAGGGTTCTCAAAGGTATGGGACTTTCCCTCTTGGTCTCTAGATATCATTTTTAGATGTTTAATCTCTTCTTGGATGGTTGTTTCATTCATGGGGAGGACCTATGATATCATCAAGTCTTCTCATGGTCTTAGACAAGGGGATCCAATTTATCCGACTTTGTTTATTCTTATGCAAGATACTTTAAGTCGCCTTATTGACCAAAAGATGTCCTCAGGAAGTATTCTTCAATATCGTAGGAAAATTAATCAACATTTTATTTCTCATCTAATGTTTGTTTATGATACTTTAATTTTCTGTAATGCTAGTGGAAGATCGGTTGGTGGTTTATCTAAGATCCTGGATAAATATTGTTTATGGAGTGTTCAGGTGATTAATAGATCCAAGAGTAGCATTTTTATCTCTAATAAGTGTGGTGAAAGGTAGGTTTCATCCTTGTGTAGTAGAATGTATATTCAAAATGGTTGTTTTCAGATGGAATATCTTAGATCTACTATTATTCCTGGTTGTCTTTGAATATGGGACTTTGATTATATTGTGATCAGGATTTTAATTGTGTTTTGAATTGGAAAATTTTCTTTTTATCCTTTGGAGGCTGGATAACTCTAATAAACAATGTGTTAAGATATATCCCTATTCATGCTCTTTTGGTCAACTGTGTCCCTAAGGGAGTCTTTTCTTACATTAATAAAGTCTTGGCAGGGTTCATTTGGGATGCTTTATCTGAGGGGAAACACCATTGGGCATCATGGGACAGAATGGTAAGAATGGTACAAGAAGGTGGGATTGGAGTGAAAAGTTTGGCTAATATCATTCACTGTATGCATGAAAAACTTTCTTGGGAAGTGGTGGAGGAGTGAACTTTGTGGGGGAAGATTATATCTTATAAAGGGACTAGTTACGAGGTAAATCCCGTTTCAAATGAATCTCCCTTCGGGTCCTTAATCTAAGAGTTTTTTTTGATTATTCGGCAACATTCAAGATAGATTATATGGAAGGGGGAGTTATCTTTTTGGTTTAATAACTGGGAAGGTTCAATTTTGGGATATCCGGGATGTCCTGGACCTTTGATTTCCTTCCAGGAGGCCAGTGTACATCTCAGTTTTATTGATGCAATTCTGAATGAGGGTCAAAGGGAGGTTTTTGATGATATTATTATAAATTCTGATATGGATAAGTGTGTGTTTACTACTTCCAATACAGGGGATTTCACTTTAAAGGACTTCAACCAGATCTCGTCTCCTCAAGGGCAACAAGATAATTGGAATAAAAAGGTATGGTGTAGTTGTATTCCTACTAAATTCAACTTTCTTGTATGGCAGATAAGAAACCAAGCTATTCATAGAGATGAGAATATGAGGAAGATATGAATTAACCTGGCTTCTAAATGTCATTGCTGCAAGTTATACAGGGAGGAAGACAGTAATCACCTTTTCTTTGAGAGAGAGTGGGCCAGAGCAGTATGGAGATTCTTTGGGGGGTTTACTGGTATTTTTTCCATTGATCTTACCGAAAATTCTTTTATGAAAAGATGGTTCCATGGTATTAAAGGTGAGGGACTGGAAAAAATGGCCAGAACTGTAATATTAAGTGCAGGTTGTTGGTGCATCTGGTGGGCAAGGAACAAGGCCAGGTTTGAAGGTATTATTGCCACAGAATGGTCCATTGTTATGAGGACGAGATCATTACTGATTAATCTGGTTAATGGTCTTAATAAATGGAATGATGCTCCGTCTTTGAGATCATTGTAGGGGAATGTTTCTATGATTCAGCAGCCTGTTAATGAGATAAGAGGGAATTGAGTCCAGTGGATGGCACCAAACACAGGTTTGAAGTTGAGTTTTGATGGTTCTTGCTTGTTAGGGAATATGTGAGGAGGAGGGGTGGTTCGTGATGCATGTGGGAGTGTACTTCTTACATATTTTGCATATTTTGGGAGGGGAAATTCAATTCAAGTAGAATCCATAGCTATGCAGATAGGTCTTGTTTTGTTCGGCCAGAAAAAAATTATTCTCACTCAGGTTGAAATAGATTCTTTAATTGTTCATCATGCAATTCATGGTAAAATTCCGGCTCCTTGGTCGATAGCCTACTCTATAAGGAAGTGAAAAGTTATCCTCAACAACACCAACATTCAACATTCAGATTTCTCATGTGTGGTGGGAGGGCATCAAAGTAGTTGATTATATTGCTTCATTGGCGGTGGCGGATCAAGGTAATCATGTCATTTGTTTTTCTAGTTCTTGGCAATTGGATTTGGAAGGGGTTAATTTTATTAGGGGGGATCAATTGGGTCTCCATTATTTTAGGCCCCCTAGCTAGTTTTTTATTTGTTGTCTTCTTTGTTGAATTCATCTTTGTTGTAGTTTTTTCCGTCTTTAATATAAATGCAGTGTTGAATGAATGTGATAAAATAATAAATAATATTGATGATGTTTAGTTTGTCATAATTACTTATTTAGTGGATGTTGAAATAAATGGGGGCTGGGGAACCCAACCTGGTATTTAGAAACATCACTTTAAATAAAGGAAGACGCCCTCTCACCAATAACTATTCATGGAATTTTGGACAGAGTTTCTCTCTCCTCCCACTTCCTAGAGAGAGAAACAATCAATCCAAGAGTTCAGATCAAGATCTGCCTCAATTATCGAAGGGATTTTGATGTGGTGATCGTCGAGACATTGAAGATATTTTAGGATCACTGTGCTTGCACCTAGAATCTAACGATCGATGTTCCAGCAATTTTTGAAGTGCGTGTGGATGATCTAGAGTGTCCCTGTTATAGATCCTTCAAGCAATGATTTCTATTGACAAGTTGATGTCAAGTGCAACTTCAAATCTGAACAGGTATGTTTTCAGTTTTATTTTAAGTTCTCTTTTAATTTATGTGAGATACTCAAAACTTACTGGGGATCAGATCGTCGGCGATGACAAGTTTCATCATCCTGTCAATGAAGATTTTAAAAATGTCAGGCCCACCGGCTTCCGCTGCAGCCCCCAGTACCTTCAATTGGTATTAGAGGGGAACGTAAAGAGTCCTGAACCAAATAATAATTAATTTTCATTAAATTAAGAAGAGGGTTTGAAATCGGTCACAGTGGTTTAAACCATGCACCGATCCAATTTCAAACGGTGAAGTTATGACCATTTTAAATTTTCAGAGTAGGTCGTTTTTGCATTTTTGTCTTGGGTGTTATTTTTCTTCAATCGTTTATTTCTGATATATTACCAGTCATGTCTCAATCGGTTTCAAATCATCATAAATAATTTCAATTTTATGAAAATTATTATTTTTTGAATTTTATAATTTTCATAATAATTTTATTATTATAGTAATATAATAATAACAACAAATTATTATTTTATTTTCTTATAATAATTTTATTATTATTATATTGAGGATAATGGAACAGCCTTTGGAAGATGAGAATGGATGTGTGGAAATCCACATAACAAAAAAGGGGGTGAAAGTTGGGGTGGGGAGACTGGTGGAAAGATAAAAAAATGAGGAAATATTCAAAAGAAAGGAGTGAAATAATGTGGTCCATGTGCCCCACTCTCATCTGGAACCACACACTGCCCTACTCCCTGGTTCGTCACCGGACATCGCCGCAGCCGGCCACCCGCTGGCCTCGCATCCGCCCCTCTCAGTTCGCATGGACATCGTTCTGCCATCACGCCCTCCACAGTATCATCTATGAGCTGCCAGCCCCGGACCAGATACAGCCTCCAAGAGACCCGATGCACCAGCCCCGTGCCGCACTGCCTCCCTCTAGGGCGACATAAAACCACACCACCACCTCCCCTTGCGACCTCCCTTCAACCGGCTTGCCCCAAAGGCACTGGACTACGACGAAAACCACCCACCTCTAGAATAGACGGTGGTCTGTCGTCCCACCTTCTTATGGGGATGCTATCACCGTGTCTCCCAGACTGGCCCCTTTCATCACTGTTCCTTGTCCCCTGCAGGCCGATAGAGCAACCTAGCCCCGCACCGCTTTCTCCCACAGTGATGACCACCGGTGTGGTCATGCCACTATCTGAAGTGGATAGGTCCACCACCGCATTTTTCAAGACATCTCCTTGAAACATGCCTCGTCGGCTGTTCCAGGGTCGGGTTCCCCTACGGCTGAACCTCCTTCATGGGTGGTCCAGTCTAGCGACGTCCCTCCCACAACCCTCAGATCTAACTTAGTTTGAGACGGGGTGGGTCTGCCCAACTCGGAATGGGTCTGAGTGACCCGGTATGGCAAATATTAGCCCTGCACGGGCTTTTCCCCACCCGTTATGGGTATGCGGAAGTTCGGCGCGACCTGAAACGGACTTGTGTGGTGTATCAGTGCTTGATAAATTTTAAATTAATCAAAATTAAGTAATTTAATTTTAGTTTTAAATTGACTTAATTAATAAATTAATTTTTTATTTGAAAATAATTTTTATTACCCGAGTCAACTTAATTTATTTTTTGTACATAAAATAAATTGTTTAATTAATTTAATTTTGGTATAAAATTAAATTAATTAATGGGATAATAAGTAATTAATTTTTTTGATTTTTTAATTAATTTAATTTATTCAATAAACCCTTATAATTATTTAATGCAATTTAATTTTATCGCGCTTTATTTTTACTCGACCAGTGGTCTTGAGAACTGACCCTTGTATGTTTGCTTTTATTTCATTAATTATTTTATTACCTGCATTTGATGAATGTAATAAGTAGTTAATAAGTGGATGATCTATGTATCATCTTCATTTTCTATTGAAATGTATAAGGGCATGCATGTCTATTTCATCTTAAGTACATTTACACCCTTTGTTCCCCTCACTTGCGTGCGAGTATCATTGTATTTTGGACGAAGGTGGAGTATGACGTGGATCTCACCAAGACAAGGTGATACTTTAAATGAGTAGCAGACATACAGGATGGGGGCGGGCTGTATCATGAGTCAATAGATGACTCAGGTATGTTGATGGAGGTGGGCTGTATCACGAGTCAATATATGACTCTGGTATGATGTCCCTAGGTCATTTAGTTGCTCAAGACCAGTTATGTATTAGTTTACCTTTATGCATTATTTATTGTTTTATGCATTTTAAAACAGTGGGAGAAATACATAAAATAATAAATAATAGAATTCATAAAGATGTGACGTTTGTTTTTTTATTAATGTTTGGTTGTGAGCGTGATAATGTAGATAAAAATATTAAGAAAAATGGATTACATTCGTTGAGAGAAAAAAATTAAACTCTTAAAGTAATATTAAGTCATTACTGCCTTCCATCATTCATGTTTGAACAAAACTGGGTGTTTGGGGTGCTGTTCATGCCCAAGATGTGGGTGTCTTACTACCAGAGAGTTCTTATGAGGATTATGGGCTAACTTAACTAAAATTGTATAAAAAAATATCCAAATATAGCTTTTTGTAATTTTAGAGGAAGAGTAAATCATGTTATATTTTAGAAGCTGGGAATTCACTCAACAGATCAAGGAACCACGATTTAATGTCATTGGTCAATCAAACGCCTACCTTGAAACCTCTAATTAGCGGCGTAGCCAAAGCTTGTATATTATAAGGGAAGGTTCAAGAATACTTTATACTTGAATACTCAAGTGACAGATTATAATGATTATAGCACATAGGTTTCTTAAAATTCGATAAAATAGTGGGAGACATTCAATGATTATGTTAATTAGTAATGTCTAATATAGTAATCACATAAAAGTACAATTCTTCTAAATTTTACTTTTTTCGAAAAATGTGGAAATAGATTCCACAAGTAAAAACTACGATAAATATTGGACAAAATTATATGTCCAAACTGGAATGAATTTCCATTTGTAGTACAGGCGCTTGCGCATAATACTACTATATCGGAAATTCAAGGTGTCAGTGTCCCTATACCTGTTAAACCACCTCAAGAGTGGGGGTGAAAAATTCCTTCTAAGACTCATTAATTGATCATATGATTGTTCTGTCATAATGATATCATAAAATTTTGATGATAGTTGTGGTCACAACATAATGACATTCATGATATCACATTTAGTCTCATCTCCAATAAGTTACCATGGAGAAAGTGAATCTAGTTTTGAATGTGATGATTACAATGGATTTGTGTAAACATAAAAGGAAGGCTATGTTCTTTCATGACATCACATTGTTACACCCAATTACTCTAGTTTAATTTAAGAGTACAAATGAACATGATAGAGTAGACACTTCATTACCTTTTATGTAGGGTTCTCTAAGTAATAAGAATATTAAAGAAAGTACTATCTTTAGTTTTTATGGAAAATATGTTGTAAGACAAGGCGTAAAGGTCAATTTAAAGTCATGCCAAAGGAAAATTCATAATTTACATCAAATAATAGAGGTTAGTTATTAAACATTATGTTTTTTGCATCACATTTATGAAAAAAATTAATTGAAGTTTTAAAAATGCAATAAACTCAATTGAATAAGAAAGAACCCAATTCTTCTTCAGTGTATATTCATCAAATAAAATTAGTGTTTCTAAAATACATCATGGGTATTTAATACAATATGAATTTCACATATTTGTATTGAAATACAGTAACTAGGTAAGTATAGAAATATTACAATAAGAAAGGTGTTTTCTCCAAGAAGTTAAGAAAGGGTAATTCCTAAGCCATCGCTGGGAAACTCATAACTTATAATTGTAAAGTGAATGATTCTAGTTAAACAAGTTTTTGAGTATAACCAAAACATTTATCTCATGTTCCCTTTAGACATAGTGAGACATTATTCCAGACGCATTAATAAATGTTGTTCGTGGAAAAATACTCAACAAACAGTTCAATGATACTAGAATAATAGGCAATGAGCGATGAATATAGAAAATGTTAGACTTTTACCTAGTTGTGGAAAGACAATTATTTGAAAAAAAACTAAAAGTGGATGTTAAGTATATACCCATTATGGTATTTAGGCTTGACACCGCTAAACACCTTTGGTATTATCAGCGTATTTAGTTTGGATAAAGAAAGCTTTAGAAATAAAGGAATGTCACAAGGCTTTTGGAATTAGTTCAACAAGTGTGAATTATTTGGAAGGAAATATTGCGGTAATTATACTTTATAAGATTTCTTTATGTTATTAAGAAATTTAATGGTGAAGTATATGTATGGTCAGAATATATGAGTTACTTCGAATCAGCACGCAAAAGAATATCATTACCAAGAATTCATCGATCTTGATAATGTAGCATAGAGTAATTCATAAACACACATTACCTTATCTATATCACAACAATGATGTTCATAAGGAGGGTCGATGATGAGTATTACATGTTAAAATTGATAAAAAAATGTATCACAGAGAAATTCCTAAATGCACATTTTATACATCAAAATTATGATGCAAATAGTATCAATGCTACAACCTGCAGTATCTTCTTGTTGAAAGTGGGTTCCCTAGACCCAACTTATACTGTACTTTGATTACTATTACATGTATTCAGGTTGTTTTATACATGTGTTTATCTTTCCATGATAGTATAGATACTTCTGCATCCACTTTATTAATGACAATGTCCTTAGATTACCTGTCGCATCAAATGGTTATAGCAGGTCCCAGGATATAATGAGAACCCTGAGATTCTATGACAGTAATATTAAAGTTACTTCCTATGGTCCAGTTACATCATTCTGTAAGGACACAGATGATGTGTGACCATCAGGTGCTGGGGGATCATAAGCATTGAGACTTCATCTCATGAAGTTTGCACTTGATGATCTCTAGCTATCGAAATCATGAGGACATACCCGCTTAATAGGAACACCACATGTTTCTGGTGTCATTGGTCGTTCCTATCTACGGACATGTGTAATGGTCTCCTGACTTGAGATCATTATCAATGAATGTCATTTAATTACGTACATTTGATATAAGGCGAAAACCATGACGACAAGTCGTGGTGAGGTAGTTTATATCGGGTACATCATTAATGGCATGACATTGATTGAATGATTGGGAAAGGATTTGTCGCTTCCGAGTTTAGGAAGAGATATCTCGGGCCTGGTTGATTAGGATGGTTGCACCTTCATTAAATCCATGGCCATGGTAGTCGTAAGACCATCCGGACAAATCAACAAACAAAATAAAGCAAATAAAGAATGATGACACCAGTATGCATTATGCTTTATTGAGATATCGATGACGAAGAGATTAGATTACACAGACTGTGTTCGTAGGAAGGAAGTCGTTTCTTTGACTTTGCCTTATCTCTATAGGGGCCTCTATGGGTTGCTAAACCCCGCTCTAGGTCAGTGATATTATTCACTGCTATTGAGATAAGGGCCTAGAGGGTCCCACACAATAGCGCCTTGAGAATCTACCCTATTCTGGGAATAGGAATTTAGAACATGGCAGGTCCCGCCAAAGGTTCCGAGCACTATCCAAGTTCTATGGATCACCAAAGAATAGATAAATTCATTAATTATTTGAGTTTAGAATAATTCGTTGAATTTATTTATAACATGTATTTACGAGTTATATAGTAAATACACGTATTAATATTATTCGACTGGATTTAAATATCCTAGGTTCGTTTAATATTAGCAGGAGGAATGAGTCGAGTTAAAGACTCAAATTTATCACGTAATATATTTATATATTACAAGCAAGTGATAAATTGTAAATATTATTTTTGGCATAATTTTATTTGTCATAAATAATTATTTATATTTCTTATATAGTATACGTCTATTACATGGGGGTCGGGAACTTATACCGCGTGTTTTAACACTCCCTATATAAGTGAGAGAGATGATCTCCCACCATTACTATTCATCCGTTGGAATTGAGAGCCTCTCTCTCCTCTTGATTTCTAGAGAGAGACTCTCTCAAACTAGCAAGTTCTTCAAGTTCCGCCTTCACGGATCGAAGACACTAGTTTGTGGTGATCATCGCTGCGTCGAAGTGTGCGTCGAAGATCCACACTAGTACCCAGATCTTGACAAACGGCGCGCGAGCAGATTTGTGGGGTGTGTGTGGACGATCTAGAGGGCTTCGACGTCGGAGTCTTCGAGCAACGATCACCGGCGTCCTGCACATCAATTCTGAACAAGGTAAATTTTCAAGTTTATTTTTTTGTGCTCCTAAAGAACCTTGCGAGATCCTTGGACCAAGCCGGGACAAGATCACTGGAGTTGACAGGGTTATGTCACTCCGGTGAAGCAGAAAAAAATTTAAAATCTCGGCCCACCGACTTATGTTGCGTAGTCCCGGTACCCAACAGTGGTATCAGAGGGAGCGCAAGGTTTTTCTGAGTCAAAAACATTAAAATTCATTAAATTTAATTACGGGGTGTTAAAAAGGTTCACTCGGATTCGACCGCGCATCGCTTTGATTTTGAATGATCAAGATACGATCATTTGAAAATTTTAATCGGATCGACGTCGCAAGTTTTTTCTTGTTTGATGTTTATCTCAAATTGAGATTTAAGATCAAAAATATATTTTATTATAAAATATTTTATAATAAATATTTAATTATATTTTTATAATAAATATTTTATTATATTTTATAATAATAAAATATATAAAGGAAGAAGACCAAGACCCCAAATGGGGTCTTACCCCTTTTAATTAAAAAAAGGGGAGAGAATAAAAGACCCCAAAATGGGGTCTTCTCTTTTTAATTTAAAAAAAGGAAAGGAGGCTGGATTTTTTTTTGTCTAAAAGGACAATTTGAAAAAAAGGGGGAGGAAGACCCCTTTGGGGTCTCCTCACGCGGCGCACCAAGGGAGGCCGAACCCTAGGGCCTCCCTTCCCCCGCCGGATCTCTTCCGACTGGTGGCGGCCGGCCTCCGCCGGACTGGCTCCGTCCGACCACCTAGACCCCGCGCCAGCCTCCTCCTCTCCGCCCCGAGCTCCCTCCGACCGGCCGCCCGACACCCATGCCGGCCGTGGCCCGCGCCGAACCCCCTCCGCCGGACCGGCCTGCTGCACCGCACCGGCCTCCTCCCCACGCGCCGGCCGTCCCGGACCCTCGTTGGCGTCCTCCTCTGGGCTGCGCCGGACCGGCTCCGTCCGGCCGCCCCGAACCCTCGCCGGCGTCCTCCTCCAGGCCGCGCCGGACCGGCTCCGTCCGGCCGCCCCAGACCCTCGCCGGCCTCCTCTTCCGGGCCTCGCCGGACCGGCAGCCTCCCCCTCCCCCCCCCCCCCCGAGCCGTCGCCGGGCTCCTCCTCCGCGCCGGACTTGTTTCGTCCGGCCGACCCGAGCCCGCGCCAGACTAGACATCAACTTCGCCGGCTCGCCGGAGCAGCGGGCTGCCGGGAGATGCAGCCGTCGCGGGAAGCGTTGGACGTCGCGAACACGCCGCAGTTCCAGGACGACATCCCGTGGCGGTACGCAGTTCCGCCGTACTCCTCACCGGCTAGAGGTAACCCAACACTAAATTAATTTTAATTAATTTAGTTTTTTAAATTAAATTAATTGGAATTAATTTAGGGGTTTAAATTATTTTAAACCGAAAATATTAATTTAATTTATGTTTAGAATTAAATTAATGGTTTAATTTAATTTAATTTTTATAATTAAAATTAAATTAAACAAATGGAACCGATAAAAATAAATTATTTTAATTTAATCAAATTCATTTAATTTATTAGAACACCCTCGCATAATTTAAATTTATTGCAATTTAATTTTATTGCACTTTTACCCTGACTGGTCTTGAGCTATTGACTGACCTGTGTATGTCTGGCATGTATTTATTTATTTGATTATTTATTCAATGCGTGCGATGATTCTAATATTTGATTAGATAAATGACGGTCTGCGAATCGTCTTTTAATTAAAATATGTATAAGGGTCTATGCGTCCATTGCACTGGTTGTATTTTGTGCCCCAGAACTCCTCGCCTGCGTGCGAGTATATTTGTAATTATTCGGTGATGATCCGAGAGGCAGAACCCACCAAGTTGAGGCGGTAGTCCAGACAGGAGTTGGGCACTTTACACTGGGTCCAGCAGCAACATGAGTCATGTATCGACTCAGATACGGATGCCCCTAGGTGATGATTGATCAAGTTATCGATCAATCATTATAGAATGCTCAAGACCAGTCAGAATGCATGATTTACTTTATGCACAGTTTATTATTTTCTGTGTCTGCATGATTATTGCACGATCACATAGGATAGTAAACAAGATAAAATGCATAAAGTTGTGACGAATAAAATATTCTTTTGAATGTTCAGTTGTGAGCACGAAAACCCAGTTTGAAAATAATAAATAGAAAAGATTATATTCATCAATTAATATTTGAAAATCTCTCAAAGATATATCAAGTCAAAATGCCTTCCATTTCTCACATCTAAACAAAATCGGCTGTTTGGGTGCTCATCAGCCTCAGTTGAGAGTGCCTCTTACTACCGGGGTGTTTCCATGAGAAAAATGGGTCGACTTAACTAAAGTGAGTAATCAAGGTTTATCCTTAGCTAAATTATTATCACTTTAGAGGCAAGAGGTAGAGGGAATCATGTTTAGATTCCAAAAGCTGGGACTTTACTCAACTACACAAGGAACCACAAGAACAAGTGGTTGGCCAGCATAGCGCCTACCTTGAAACCCTCCAAGTAGTGTCGTAACCCTAGCTTGTAGACTACGAAGGGGGTTTCGAGGATCCTTGCCACTAGAATGCTCAAGTGATAGAGTATTCCGAATCTAATGGTGAGGGCTATTAAGGTTTGTTAAAATAGTGGGAGACATTAAATGATATAATAATTTATTAATAATAAAATGTCAAAAGGTAATCAAGACAAAATACTAACTGCTAAATGTTTATCTGATGTAGATTCAAAATGGCAATCACCAACACCACTAGTACTTTATCACTGCGATCGATCTTGGATAAAGAAGATATCCTGACCGACAATAACTTCCCGGAGTGGTACAGGCGCTTGCGAATAGTACTACGCCAAGAAAGGAAGTTATATGTGCTGGAATCCACAATTCATGCTGAGCCTCCTCAAGGAACAAGCAAGACGGAAAAATATAAATGGAGAAAGCATATAGACGACGCGCTTGATGTTCAATGCATCATGTTGTCATCCATGTCCAGCCAATTTCCAAAAATTCATGAGGAAGAGGACGCCTACAAGATGCTTTCACATCTCCAAGAACTATATGAGGAGAGGGCCAGACAAGAAAGGTATGAGATCTCAAGTGCACTTTATAAGTGCAGGCTAGAAAAAGGGCACCAAGCCGGTCCTCACGTACTCAAGATGATTGGGTATATTGAGAGGCTTGAAGCCCTTGGGTTCAAACTGAACCAAGAACTAGCAGTGTATCTCATTCTTGACTCTTTACCGTCAAGCTTCTCAACTTTCATTGTCAATTATAATATGAATGATATGACAAAGTCGCTCCCAGATCTTTTGGCTTTAGTTCGCCAGGCTGATAAGGATATGAAAAACACCAATTCATCTGTCCTTATGGTGAACAAGAAAAACAAGGGCAAGGCAAAGGGGTCTAAGGCCAAGTCAAGGCCAAAGACACCAATGCATCGTCCTTCCAAGAAGCCAAAGATTCAGAGGCATAGTAATGAGTAGGAATCTGTCTGCTTTGGATGTGGCAAGAAAGGCCACTGGAAGAAGAATTGCAGAGCTGGGAAGAAGAATCAAGCCGACGCTTCTACTTCAGGTATTTTTGTCATTGAATGCAATCTATCTTTATCTACAAGTTGAGTATTGGATACGACATGTGGCTCACACATTTCTATTCATATACAGGAACCAAGTAGGTTTAAGAAGATTGAAAAAGGTCAAGTGGATCTTCGAGATACAAATGGTGCTAGTCTGGAAGCCTTGGTAGTGGGAGACTATCACTTGATTTTACCAACTGGTTTGGTTCTTGTTTTAAACAATTGCTATTATGTACCATCTGTTACCAGAAACATTATCTCTGTGTCATGTTTAGACACTATGGGTTTTTATTTCAAGTTTGGAAATAAAAGTTTTCTCTTTTATAGGGATAATATATGTTATGGTATGGCACATATTAACAATGGTTTATATATACTAGAACTAGAAAACTCAGTAATGGATATCAATGACAAAAACAACCAACATGACTCAAATAACACTCGCCTATGGAACTTTAGGCTTGGTCACGTAAACGAGAAGTGATTACAAAGATTACACCAAGAAGGGTATCTAGACTCGGTACAGTTAGAACCCTTAGATGTATGTCAAGCTTGTTTATAAGGAAAGATGAACAAATCACCTTTCTTAGGAAAGGGAGAAAGAGCCAATGCAGTGCTGGAATGAATACATACCGATGTATGTGGTCCATTTCCAGTAGAGGCAAGGGGTGGTTTTCTATACTTCATCACTTTTACCGATGATTATAGTAGGTATGGCTATATCTACTTAATGCGGTATAAGTCATATTCCTTTCGTTTATTTAAGGAATACCAAAATGAAGTAGAAAACAAACTTGGTAAGAAGATAAAAGCACTTCGCTCAGACCAAGGTGGAGAATATCTTAACCAAGCTTTCATTGATCACTTGAAGGAGTGTGGGATAGTATCCCAACTCACTCCTCCTTATACACCACAATGGAATTGTGTTAGTGATAGGAGGAATAGGACCTTTCTTGACATGGTCAGATCAATGATGAGTCATACAACTCTTCCATTATCCTTTTGGGGATACGCCTTGCAGACAACAACATATACCATTAACCGAGTACCAACTAAAGTTGCAGATGGGATTCCATATCAGTTATGGTATGGAAAGAAACCCAATCTGAAACACATGCATGTGTGGGGGTGCGAGGCATTTGTCAAGACTTTACCAAGTGACAAATTAGCATCCAGAAGCACTAAGTGCATTTTTATAGGTTATCCTAAGGAAACTAGAGGATACTAACTATATAACCCTTTAGATAGAAAAGTCTTTGTGGCAAGATACACCACATTTCTAGAAAGGGATCACATTTCTACTGAAAATAGTGGGAGAAAGATTGAATTCGATGAAGTTAATGCCCCAGATGCACAAGAGTTGGTAGAGGAACAATCTCCACAAGAGAAAGTGGAAGAAGAAATTGTTCCTGAGACACAGATACTGCGTAGGTCTACATGAGAGGTTAGAGAACCAGAGCGTTATGGTTTTCTTGTCACCGAGTCAGGTGACACTATAGTTCTTGAGGATGATGAACCTCTAACATACACGGAAGCAGTAGAAGGCAAAGAAGCTTCCAAATGGCAAGAAGCCATGAATTCAGAGATGGAGTCCATGTACAAAAATCAAGTTTGGATTTTGGTAGACCCTCCAGCTGATGTAAAGCCCATTGGATGCAAATGGGTATTCAAGAAGAAGCTGGACATGGATGGTAAGGTTAATACCTTTAAAGCAAGACTAGTTGCAAAGAGTTTCAGACAATGTCAAGGCATTGACTATGATGAAACCTTCTCACTAGTGGCAATGCTTAAATCCATCAGAATATTTCTTGCAATAGTAGCCTTTCATGATTATGAAATTTGGAAAATGGATGTCAAAACTGGTTTTCTAAATGGGAAGTTGGTTGAAGACGTCTATATGACTCAACCCGGAGGGTTTGTTAAGTCAAAGAATGCCAATAAAGTATTCAAGTTGCAGAGATCCATTTATGGATTGAAGCAGACATCAAGATCATGGAATGTACGCTTTGATGAGGCCATAATAGATTTTGGTTTTTTCAAAACTGAAATCAATCCTTGTTTCTATAAAAAGGTTGAAGGGAATGCTATCGTTTTCCTAGTTTTATATGTTGACGACATATTAATCATGGGAAACGAGGTGCAAGTCTTACAGTCAGTTAAGACTTGGTTAAATGAATGCTTCTCCATGAAAGACTTAGGTGAAGCAACCTACATTCTAGGGATCAAGATCTATCGAGATAGATCTCAAATGCTGATTGGCCTAAGTCAAAGTACATATATTGACAAGGTACTCAAAAGGTACAATATGGAACAATCCAAGAGAGGATTGTTACCTATGTCACATGGTGTAAATCCCTCCAAGAAAATGTGTCCACAAACACAGGAGGAGATTGAAAGAATGAGTAGAGTCCCTTATGCTTCGGCAGTGGGTTCTATCATGTATGCCATGCTATGTACTAGGTTTGATGTTGCCTTTGCTTTAAGCATGGTGGGTAGATATCAAGCCAATCTAGGAGAGCTGCACTGGACAGATGTTAAAACTATCCTTAAGTACTTGAGGCGTATGAAGGATATATTCCTGGTGTATGGAGGAGATGAGGAACTAGTTGTGAGGGGATACACTGATGCTAGTTTCCAGACAGATCATGATGATATGAAATCACAGTCAGGCTACATCTTTTTCCTAAATGGTGGTGCAGTGAGCTGGAGAAGCTCAAAGAAAGTTGTAGTTGCTGATTCTACAGCAGAGTCTGAATATATTGCAGCTTCCGATGTAGCAAAGGAAGCAGTTTGGATACGTAGATTTATGTCAGACATTGGTGTTATACCTAGTAGTGCAGACCCTGTTCTAGTATATTGTGATAATACTACTGCAGTGGTTCTTGCCAAGGAGCCCAAGTCTCACCAGAGGACAAAGCATATTCTTTAGAAGTTTCATCTCTTGAGTGATTTTACTCAAAGAGGTTAAGTGACAGTTAGCAGAGTATCCATAGAGGAAAACGTGGTAGACCCCCTGACTAAATCCATTTCTCAGGAGAAGCATAATTCACATGTGAGAGCTAGCGGGTTGAAACCTGTTAGCAGTTGGCTCTAGTGCAAGTGGGAGTGTTGAAAGTGGGTGCCCTAGACCAAACTTATATTGTACTTTGATTATTTTTACATGTATTCCAGTTGTTTTATACATGTGTTTATCTTTTCATGATAGTGTAGATACTTCTGCATCCACTTTATTAATGGAAATGCCCTTAGATTACCTATCACATCAAATGGTTATAGCAGGTCCCAGGCTATAATGAGAACCCTGAGATGCCATGACAGTAATCTTAAAGTTACATCCTATGGTCCAGTTACATCATTCTGAAAGGACACAGATGATGTGTGACCATCAGGTGCTGGGAGCTCATAAGCATTGAGACTTAATCTCATAAATTTCTCACTTGATGATCTCTAGCTATCGAGATCATGAGAACAGACCCGCTTAATAGGAACACCACATGTTTCTGGTGTCATTGGTCGTTCCTATCTATGGACATGTGTAATGGTCTCCTGACTTGAGATCATTATCAATGAATTTCATTTAATTACGTACATTTGATATAAGGTGAAAACCATGGCGACAAGTCGTGGTGATGTAGTTTATATCAGGTACGTCATTAATGGCATGACATTGATTGAATGATCGAGAAAATATTTGTCGCTTCCGAGTTTAGGAAGAGATATCTCGGGCATGGTTGATTAGGATGGTTGCACCTTCATTAAATCCATTGCCATGGTAGTCGAAGGTAAGACCGTTCGGACAAATAAACAAACAAAATAATGCAAATAAAAAATGATGACATTAGTATGCATTCTGCTTTATTGAGATATCGATGACGAAGAGATTAGATTACACAGACCATGTACGTAGGAAGGCAGTTGTTTCTTTGACTTTCCCTTATCTCTATAGGGGCCTCGATGGGTTGCTAAACCCTGCACTAGGTCGGTGATATTATTCACTGCTATTGAGATAAGGGCCTAGAGGGTCACACACAATACCACCTTGAGAATCTGCCCTATTCTGGGAATAGGAATTTAGAACTTGGCGGGCCCCGCCAAAGGGTCTGAGCACTATCCAAGTTCTATGGATCACCAAATAATAAATAAATTCATTAATTATTTGAGTTTAGAATAATTCGTTGAATTTATTTATAACATGTATTTATGAGTTATATAGTAAATACACGTATTAATATTATTTGACTGGATTTAAATATCCTAGGTTCGTTTAATATTAGCAGGAGGAATGAGTCGAGTTAAAGACTCAAATTTATCACGTAATATATTTATATATTACAAGCAAGTGATAAATTGTAAATATTATTTGTGGAATAATTTTATTTGTCATAAATAATTATTTATATCGCTTATATAGTGGACGACTATTAACGGGTGCTGAGAACCTATACCGCGCGTTTTAACACTCCCTATATAAGTGAGAGAGATGCTCTCCCACAATTACTATTCATCTGTTGGAATTGAGAGCCTCTATCTCCTCCTGAGTTCTAGAGAGAGACTCTCTCAAACTAGCAAGTTCTTCAAGTTCCGCCTTCACGGATCGAAGATGCTAGTTTGTGGTGATCATCGCTGCGTTGAAGTATGCGTTGAAGATCCGCGCTAGCACCCAGATCTTGAAGAACAACGCACGAGAAGATTTGCGAGGCGTGTGTGGATGATCTAGAGGTCTTTGACGTTGGAGTCTTCGAGCAATGATCACTGGCGTCCTGCACGTCAATTCTGAACAAGGTAAATGTTCAAGTTTATTTTTTTTATGCTCCTAAAGAACCTTGCGAGATCCTCAGACCAAGCCGGGACAAGATCACCGGAGTTGACAGGGTTATGTCACTCCGGTGAAGCAGAAAAAATTTAAAATCTCGGCCCACCAGCTTCCGCTGCGTAGTCCCGGTGCCCAACACTTCCATCATATTTCAAGACGTGTTTTGAAAATGATGGAAAAAACCCATAACCTCTATTCCAACTATAAATGAAAAATTTATATCATAAAAGACTTAGTATGATAAAAATCCATTATTTCATAGGACTTGTGCTTAGATGCAAAGCGTTTGTTAAGATAAAAAAAACATGCATCAAGAAAAACACATTGTGTATCTAAGGTAATTATCCTAACAGTTGTTTAGGATATTATATAAATCCCTAAGATAAAAAAATGGTTTTCAAGTGATAGAATACATTTCTATAAAGAGGGTACACATCTCTATTAGAGATAATGGGAGCTAGATTGACTTGGATTTAGTCAATGATCAAGATACACAAATGGTTGGAATGGGAACAAGATCCATGAGTACATGTGAAAAATGAATGTTTTAGAGACACATACTATGTAGGAAGATTAAAAACCATGGTAATGGTTTTGTGTTCACCGTTGATGGTGATACATTATTTGATGAGAATAATAATTCCTACAAGTAAGTATTATATGGAAATAAGCAAATATGAAAAAGATCAATTAAAATTAAATAATGGATTCCATGTATCAAAATGCAATGGGGATTATAAATTGAATATTTTGGAGGGTATTCAAGTGACATGATACATGGATGGTACAAGCATACTACCAATAAGGCTCGATTGGTAATAAAAGTTGGTATTCCTAAATCCATTTGAATTTTACCTGTCGTGGCTAACTTCTAAGATCATTAAATTAGACATTATATATCAAGATCAAATTTTGTGGAAGCTATCTAAATGACACAACCAGAAAGGGTTGATGGCATCATATGATTCCAATAAGGGTAGAAAGTTACTTAAATCTAGTTTTGGATTAAAGTAAGAAACAAGATCTTAGAACATTCATTTCAAATGAATCTTTACCATGTTTCTACCAAAGGTTAGTGGGAGTGCCATAGTTTTCCAATAGAAATATTTTCAGAAACATATGGAAAACAAATATTGGTCTTATAGTTAGTTAAGACCATGATGAAAATAATTCTCCAAAGATTGACTTAAATAAGTAACCTATGTTCTTGGAAATAGGATTTACTAAGGTAGATCTAACAGTTTCTTGGACATAGTTAATTGTACATATAGTGACATTGTATTGAAAAATACAAGTTGGAACAATTCAAGTTATGAATTTTTTTCCAATTTCTTGGAACATGGGAGGAGATTAAAGTTTTTGAGTTGAGTACCATATGCTTCAGCGATGAATCAATCAAACATTCCATGATATGTACAGTAATTAATATTTCCAAGATATACTTTATAGTAGGAAAATGTAAATTATATCTTGGTGAACTGCAAGTAAAACAGCTAAAATTATCTGATCTTACTTGGGCAAGTACAAAAGATCTATACCTGGTATGTGGAGAAGAAATATACTAGTTATGGTTGGACACAAAATAGTCTTCCTTAGATCAATCTGATATAGTATCACAGTTAGGTTAATGTGATGAGTGATTCAAGATCATAAAAGAATGTGGTAGCCATACCTACAAATATCAACTTTGTTGCTGCTTCTAATGTAGCTAAGAAGTAGTTATCAAACACAATGATTTTTTCTAGTTCTTGGAATTATAACTAGTAAGTAAAGTATTATCAAAATGTAAATTATGATATTCTTACTATCCAAGATGTCATGTTTTGACAGGGTAAATGGATATACTCAGGGATACCATATCTTGATAAGTTTTACTCAAGGAGATGAGGTCGCATAAAGCATAAAATCCACATGGTAGAAATACGACACACCCAACAGCTAAATCAGTTACTCAGAAAAAACATGATCTTTATCATGAAAGTAGATAACAAGTGTAGTTAGAAAGTTGGCTCTAGTGCAAGTGGGAGTGTTGAAATAGTGGGTTCCATAGACCCAACTATGTAGTACTTTTGATTACCATATCATGTATACAATTTTCTATATATGATGTTTTCTTACCATTATAGAGTATATTTTTCTGCATCCACTATTTAATAGTAATATACTAGATTAATTGTCATATAAAAATGTTATAAAAGATACCCGACAATAATGGGAACATCGCGATACTATGACATTGGTCTTAAATAAAGGACATATGGTCTAGATGCATCATACTGATTGGACATAGTTGAGGTTTGACTATCAGGTGCTGGGGGATCATAAGAATTTTGACATCTTCTTATAAAGTTGACACTTGGTGATCTCTAGTAGTGATATCATGAGGAAAAACCCACCAATATGAACACCACATGTTTTGGGTGTCATTGGTTGTTCCTATGTATGGACATGTGTAATGGTCTCTTGACATGAGACTATTACAAATTTGTATCATTTAATTGTATTATTTTAGTAAATGAAAAAACCATGTCATTGAAATTGTGGCGAGGTATCTTGTGTTGGGTGTGATG
The DNA here is from genome assembly GCA_963277665.1 of Viscum album. Lineage (NCBI taxonomy): Eukaryota > Viridiplantae > Streptophyta > Magnoliopsida > Santalales > Viscaceae > Viscum > Viscum album. The sequence continues at coordinate 1,631,690,177 of OY728155.1, read as the reverse complement.
TTGGTGGTATGACATTGGTTTAATGGTCAATAAAGGATTTGTCACTTTATGGTTTTGGATGATGTATATTTGAGGCCTGGTTGATCAGGAAGATGTTACCTTCATAAGTCTTTGGCCAAAGCAGTCGAAAGGTAACTCCACCCAGATAGATCAATAAATAATAAATAATGAAAACTATGATGACACAAGTATGCATCTTTATTTATGAGATGTTTAAATACAAAGAGATCATATTTCACAGTATGTGTTAGTAGGTTTGTGGTCTTTGATATGAACATCCTTATCTCTTTAGTGTCCTTGATGGGTTGCTAGACTCCACTCTTGGTCCATGTATTTTATTCACATCTATCAAGATAAGGTTCTATAGGGTCACACACAATAGCGTATTCATGAATCCACCCTATTCAATTGAATAGGTATATTGGGCATAGTGGGCCCCACTATGGGGTCTGAGTGTTGTCCAATGTATCTATCACCAATAATTAAATAAATAAATTATTATTAAAGTTATGAATAATTGGTATTGGATTTTTTTAAATTATATTCAAGGGAAGTAAATATAAGAAAAAAATATTTATCAAACAGATATTATTTTAATATTCAAGGTTTGTTTAATATTAAGAGAGAATAGAGAGTCAAGTTAAATGGTTTGGTTTTATCATGTAATATATTTTATATATATTATAAGTATGTGATAAAATAATAAATAATTTTGATGTAGTTTAGTTCATCAGAATTATTTATTTAGTAGAAGTTGAAGTATATGGAGGCCAGGGAACCTAATCGGGTATTTAGGAACTCCACTATAAATAGAGAAATATGATCTCTCACCAATAACTATTTATGGAATTTTTGCCAAAGCCTCTCTCCTCCCACTTACTAGAGAGAGAATAAGTCAATCCAAGAGTTCAGATCAAGATGTCTCTCAATCATCGAAGGCATCTTGATGCGGTGATTGTCGGGACGTCGAAGACACTGTTGGATCGCCGCGCTATCACCCAAAATCTGACAATTGGCATTCTAACAGTATTTGAAGCATGTGTGGATGATCTAGAGTGTTACCAATGTGGATCTTTTGAGTAAAAATCACCATCAAAAAATTTCTGTCAAGTGTGGCTTCATATCTGAATAGTTATGATTTCAGTTTTATTTTACGTGCTCTTTTAATTTACATGAGATCCTCATACCTTACTAGGGTTTTGATCATCAGTGATGACAAGTTCTATCTTCCTATTGATGAAAATTTTAAAATCCCTAGACCACATGCTTCCACTATGGGCCATGATATCTTCACCATCCCCACTAATGAAAGGGAAGGATAAAGTAACCATGACTTTTGGATCATGTGAGACTCTAAGAGACTCCTAAATGTGTGACCATTTCAAGGTTATGTGAGGACTCCACGCGTAACATATAACCCGTGATGAATCCCATAGACCCCCCTTCAACAAACTACATTTCTCTTATAAAGGCCCACCGGACAACTAGTTGTCACGTGGTGATAACCGAATGAGAACCCCTTGGCCACATGTTTTGTCATTGGAATGTTCCTGAAACAATATATGGAATTCCTCCAAAAATAAGGAGGAATGGTATCCAAAAGAGATACCCCCAGTGGTTGTAAATCTCATGCGCCATAGGAGGTGAGAGTTACTTGCAGTTGCTGAAAGACATGTGACATGACCTTGGCAATCTGCAAGACTTCGCAAGACCTCGACAACATGTCTGCCTCATCTCATGAAAGCCCTTTGTCTTGTCAGCCTCACCGCACAGAATTACTCAGGTATGTCAAAGCAACTATATGCTTCCTCTTCATTGATCTAAGGAAAAATAGATAAATTGTTCCACAATATTATTGCACATCCTCATATAACCCATATTGTTCACACAAGACATCATAAAAAATGATTAAATATCCTTGACATTACTTATGCAAAATTTCATAATCCCTAACCTCTATAAAATAAAATAAAGTGAATTAAAAGGGTGAGTTGAGAGATCTCGTGGTCACTGAAAGACATACGATGTGCCTAGGGCGCCCACAAAATGGCCTTGCGAGACCTCCCAACAAGTCAACCAGACATCACGAAGACACTTCGGTAAGCCTTTTTCACCTTACGATATATTACAGGAAAGGCATCAAGATCTCATGAAGGCCCTTGGAAATGTCCATGGAAGAAGATGAAAATTACTTTAACATACCCAAATGATCAAGAAAGTCTTCATTAATTAGAAATAATGTAAAAATGGAAGCATTGATGGAAGTGACTCGTGAGCATAGATGATTAGGCGGCATACTCGGAACAACCCAGACAAAGACTCACGAAGCCATATGGTGCCATCACACTTTTCTAACTCCATCCTGCATGTTATCCCGATACTCCATGAAAACTAGTGAAAAACCATGGTGGAAAGGCCTATAAATTCCCCACGAAAGCATGAAAAATGAAACGCTACCACGAATATATGACTACTAAATAGAGGAAACTCTCCAACACAAAGGTCCTGAGAATCAAATAAGACTTCTTGGAGTATGAGATAATCCAACCAAGTAGTCTTTCATTAGGTAATATACATTAGAGCAGCTGAAGTAGTCATGCGACAATCATAAAACACTTCACGTGATCATTCAGATATCACGCAAAGGATCTGTGGTAGGCCATGTGGTGAATATGCCGTGGGACCACCGTATCATACAAGACTAAAGATAAACTAACGATGAATAAAACAAATTCATCTATATGGTTAAGGCCAAAACAATGACAAAAGGTGATAAAATTAAACCATAACATGTTTACTGACCCACATGTGCTTCGTGAGAACCTCTCAAAAGCATGTAGCAAAACCACTACACATCACCCATCTCACAACACCCCTTGAGCATTCTATTTGGGTCATACAATTCCCTGTGAACATTTCAAAAAAAAATTCACAGAGCCCCCTGGACATGTCACCATAGTCTCACGGAAGTCCCCATAGACTTGTTTCCCAAGCCTTGTGATGTCCTTCAGATACATCACTTGACTCATATAACAATTCCAACTCATTTCAGGAAAGGCTCATGATGCCCTCTTGGCATGTAATCCATGTCTCGCAAGAGAATCAGGGCATACCAATGGGATATCACGATTTCATATGGGCATGTATATCTAGACTTGCAATATCATATGGATATGTCACACAAGATATGCAATGGACTCTAGAGGAAACTATATGGATCTTGAAATGTCCTCAAAAAAGTCAATTGGGTTATGTGACACCTTCTAGACAAGCATTCCATGATACAAGGGAATCCCAGGATTTGATATCCTTATCCTTCCTCAGTGTTTAAGCCCCAAATACAAGGGAAAACTCAATGTGAACACCATGATAAAGTGAACCATGATAACTCTGATCCCCACCCTAATTGGGGTATGTAGGACGCCTTCCTAAGACCCAAGATCCAGACCACATCCTTTATGATATGGGAAACCATAACTCTCAAAGGGAATATTTAATGTTTATCCCTCTTATAAATATGCTAACATGCAATGTGTCTGGTCTACCGCTATCTCTTGTGTCTCACAATAAGAATGGATCACGTGATCTTAGATACTAGTGATGATTGTACTAATAGCATACTGAGAGTTCCCCTAGCGAGGAATCACCATTGGGATGTAAACCTAATTATGTCTCCTCTCCTCTCAAAGAGATATATTCCCAAAGAATCAATCTTGGGTAGTATTATATGCATAAGTATCACCTAGGGCCTCAATGTAATATCTCCCATGACATAGACGCCCATCACAAGAACTTAATAGACTCTGATTCCTTTCTTAAATAAGACATGTAGGATGCCTCACTAAGGTTCACGCTCAATATTCACATCCTTACCATATAGAATAAAACTACATGGATGGGTCTAGTCATACGAACTTAAACTATGTCAAATAAACTACATGGGTTTTGATTATTGTTTCACAAGATATGTATGATGACTCATAGAGGTTCAAACCTATCTCCAAGACACTAAAAACCTCCCTAGATGATAATAAACTCTAGAGTGCTCGAATATGGCCATAACCCAGTGCATCATAACTAAATAAGAGAGCGATAGAGAACCCATGATGTGAACACCATTGTTCCTATCGATACATGTTCATAATCAAGTCATTGACATGAGGTAACTAGTCCCGTGTTGGGGTTTATTAAGGATTTCACAAACATATATTAAATATATAAGATAGTCCCATAGTAGAAAACAATTCCCCCTAAACTGGTGTGATGAGACCAACCTCCCATCCTCTTAACCAATGAGAGTTCCCAAGAGTCATTGGGTCTAAAAAACCAGATGATCGCTGGCCTTTGGAAAGTAGGTCTATACCCAACTATAGATGGGGGAACCATTGGGAGTTTCTAGGAAAAGTGACAATGGTAGACCGATAAGAAAAACTCACTTCACACCTCAAGAACCCGAGGGAAAAAATGGTGAAATCGAAGTGAAACCTATAAAAGTGTCATTCCTTTCATTGGTCAATGAGGATAGATCACCCAACACACATTAGGCCATTTTATATCATGTTCATCGCACAAAAAAATGGTAAATATGATGTATTTCTTTTAACCATACCGAACCTTGTGTAAGAAGAAGATACTTTCTTTTCATCATTTAACTGTGAAAGTTATTGATAAAAAATGTATTGTTATATATGATGTTCCACTAATAAGGTGTCTTGTTTTATTCTGAAGTATTTATAGATTCACTTAAATCAAAATGAAATCATCAAATGTGCCAACAAATCTTAATATCACTGGAAAAACTGCTTTGATCCCAACACCTCGATATATGTTGTCACCAACACACCACTACCGTTATCGATCAGTAAACGTCTTGGGGGTCAGGAATACCACATAAATATCTATATCCTAACTTTGGAATTGTCTAATGAAATCCTTCCAAGGTTGAGCTCCCACCATCCATCTTTCCCACGATAGGCTGCAGGAGGGTAAATGGACCTTATTGCCACTTTCAGCCGCTTTGGGAGTCTACCCCTAGAGCAAAGTAGTTCACACCTTCCATTCCTTAGGGAGGTGGATAAGGATATTCAATATGATAACCTAGTCCTCAGAATGTTCCTATTATGTATCCCATCTATTATAGTCATCACCATCGACATATGGATGTGACTCCATAAGGAGCTGCAGAGGAAGTTATACCTACACAAATTGACCATGTTGGGGAACCCAAGAGGAGAGCCCGTCAGGGGTATCCAAGTGATACATCTCCAGAGTAGGCTTATATCTATACTATTTTTAATATATATGAGGTCCACTAGTGTATCCTGATAGTGCAAAAAAATCAATCCTAGATCATTGATAGCCAAGTGCCTTTGACTTCATCACATCTAGCCTCAGGGATTGTCGAATCCCAGAAAATAGCCCATCCCATAGGGTTGGGGGAATTTTCATCATACTTTACCCTTGGATCATCTTTTTCATGGTCACTAAACCCTCAAATGGAATCATAGTAACCTACTCCCCCAAGAGTATCATGGGCACCAACCCCTCAAATGGCATCATGGGAATCGACCCCTCAAATTGTATACCAGGAACCAACGCTTCAAATGAGGTACTTCATCAAGGAGGAGATCCATCCATCTTGTGTATCAGTCAATATGATATCAGTAAAATCTAAAGACTCCTTATCAGATCCATATGAGAATAATCCCAAAGGGTATAATCAGACATTCATGTAGTCATCTGAGTCATAACGGGTTGGTCTTTCTTCTACCACCGACATAAGAGTAGAAAGGCTCAGTGGTATCCACCAGGAACCTACATGAGGTGTTACCAATCATGTTGGTATTTTAGAAGATGAGTAAAATGAATCATATGGATATTGTAAGTAGTGGATTCAGTCTCTGTGATTCACATCGAAGCTCCCATAGTCATCCACTCACCCTTCCACCGATAGAGGAAGGGGTGTTTTCATGGATCCGACCATCTAGATCCTTGAGGATGACAAGGTAGTTTCTACAAAATAATAGAATGTTCAACTCCAACAAGAGAATAGGGATAAATGAGAGATAATTGTGGGGATACTCCTGGGATCTACACCTAGGGATTATGTTCCTGTGTCTTCTTATAGAATCCCTCCTTTCAGTGAAGTGCCCTAGCCTATAGGGATTGGGTAACTTTCATATTTTTCATACCTTCATCAGGAGAGATCCAAACATTTTTCAACCTCACCCATCCTATAGGGTTGTGGGAATTTAAATATTTCCACCTCCTCATCAGGGATATTCTCGAAACTATATGACCTTAGAAGTCACCCCAAAATTTCCAAGACTGTTAGAAAATTTTAATCAATGGGAAGCATTTTCATTATCCAAGACCCCAAATGCTTCATCACCTTCTCCTGGCATAATAATGATTGGGATTATATACCCCAAACTCTAAATTCAATCTTGCACCCATTCCAATAGTATCTTGGATAAAATGTAGGAGAAGTGGCATGGTCACCCATTTCTTGAATACATGCAAAAAAAAACGTGTATTCCTTCTAAGATAAACATGTTCCTAGGTATTTCAACAATGCCTTGGATAATGGTGTGATATAGTTCCCTGTGACAAGGAATCCAAGAGAGGCATGGTTATTAGTCCATAAAAATCATTTCCCCAACCATCAATGTATTGGGAACACGATAGTATATTGATTTTACTTTAAATACTTGCTCCAAGTGAAGATAGACACGAAGATGCTAGAACCATAGACACATGAATCCCCACTCTAGTAATCTAATCACTCTAATAAGGGAGCACCGATTGTGAAGTAGAGCATGAGTCACCTACCTCGTAATGATAAACAAATATATTTTAATGCAAGATTGAAAAAAAACTATTCCTTCTCTAAAACGTATGTCTCTAAATACTTTAACTATTCCATGTAAAATGGTTTGATGAAGCTCCCAACAATGAGGAATCTAAATGAGGTGGGATTGATAGGACATGAGAATTATTTCTCCTACCATCGATGTATCAAGCACACAATAGAAAGATGATTTGTCTACAAAGAGCAGTTAGAGGAACAAGTATCTACAGGTTTGATAGAGTTGAAAGATTCTGAAACTCATGCAATATGAATAAAATTTTTCCAATCTACTTTGGAAGTGACACTCTCCTGATAGGTTATTTTACTATAATATTTACCATAAGACTTTAAACATAATGGCCAGTGCCCTTACTATAAGACATTAAGCTTCATGTCCATCGTCCTCACTGTAAGACGTTAAACTGCATGGATCACGTCCTTACTACAAGACATTAAACTGCATGGCTAATGTCCTTACCTAAAGACATTAAACTATGTGGCCACCATCTTTATCACAAGACATTTAACTACATGGCTAATGTCCTTACTATAATAAATAAAACTGCATAGACATCATCTTTAACACAAGACATTAAACTACATGGACAATTTTCTTACTAAAATATGTCAAACTACATAGCCATAATTCTCATAGTAAGATGTTAAACTATATGGATCATTTCCTAAATGATGTTAAAACTACACATCAGATGTGCTTACATCAAGACATTGAATTTCATTGAGTATTTATTTTACAAATGACATTAAATAGCATGGTTATTAAAGAACTATGTAATGATTTATTGTAATGCCCCAACCCCAGTTACCTAGAGTCGGTGCATTATTACATAACATTGGTATGATCACAAGAAAGATAAAATCTCGAAAGACTGATTGGTTTAGTAGCCTTGGAAACACTAGATATATTCATAAAGTTTTACATTACATCATAAAGTGAAAAACTACTACAACAACATAGTCTCCATATTCCACACTCATATCCCCAGATACTATCCCTGCAGTTCATTCATAACTTACTTCTTCACATCCTGGGAAAAATATAACATAGAAAAGGGGTGAGCTCAAATGCCCAGTAAGGATAACAATATATTGGAAACTTTCAAAAATAAGCATAAACATTTAAGGCAATGTATAACTAAAACAAAAGCCTTTTAAACTTGAACTTCAACATAGTATGACAAAAGTAAAATGAAATAATTCCATTTACTTATTCATATGGATATTCTACTAATCGAATAATCACATGCAATATCAATAACCACTTTCATAATGATGGAATGCATAATGCCAGACTATCATAACCACATAGCCAAGGCCTCGTGCCAAGACTACAAATAAGATTTTGTCAAGGCCTTGTGCCAAGACACTAGTTTGTCTCATGAGACCTACCGATGCACCAAGGAGCTATAGCGGGCTCCACCCGTCACATATTAAGTCCAATGCATTCCCATATGAAAAGGTTTACACATAACATAAACATTCGTATTAAAACTAGCATACGAAATGTCAATACTTTCACCATAAACCATGAATGGTATAAAAATAGCACATCCACAGTCAAACATATCACAAAACCTTCAATACAATATAGAAGTTTTGTATCATAATAAATCAACTTCAAATAAGTGTAAAATCCATCAAAGGATGTTGATATGGATGAAATCAAAACTCTTTTTAGAGAATATCTCTTTCTATTTTGAAATCATTTAAGAGTCATATATTTATAAAATAAAACATTTTATTTGAAAATATTCTTATAATCTTGTAAGGGAAGCTTCGAAGATTTTATAACGGCGGAAAATAGCCGCACCCATCGTATAAGTTAAAAAAAACATTCTTACCTTAATTTTGTCGAAAAGGTTAAAAAGCACCTTGTTTGGAAAACGACGGAAAGATTCATTTATAAACCTCTTATAAAAAGTCAAACAAGGGTATAAATGACTTTAACCCATATTCTTTTAAATAGTAAAAATGTTTTGAAATACATTTTTAAGAAACATGGATGTGGATGATAAAGAGATCCCAGTAGATTATTACGTATAAACAACCTCGGATAATGAAGAGATTGTGAAATAACCCTTACCTTGTACTTTTCCTTAGTTGGGGTAGGTTAACCTCCTGTATAATGGTGAAATAATTGTTATTAAATTATACAAGAATCATATACATTCCTATGATATCATATATGATCTTTTAACATTGCTTTGTTAATAATATCTTAGTATTATCGTCGTTTCAGGTGTTAACTTACTCGTTTTCTTTTATATGTTTTGTTACATAAGCCATTTTTGTCATGGATAGGTTGTATATTATTCATATACAGAATGATATCAAGTCCTTAAACATCATTTTTAAATCATCAAATGATAATTACACTTGAATGGATACGATGGAGAATGAATCTCATCGCGTTCGTGGAGACGGTAGTCTGTACGTACGCACGAGCGACAATATCATTCTTTTGATATTAAAATAATATATAAATGGATGGTATATCATATATACAGAATCATTAACATGTTATATTTATTATTTACATGAGTTACACATCATTATTATACCCATCCAAATAATAAAATATTGAATAACAATTATACCACGACGTGGAGACGGTAAGCCGTACGTACGCACATATGGTGACATGTTATTCAAAGGGTGGATAGAATACTGAATATGGTTGTAACATATTTATAATAACATCACAGTATATATAAGATACTGGAGTTATTATTTTAGAATGGTAACAACAAAGGAAGAAGAAGTGGAAGAAGAAATGAACTTGGAAAAGGGTGGTGAAATCATTACCTCTTCTTCGGGTTCTTCCTTTTGATTTGATCAAAAGGGCTCCTTAGGTTGGATTTCTGATCAAACTAAGGCCTCTAGGTTGTAGTGAGGGAAGTTGGGAGAGTATTTGGGCAGAGTTTGGCCGAACCAAAAGGCTTTGAAGGTGTGAAGAAATGAGGAGGAGTGCCCTTTTATAAGAGGGGTGAGGGGTACCTTTGGAAAAGCTAGAAATATTAATTTATAATAAATTCATATTCGGTTTCTAATGGATCCAAAGTTGATTATTTAAATTTTAAGGTGTGTATAGGTCGAAAACCACTCAACCAATATAATTTAGACAGGTTTGGGTCATTATATTAACCCTATCTTTAAGTATTAACTCTAAGATAATTAGTTTCACTTTTACAATGTCTCTTTGTATTTTTATATTATATGGTTAATAAACTTACCATATACATCCAAGAGACCCCCAATTAGTCCATTAATGATGAACCTATCATGATATAAGTCTCTTGGACGAAACTTAGATTTTTAGGAATTTAATATCAATTAATAATATAATATTTGTTTTAAAAACTCTTTTTTGTCAATTTTGACACTATTCAATAATTGATTTTTTTAAAAATCATAACAGAATGATTACTTCGAACAAAGTTAATTGAATCAATCCTAACATGTCATATTAACCTATAAAATTAGTTTAATTCCTAAAAAGTCTCAAATTATATTTATTTGTGTATTTATAATATCAATTATTTTAATTTTTCACTATTATGGTAATTACTGCATCATCATTGTGTCATAAGTAAATTAAATTATTTAAAGTCTAAAAATTATAAATAAAATATCCTTATGTAGGAAATTTTGTTATCTTTCTAATTAATATTTACAATTGAATTTATCTTATGTATAACCCTATATTAAATTTTTTTTAGTAAATAAACTTTGATTTTAACTCTTTTAACTCTTCTTTGAATTAAATAATAATAAATGTCCTAATCTAATCCAAGTGGACCTAAATGATAATATTTTATTCCTAAGGCTGTTTTGGTCGAGATACACTTGTCCAATAGAATTAGGACATGTGTTAGGGTAATATTAATATCATTTTTACCCTTAATTACCCTATTTACTTTTAACCGTGGTAAATAAAAGTAAAAAGTTACTATTCACCAAAAATTATTTTCATCTCATTGAACCACATTTTACTTCTTGATATTAACCGTGTCTCTCGGATTTTCGAAATTCCATTCACAAAAACGGTAAAATTAAGTTTTATGAAAAATTCAGTTTTTTAACTACCACTTGGTAGTTTCACTATTCATCAAAAATTGAAGTTTTTCAGAACAATGCCAAAATTTCACCCTAAGCTATAATTGATATTATCAATTAAAAAATGATGTCTATTTTACAAAATTCCAAACATATAAGTTGAATTAATTAATTTTATAATTAATTCCCGCTGTCACAACAAATAGCATGTTTTTAAGAAACAATATATATCAAAAGATTGATAATTGTTTATGTCTAATTTCAAAGTAAAATTAATTCTAATGAACACTATTGGATAAAATGGTAAAAACATATTATAATTATACTTTAAAACCACTCAATAATATAATTTATCACTATAAATTTTTTTTATTAAAAAAGTTGTTTTTAAGTATTTTACACTATTCATAAAAATTGGAAGTTCTCAGACTAATACCAAAAATTCAACTTAGGATAATTTCGATATTCTGAATCCAAAAATGAAGTCCATTTTGAAATATAAAATATATATAATTTCAAAAAGTAGGTATTACTATTCATAACAGCTAGTTTGATTGGTTGTGGTGTGTTAGAACTCGACGTTGCGTACAACACACGCTATCGCATTATTCAAAGAGAAGCGTACCGTAGAAGCTTGGGGTGTTACATTCTCGCCTCCTTCAAATAATTTCGTCCTCGAAATTTCTAGAATAGTTATCACATGAAAAGACTCGGGTGGTTCTTCATCATAAGTTACTCGGGTTCCCACGTTGCCTCTTCCATCTTATGGTTTCTCCACAAAACTTTTACCAGACGCGTCGTCTGGTTTCTCAGTACTTGTTCTCTCGTTTCAAGAATCCTGACAGGCTCTTCACAATAGGACAGATCGGGTTCCAGTTCTAATTTCTCATAGGTGAGTACATGCGTTGGGCCAGACATGTATTTCCTCAACAGAGATACGTGGAACACATCGTGAACTTTGGAGAGACTTGGCGGCATTACCAATCGGTAAGCTACAACCCCAATTCATTCTAGAATTTTGAAGGGTCCAATGTACCTGGGACTCAATTTACCTTTCTTACCAAAACGTATTACTCCCTTCCATGGAGATACGTTCAAGAAAACATGATCACCGACTTGAAATTCCAAATCCTTCCTTCGATTATTGGCATAGCTCTTCTGTCTACTTTGAGCTGCTTTGATGTGATTTTGGATTACCTTCACCTTTTCCACCGTTTCCTCCACCAGTTCTGGGCCTACAAGTTTTCTTTCACCAACGTCATCCCAACAGGTTGGTGTACGACATCTCTTTCCGTATAACGCTTCATATGGTGCCATCTGAATACTCGAATGGAAGCTATTGTTATAGGAAAATTCTACTAGAGGTAAATATTTGTAAAGACCCGGAAATTTCAAGGAAATTTTTTTCTTAATTTTCTTTGGAATTTTACAAGAACACAGTTTCTGACAGCGCCTGATTCCGAGGCCCGGTGTGCCCAGAATCAATTTCCGAAGTTTGGCTCGGATACGTTCAGTGAACGAACGAGCGGGAATTTATAACTTTTGAACCAGTGCCCGTAATCAAATTCCGAGGGCACCGATGGAACCGTAGCGCCGGTTTTTGCTTAGGAATGCCTTTCCTGGAGTTGCGTTTGCTTGGGAGTAGTTGTTTATTAAGGTTGTGGTTTAAGTGTAAAGAAAAATAAAATTTGTGTTACAAATTTTATTTATCTTCTTAAGTGGTTATATCCTAAGTGTGGAAGTTAGGGTGGAATCACAAGTTCCTAACTAACCAAGTCAGGATTAAGGTGAGGTGGGGCCCACACGAGCCCCAACCCTTCACCTTCCCCTTAACTCTCTTCTACCCCCTTAAACTCCCTTGCACTTAATGTGCCAAAACCCCTCAAATTCCTAACTCCTTAAACTCCTTAACTCCCTTGAACCCCCCCAATTAAATGTGACTCTTCACTTCCACCTTCATTAATTTTGGAGCCTCTCCACCCATTAATGAATGATGTAACTTAATGAATTTGAATTATTTTGAATTCATTAAGCTAACACTATAATAAGCTGTGTTGTTTTATTGTTTGGGGTTGGCTAAATCTTTGTGATAGAGTCATGGAAGGATTGAAGAGAATTCCACCCACGACAGAGGTGCGCTTGGTTGTAGCGGCACATGGGAGCGCTTGGTTGTAGCGGCAGACCCACGACAGAGGTGCGCTTGGTTGTAGCGGCACATGGGAGCGCTTGGTTGTAGCGGAAGACCCACGACAGAGGTGCGCTTGGTTGTAGCGGCACATGGGAGCGCTTGGTTGTAGCAGCTGGCCCGCAGTACTCGATGGGCGGAGTTCTTCAGCAGTCTTAGGTTAGTGAGCAGTACCTCGGAGTCGTGACAGGACCACAGTACACTCCAGAGACGGAGCTCTTCAACAGTTACGGTTTCGATAATGAAAATCCTGGTTTGAGCTGAGACTTTTGACCTTGTGTTTACCTCATGATTGAGATGGGTCACTTGCTAACTTAGGTATATGTATGGGCATATACCCGGGTAGTGGTTATCCGTTGATTTCACAATCCTTGTGTTTCCTCATGATTGAGATGGGTTACTTGATAACTTAGGTATATGTATGGGCATATATCTAAGTAGAGGTTATCTGTTGAGATCTTCTTTGTGGTTATCCTTGTTGGTTTAGTGAGACCTTGAGTGTCTCGGGGTCCCTACTGAGTATCGTTATACTCACCCCTGCACGGGCTATGCCCGCACCTCGTTGTGTTGGTTGCAGACGACGGGCAGTGCTGACAGAAGCTGAGTGTTCGAGGACTGGGCAGTACCTGAAGGTGGACTATACGAAGAGATGGTACCCGGAGGAGGACCTCACGACGAGGCGGTACCCAGAGGTGGACGTGACGACGAGGCGGTACCCGGAGGTGGACCACTGGGCGAGACATACTCGGAGGGGACGGTGGGACCTGAGGAGCAGAGGAGCTATCTGTACCCACCCTTCAGGTGGGATTTCCAGTGGACAGCTCGGCGTAGCAGCTTTACTTTTCAGTTGCTGTTTTCCCTTTCGAGTTGTACTTTACACTTGGGCTTGTATTTCCGGCCCCTTTTTACTTTCCACACTTACTGTTGTACTCAGTTTTTACTTAGTGTTTACTTCTTCCGCTTGTACTCTGTGGTGCTTGTTTTCTTTTATAAAGGCAATGCCTTCCCAGTTATCGGGATTTTACGCCTTTGGTGCTAGTCGACAGCCCCTGGCCTATGGAAGGCGGGCTTGGGGTAGTCACGGCACGGGCCCCGAGGATGGGTCGTGACAATATTGATCCCACATACCCTGAAAGTCAAGTGAGCAAGATCTCAACATGTCTTCTAAGGTTTGAATAGTCCGTTCTGATTGTCCGTCTGTCTGAGGGTGGTATGCAGTGCTCAAATGAAGTTCAGTATCCAGGGATTTCTGAAGACTTTTCCAGAATCGTGACGTAAAACGGGGATCACGATCAAAAAAAATCGACAGGGGTACTCCATGAAGTCTCACAACTTCATTAATATATAGTCTTGCTAGACGTTCCAGGGGTAGATCTTCTCTTACAGCAAGAAAATGTGCTGACTTGGTAAGACGATCAACAATAACCCATATTGTATCGTTCCTTCAAGGAGTCTTTGGTAGCCCCATGACAAAGTCCATCATAATATTGTCCCATTTCCACTCCGGTATGGGAAGAGGTTGCATGACTCCTCCAGGCTGTTGCCTTCCAGCTTTCACTTGTTGAAAAACCATACATCTTGACACAAAATCAGCAATCTCCCTCTTCATGTTGTCCCACCAAAAATGTTCCTTCAAATCTCTATACATTTTGGTTCTCCCAGGGTGTATAGAGAAATTGGAACTATGAGCATCATCCAGCAATTCCCTTTTTAGATCAGGTATATCGGGAACACAAAGTCTATTCCCAAATTTCAAAATTTCATCTTCATACACAAAGTCTCTCAGTCTCCCATCATTCACAGCTTTAATCTTCTTTTGAAATTCTTCATCATCGGTCTGAGAACTCTTAATCATTTCTAGTAAAGATGGTTTGACAACCATTTGAAAAAGCATTGATGTTTCACCTTCCCTGGTTATTCCCATGTCCATCTGCACTAGATCCATCAAAATTGGATCCCTTTCAATTCTCATCACGTTCAAAACTCCATGGTATTTTCTGCTCAAAGCATCTGCCACCTTTTTTGCTTTCCCCGGGTGGTAGTGTATCGTACAATCATAATCCTTGAGTAATTCAAGCCATCTCCTTTGCCTCATGTTGAGTTCTTTTTGTGAGAAAAT
Organism: Viscum album; assembly: GCA_963277665.1. Taxonomy (NCBI): domain Eukaryota; kingdom Viridiplantae; phylum Streptophyta; class Magnoliopsida; order Santalales; family Viscaceae; genus Viscum; species Viscum album. Next base: position 1,631,674,946 of record OY728155.1, on the reverse strand, counting down.
ATACTTCAAACTCTTGTGATCAGTATAAATCTCACATTTTTCACCATAGAGGTAGTGCCTCCATATCTTCAAAGCAAAGATCACAGCTGCTAACTCGAGATCATGAGTATGATAGTTTTGTTCATGAATTTTCAACTGTCGTGATGCATAAGCAATAACTCTATCATTCTGCAAAAGGACACAATCAAGTCCTTTCTTCTATGCATCACTATAAATAACGAACCCATCATTCCCCGATGGTAGAGTCAATATAAGAGCATTGAATAATCTTCTATTCAGTTCTTCGAGACATTCCTCACACTCTTTTGTCCAAACAAATTTAACCCATTTACGTGTGAGCTTCGTTAATGGGTTAGCCAATCGGGCAAAATTCTGGACGAAACGTCGATAATAACCTGCCAAACCAATAAAACTACGTACCTCAGTTATACTCGTAGGTGGTGGCCATTCTTGGATCGCCTTGGTCTTAGAAGGATCAACAAAGATTCCATCTTTAGAGACAATATGGCCAAGAAAAGAAATCTCATGAATCCAGAATTCACACTTTCTAAACTTCCCATATAATTCATGTCTTCTCAGAGTCTTCAGGATAATGTGCAAGTGATTTTCATGATCTTCGTAGCTTTTGGAGTTTACCAAGATATCATCAATAAATACCACCAAAAATTCATCAAGATACTCCTTGAAAACTCTATTCATCAGATCCATGAATACAGAGGGTGCATTAGTCAATCCAAAAGGCATTACAGTAAACTCGTAATGCCCGTACCTGGTTCGAAATGCTGTCTTCGGAATGTCTTCCTTCTTCACACACAACTGATGGTATCCAGATCGAAGGTCAATCTTTGAAAAGTATTGAGCTCCATGCAGTTGGTCAAATAAATCATCAATGCGTGGTAGGGGATACTTGTTCTTTATTGTTATAGCATTGATCTCCCTGTAGTCGATACATAACCTCATAGATCCGTCTTTCTTTTTAACAAAAAGAATAGGGGATCCCCATGGAGAAACACTAGGGCGAATAAATCCCTTATTACTCAATTCCTCTAGTTGTTTCTTTAGTTCAACTAATTCTACAGTGGACATTCTATAAGGGGTCTTTGATAGAGGCCTTGATCCAGGAATTAAATCAATGGAAAACTCAACTTCTCGTTTTGGAGGATGTCCAGGTAAAGCTTCCGGAAATACATCTACAAATTCTTTCACAACAGGTACATCCTCTATTTGAACATTCCTTTCCTCGCCCACAGTTATTTCATTCTCTTCCTCCTCAATAATTGAATTTAGTTGAGCTACTAGGGGTGGATCTAAATAAGAATTAGGTGGTGACGATTCTGCTCTAAAGATAAGGTGTTCCTTATCATCATCATCAAGAATCGTAACCTCTTTCTTCTTACAATAAATCTTCGCATCATAGTCCAAAAGCCAGTCCATACCGAGGATTATATCAAACTCAATCATAGGTATGGCGACGAGATCAGTAGATAAAGAACATTTATGTGCTCTAATGGGGACTGATTCACAAAACTTTGTTGCAATGATACTTCCCTTAGGAGTTTTAACTGACAACTCCCTTGTTAAATCAAATTGGAAATATCTAATTTTCTTAGCAAACTGGGAAGATATGAAACAATGCGATGATCCAGAATCAAATAATGCATTTTCTAAACTTGAGGAAATCATTAAATTATCTGCCACCACATCTTTCGGAGCTTCTACCTCCGCAGTAGTGATAGCATAAGCCTGGCCTTGATCCCTTGGCCTTTTCTGAGGTAAGTTCTCCTGAAGCTTAGGACATTCATTTGCATAATGCCCCATATCCCTGCAATTGTAGTACTGAACATTGGTAGCTTCCTTCTTCCCTTTGCAATCACGAACTTGGTGGCCTTTTTCACCACATTTGTAACAGACGCCCATTCCGTTCAAGCAAGTACCGGGGTGTTTCTTCCCACATTTACCACATGATGGATATTCAACCTTTCTTTTCTTTCCCTTATTTCCATTCCCAGATTGATCAGCATGTGTCTTCTTCTCTTGCTTTGCTTTAAAGTCATAAGACTTAGAGAATTCCTTTTCGGTCTTGATAGCACATGAGACAATGTCTTCGTATGATGAGAAGGATTGTGAGACTAATGCTCGACAGAGAAATGGTTTTAACCCATCAAAGAAACGATCAATCTTACTTCTTGGGTTACGTATATAATCACCAGCATACCTTGCTAACCTTGTAAAGTTAGCCTCATACTTTGTGACATTCTCATCCTCCTTCTGTCTCAGACTCAGAAATTTCCTTTCCATATCTGCTCGATGGTCGCGAGGAAAGTATTTTTCTAAAAACAGATCTTTGAACTCCCTCCATTCCATATTTGATACTTTATCATCTTCCTTCGTATTTTGAATCAATGACCACCATTGATCAGCATCTCCAGTGAGGCGGTAAACTGCCATGATAACTTTTTCCCTTTCATTACTCCCCAAATCCTGAAATATTTTCTCTAGGGAAAATATCCATTGCTCAGCTACTAAGGGATTTGTACTCCCATTGAACGTTGGTGGTTGTTGCCTCATGAATCGATCTAACATTGATCCTCCACGCTGCGGTTCAGGGTGCTCCATACGGGTAAGGTTATTATTCATAACCTGAGTGAGTTGTCCCAGTATGGTGATTAGCTGATCGGCACCAGTTGCATCACCAGCTCCACTATAATTATCTTGAGCAGGAGGGCAATCCCTACATGGAGTGTGTGCATTGATACGGTTTCCATTTCTTCCACTAGGCGCCATTTCTAAATAATGGCATAAACTAGATCAGTTTATGAATCAAAATACATAATCCCATACTTATAAAACACTTAACATAAATTGAACTATTTATGGATATAATCCATAATCATAAAAATGTTTTCTTTGAGGAAGTATATACTCATAAACCCTTCATAATGATTTGTAAATAAAATGAGAGTTATCCTAAGCATATCCCCCGGGAGTGTCGTAACCAAGAGTGCAGCAAGACCCGTTGTCGTGCACCAGTTCCTGTTCGAGTCTAGCTCAAAGCGGCGTTTTCGGGTTTTACCCCTAGGTACATCTGTGCCAGAGCCGCCTCTACCTGCTCGTATCCAGACAGAGATGTATTGCTCTGAAAACTCACAAAATCTCTACAATACCAAAATTCTAGGAAGTTCTTCTATACTAATCCTCAAAGTTCATCTTAGGTCTACGTGCTCTAATCAGAGTTTATCTAAATCTAGCTTCCAAGGTTTGTACTAAACTTCCTATGATACCAACTGTAACGCCCCGACCCCAGTTACCTAGAGTCGGTGCATTATTACATAACATTGGTATGATCACAAGAAAGATCAAATCTCGAAAGACTGATTGGTTTAGTATCCTTGGAAACACTAGATATATTCATAAAGTTTTACATTACATCATAAAGTGAAAAACTACTACAACAACATATTCTCCATATTCCACACTCATATCCCCAGATACTATCCCTGCAGGTCATTCATAACTTACTTCTTCACATTCTGGAAAAAATATAACATAGAAAAGGGGTGAGCTCAAATGCCCAGTAAGGATAACAATATATTGGAAACTTTCAAAAATAAGCATAAACATTTAAGGCAATGTATAACTAAAACAAAAGCCTTTTAAACTTGAACTTCAACATAGTATGGAAAAAGTAAAATAAAATAATTCCATTTACTTATTCACATGGATATTCTACTAATCGAATAATCACATGTAATATCAATAACCACTTTCATAATGATGGAATGGATAATGCCAGACTATCATAACCACATAGCCAAGGCCTCGTGCCAAGACTACAAATAAGATTTTGTCAAGGCCTTGTGCCTAGACACTAGTTTTTCTCATGAGACCTACCGATGAATCGAGGAGATATAGCGGGCTCCACCCGTCACATATTAAGTCCAATGCATTCCCATATTAAAAGGTTTAAACATAACATAAACATTCGTATTAAAACTAGCATAGGAAATGTCAATACTTTCACCATAAACCATGAATGGTATAAAAATAGCACATCCACAGTCAAACATATCACAAAACCTTCAATACAATATAGAAGTTTTGTATCATAATAAATCAACTTCAAATAAGCGTAAAATCCATCAAAGGATGTTGACATAGATGAAATCAAAACTCTTTTTAGAGAAATATCTCTTTCTATTTTGAAATCATTTAAGAGTCATATATTTATAAAATAAAACATTTTCATTGGAAATATTCTTATAAGCTTGTAAGGGAAGCTTCGACGATTTTATAACGGCGGAAAATAACCGCACCCGCCGTATAAGTTAAAAAAACATTCTTACCTTAATTCTGTCGAAAAGGTTAAAAAACACCTTGTTTGGAAAACGACGGAAAGATTCCTTTATAAACCTCTTATAAAAAGTAAAACAAGGGTATAAATGACTTTAACCCATATTCTTGTAAATAGTAAAAATGTTTTGAAATACATTTTTAAGAAACATGGATGTGGATGATAAAGAGATCCCAATAGATTATTACGAATAAACAACCTCGGATAATGAAGAGATTTTGAAATAACCCTTACCTTGTATTTTTCCTTGGTTGGGGTAGGTTAACCTCCTGTATAATGGTGAAATAATTGTTATTAAATTATACAAGAATCATATACATTCATATGATATCATATATGATCTTTTAACATTGCTTTGTTAATAATATCTTAGTATTATCGTCGTTTCGGGTGTTAACTTACTCGTTTTCTTTTATATGTTTTGTTACATAAGCCATGTTTGTCATGGATAGGTTGTATATTATTCATATACAGAATGATATCAAGTCCTTAAACATCATTTTTAAATCATCAAATGATAATTACACTTGAATGGATACGATGGAGAATGAATCTCATCGCGTTCGTGGAGACGGTAGTCCGTACGTACGCACGAGCGACAATATCATTCTTTTGATATTAAAATAATATATAAATGGATGATATATTATATATAAAGAATCATTAACATGTTATATTTATTATTTACATGAGTTACACATCATTGTTATACCCATCTAAATAATAAAATATTGAATAACAATTACACCACGATGTGGAGACGGTAAGCCGTACGTACACACGTATGGTAACATGTTATTCAAAGGGTGGATAGAATACTGAATATGGTTGTAACATATTTATAATAACATCACAGTATATATATGATACTGGAGTTACTATTTTAGAATGGTAACAACAAAGGAAGAAGAAGTGGAAGAAGAAAGGAACTTGGAAAAGGGTTGTGAAATCATTACCTCTTCTCCAGGTTCTTCCTTTTGATTTGATCAAAAGGGCTCCTTAGGTTGGCTTTATGATCAAACTAAGGCCTCTATGTTGTAGTGAGAGAAGTTGGGAGAGTATTTGGGTAGAGTTTGGCTGAACCAAAAGGCTTTGAAGGTGTGAAGAAATGAGAAGGAGGAGTGCCCTTTTATAAGAGGGGTGAGGGGTACCTTTGGAAAAGCTAGAAATATTAATTTATAATAAATTCATATTCGGTTTCTAATGGCTCCAAAGTTGATTATTTAAATGTTAAGGTGGGGATAGGTAAAAACCACTCAACCAATAGAATTTAGACAGGTTTGGGTCATTATATTAACCTTATCTTTAAGTATTAACTCTAAGTTAATTAGTTTCACTTTTACAATGTCTCTTTGTATTTTTATATTATATGGTTAATAAACTTACCATATACATCCAAGCTACCCCCAAGTGGTCCATTAATGATGAACCTATAATGATATAAGTCTCTTGGCCGAAACTTAGATTTTTAGGAATTTAATATCAATTAATAATATAATATTTTTTTTAAAAACTCTTTTATGTCAATTTTGACACTATTCAATAATTGATTTTTGTAAAAATCATAACAGAATGATTACTTCGAACAAAGTTAATTGAATCAATCCTAACACATCATATTAACCTAGAAAATTAGTGTAATTCCTAAAAAGTCTCAAATTATATTTATTTGTGTATTTATAATATCAATTATTTTAATTTTTCACTATTATGGTAATTACTGCATCATCATTGTGTCATAATTAAATTAAATTATTTAAAGTCTAAAAATTATAAATAAAATATCCTTATGTAGGAAATCGTGTTAGCTTTCTAATGAATATTTACAATCGAATTTATCTTATGTATAACCCTATATTAAAAATGTTTTAGTAAATAAACTTTGATTTTAACTCTTTTAACTATTCTTTGAATTAAATAATAATAAATGTCCTAATCTAATCCAAGTGGACCTAAATGATAATATTTTATTTCTAAGGCTGTTTTGGTCGAGATAAACTTGTCCAATAGAATTAGAACATGTGTTAGGGTAATATTAATATCATTTTTACCCTTAATTACCCTATTTACTTTTAACTGTGGTAAATAAAAGTAAAAAGTTACTATTCACCAAAAATTATTTTCATCTTATTGAACCACATTTTACTTCTTGATATTAACCGTGTCTCTCGGATTTTCGAAATTCCATTCACAAAAGCGGTAAAATTAAGTTTTATGAAAAATTCAGTTTTTTAACTACCACTTAGTAGTTTCACTATTCATCAAAAATTGAAGTTTTTCAGAACAATGCCAAAATTTCACCTTAAGCTATAATTGATATTATGAATTAAAAAATGATGTCTATTTTACAAAATTCTAAACATATAAGTTGAATTAATTAATTTTATAATTAATTGCCGCTGTCACAACAAATAACGTGTTTTTAAGAAACAATATATATCAAAAGATTGATAATTGTTTATGTCTAATTTCAAAGTAAAATTAATTCTAATGAACACCATTGGATAAAATGGTAAAAATATATTATAATTATACTTTAAAACCACTCAATAATATAATTTATCACTATAAATTATTCTGATTAAAAAAGTTGTTTTTAAGTATTTTACACTATTCATAAAAATTGGAAGTTCTCAGAAAAATACCAAAAATTCAACTTAGGATAATTTCGATATTCCGAATCCAAAAATGAAGTCCATTTTGAAAGATAAAATATATATAATTTCAAAAAGTAGGTATTACTATTCATAATGGCTAGTTTGATTGGTTGTGGTGTGTTAGAACTCGACGTTGCGTACAACACACGCTATCGCATTATTCAAAGAGAAGCGTACCGTAGAAGCTTGGGGTGTTACATTCTCCCCTCCTTCAAATAATTTCGTCCTCTAAATTTATAGAATAGTTATCACATGAAAATACTCGGGTGGTTCTTCATCATAAGTTCCTCGGGTTCCCACGTTGCCTTTTCCATCTTATGGTTTCTCCACAAAACTTTTACCAGACGCGTCGTCCGGTTTCTCAGTATTTGTTCTCTCGTATCAAGAATCCCGACGGGCTCTTCACAATAAGACAGATCGGGTTCCAGTTCTAATTCCTCATAGGTGAGTACATGCGTTGGGTCGGGCATGTATTTCCTCAACAGAGATACGTGGAACACATCGTGAACTTTGGAGAGACTTGACGACATTACCAATTGGTAAGATACAGCCCCAATTCGTTCTAGAATTTCGAAGGGTCCGATGTACCTGGGACTCAATTTACATTTCTTACCAAAACGTATGACTCCCTTCCATGGAGATACCTTCAGGAAAACATGATCACCGACTTGAAATTCCAAATCCTTCCTTCGATTATCGGCATAGCTCTTCTGCCTACTTTGAGCTGCTTTGATGTGATTTTGGATTACCTTCACCTTTTCCACCGTTTCCTCCACCAGTTCTGGGCCTACAAGTTTTCTTTCACCAACGTCATCCCAACAGGTTGGTGTACGACATCTCTTTCCGTATAACTCTTCATATGGTGCCATCTGAATACTCGAATGGAAGCTATTGTTATAGGAAAATTCTACCAGAGGTAAATATTGATCCCACATACCCTGAAAGTCAAGTGAGTAAGATCTCAACATGTCTTCTAAGGTTTGAATAGTCCGTTCTGATTGTCCGTCTGTCTGAGGGTGGTATGCAGTGCTCAAATGAAGTTCAGTATCCAGGGATTTCTGAAGACTTTTCCAGAATCGTGAAGTAAAACGGGGATCACGATCAGAAAAAATTGATAGGGGTACTCCATGAAGTCTCACAACTTCATTAATATATAGTCTTGCTAGACGTTCCAGGGGTAGATCTTCTCTTACAGCAAGAAAATGTGCTGACTTGGTAAGACGATCAACAATAACCCATATTGCATCGTTCCTTCTAGGAGTCTTTGGTAGCCCCATGACAAATTCCATCGTAATATTGTCCCATTTCCACTCCGGTATGGGAAGAGGTTGCATGACTCCTCCAGGCTGTTGCCTTCCAGCTTTCACTTGTTGATAAACCATACATTTTGACACAAAATCAGCAATCTCCCTCTTCATGTTGTCCCACCAAAAATGTTCCTTCAAATCTCTATACATTTTGGTTCTCCCAGGGTGTATAGAGAAATTGGAACTATGAGCATCATCCAGAAATTCCCTTTTTAGATCAGGTATATCGGGAACACAAAGTCTCTTCCCAAATTTCAAAATTCCATCTTCATACACAAAGTCTCTCAGTCTCCCATCATTCACAGCTTTAATCTTCTTTTGAAATTCTTCATCATCGGTCTGAGAACTCTTAATCCTTTCTAGTAAAGATGGTTTGACAACCATTTGAAAAAGCATTGATGTTTCACCTTTCCTGGTTATTCCCATGTCCATCTGCACTAGATCCATCAAAATTGGATCCCTTTCAATTCTCATCACGTTCAAAACTCCATGGTCTTCTCTACTCAAAGCATCTGCCACCTTGTTTGCTTTCCCCGAGTGGTAGTGTATCATACAATCATAATCCTTGAGTAATTCAAGCCATCTCCTTTGCCTCATGTTGAGTTCTTTTTGTGAGAAAATATACTTCAAACTCTTGTGATCAGTATAAATCTCACATTTTTCACCATAGAGGTAGTGCCTCCATATCTTCAAAGCAAAGATCACAGCTGCTAACTCGAGATCATGAGTATGATAGTTTTGTTCATGAATTTTCAACTGTCGTGATGCATAGACAATAACTCTATCATTCTGCATAAGGACACAACCAAGTCCTTTCTTCGATGCATCACTATAAAAAATGAACCCATCATTCCCCGATGATAGAGTCAATATAGGAGCATTGACTAATCTTCTCTTCAGTTCTTTGAAACATTCTTCACACTCTTTTGTCCTAACAAATTTAACCCCTTTACGTGTGAGCTTCGTTAATGGGTTAGCCAATCGGGCAAAATTATGGACGAAACGTCGATAATAACCTACCAAACCAATAAAACTACGTACCTCAGTTATAATCGTAGGTGCTGGCCATTCTTGGATCGCCTTGGTCTTAGAAGGATCAACAGAGATTCCATCTTTAGAGATAATATGGACAAGAAAAGAAATCTCATGAAGCCAGAATTCACACTTGCTAAACTTCCCATATAATTCACGTCTTCTCAGAGTCTTCAGGATAATGTGAAAGTGATTTTCATGATCTTCGCAGCTTTTGGAGTATACCAAGATATCATCAATAAATACCACCACAAATTCATCAAGATACTCCTTGAAAACTCTATTCATCAGATCCATGAATACAGAGGGTGCATTAGTCAATCCAAAAGGCATTACAGTAAACTCATAATGCCCGTACCTGGTTCGAAATGCTGTCTTTGGAATGTCTTCCTTCTTCACACACAACTGATGGTATCCAGATCGAAGGTCAATCTTTGAAAAGTATTGAGCTCCATGCAGTTGGTCAAATAAATCATCAATGCGTGGTAGAGGATACTTGTTCTTTATTTTTATAGCATTGATCTCCCTGTAGTCGATACATAACCTCATAGATCCGTCTTTCTTTTTAACAAAAAGAACAGGGGCTCCCCATGGAGAAACACTAGGGCGAATAAATCCCTTATTACTCAATTCCTCTAGTTGTTTCTTTAGTTCAACTAATTCTAAAGTGGCCATTCTATAAGGGGTCTTTGATATAGGCCTTGATCTAGGAATTAAATCAATGGAAAACTCAACTTCTCATTCTGGAGGATTTCCAAGTAAATCTTCCGGAAATTCATCTACAAATTCTTTCACAATAGGTACATCCTCTATTTGAACATTCCTTTCCTCACCCACAGTTATTTCATTCTCTTCCTCCTCAATAATTGAATTTAGTTGAGCTACTGGGGGTGGATCTAAATAAGAATTAGGTGGTGACGATTCTGCTCTAAAGATAAGGTGTTCCTTATCATCATCATCAAGAATCGTAACCTCTTTCTTCTTACAATAAATCTTCACATCATAGTCCGAAAGCCAGTCCATACCGAGGATTATATCGAACTCAATCATAGGTATGACGACGAGATCAGCAGATAAAGAACATTTTTGTGCTCTAATGGGGACTGATTCACAAAACTTTGTTGCAATGATACTTCCCTTAGGAGTTTTAACTGACAACTCCCTTGTTAAATCAAATTAGAAATATATAATTTTCTTAGAAAACTGGGAAGATATGAAACAATGTGATGATCCAGAATCAAATAATGCATTTTCTAAACTTGAGGAAACCATTAAATTACCTTCCACCACGTCTTTCGGAGCTTCTACCTCAGCAGTAGTGATAACATAAGCCTGACCTTGATCCCTTGGCCTTTTCTGAGGTAAGTTCTCCTGACGCTTAGGACATTCATTTGCATAATGCCCCATCTCCCTACAATTGTAGCATTGAACATTGGTAGCTTCCTTCTTCCCTTTGCAATCAGGAGCTTGGTGGCCTTTTTCACCACATTTGTAACAGACGCCCATTCCCTTCAAGCAAGTACCGGGGTGTTTCTTCCCACATTTACCACAGGATGGATATTCAACCTTTCCTTTCTTCCCCTTATTTCCATTCCCAGATTGATCAACAGGCCTCTTCTTCTCTTGCTTTGCTTTAAAGTCATAAGACTTAGAGAATTCCTTTTCGGTCTTGATAGCACATGAGACAATGTCTTCGTATGACGAGAAGGATTGTGAGATTAATGCTCGACGAAGAAATGGTTTTAACCCATCAAAGAAACGATCAATCTTATTTCTTGGGTTACGTATATAATCACCAGCATACCTTGCTAACCTTGTAAAGTTAGCCTCATACTTTGTGACATTCTCATCCTCCTTCTGTCTCAGACTCAGAAATTGCCTTTCCATATCTGCTCGATGGTCGCGAGGAAAGTATTTTTCTAAAAATAGATCTTTGAACTCCCTCCATTCCATATTTGATACTTCATCATCTTCCTTCGTATTTTGAATCAATGACCACCATTGATCAGCATCTCCAGTGAGGCGGTAAACTTCCATGATAACTTTTTCCCTTTCATTACTTCCCAAAGCCTGAAATATTTTCTCTAGGGAAAATATCCATTGCTCAGCTACTAAGGGATTTGTACTCCCATTGAACGTTGGTGGTTGTTTCCTCATGAATCGATCTAACATTGATCCTCCACGCTGCGGTTCAGGGTGCTCCATACGGGTAAAGTTATTATTCATAACCTGAGTGAGTTGTCCCAGTATGGTTATTAGATGATCGGCACCAGTTGCATCACCAGCTCCACTATAATTATCTTGATCATGAGGGCAATCCCTACATGGAGTGCGTGCATTGATACAGTTTCCATTTCTTCCACTAGGCGCCATTTCTAAACAATGGCATAAACTAGATCAATTTATGAATCAAAATACATAATCCCATACTTATAAAACACTTAACATAAATTGAACTATTTATGGATATAATCCATAATCATAAAAATGTTTTCTTTGAGGAAGTATATACTCATAAACCCTTCATAATGATTTGTAAAGAAAATGAGAGTTATCCTAAGCATATCCCCCGGGAGTGTCGTAACCAAGAGTGCAGCAAGGCCCGTTGTCGTGCACCAGTTCCCGTTCGAGTCTAGCTCAAAGCGGTGTTTTCGGGTTTTACCCCTAGGTACATCTGTGCCAGATCTGCCTCTACCTGCTCGTATCCAGACAGGGATGTATTGCTCGAAAAACTCGCAAAATCTCTACAATACCAAAATTCTAGGAAGTTCTTCTATACTAATCCTCAAAGTTCATCTTAGGTCTACGTGCTCTAATAAGAGTTTATCTAAATCTAGCTTTCAAGGTTTGTACTAAACTTCCTCTGATACCAACTGTAACGCCCCGACCCTAGTTACCTAGAGTCGGTACATTATTATATAACATTGGTATGATCACAAGAATGATCAAATCTCGAAAGACCGATTGGTTTAGTAGCCTTGGAAACACTAGATATATTCATAAAGTTTTACATTACATCATAAAGTGAAAAACTACTACAACAAAATAGTCTCCATATTCCACACTCATATCCCCAGATACTATCCCTGCAGGTCATTCATAACTTACTTCTTCACATCCTGGGAAAAATATAACATAGAAAATGGGTGAGCTCAAATGCCCAGCAAGGATAACAATATATTGGAAACATTCAAAAATAAGCATAAACATTTAAGGAAATGTATAACTAAAACAAAAGCCTTTTAAACTTGAATTTCAACATAGTATGACAAAAGTAAAATGAAATAATGCCATTTAATTATTCACATGGATATTCTACTAATCGAATAATCACATGCAATATCAATAACCACTTTCATAATGATGGAATACATAATGCCAGACTATCATAACCACATAGCCAAAGCCTCGTGCCAAGACTACAAATAAGATTTTGTCAAGGCCTTGTGCCAAGACACTAGTTTGTCTCATGAGACCTACCGATGCATCGAGGAGCTATAGCGGTCTCCACCTGTCACATATTAAGTCCAATGCATTCCCATATGAAAAGGTTTAAACATAACATAAACATTCGTATTAAAACTAGTATACGAAATGTCAATACTTTCACCATAAACCATGAATGGTATAAAAATAGCACATCCACAGTCAAACATATCACAAAACCTTCAATACAATATATAAGTTTTGTATCATAATAAATCAACTTCAAATAAGCGTAAAATCCATCAAAGGATGTTGACATAGATGAAATCAAAACTCTTTTTAGAGAAATATCTCTTTCTATATTGAAATCATTTAAGAGTCATATATTTATAAAATAAAAAATTTTCCTTGAAAATATTCTTATAAGCTTGTAAGGTAAGATTCAACGATTTTATAACGGCGGAAAATAGCCGCACCCGCCGTATAAGTTAAAAAAAACATTCTTACCTTAATTTTGTCGAAAAGGTTAAAAAGCACATTGTTTGGAAAACGACGGAAAGATTCATTTATAAACCTCTTATAAAAAGTCAAACAAGGGTATAAATGACTTTAACCCATATTATTGTAAATAGTAAAAATGTTTTGAAATACATTTTTAAGAAACATGGATGTGGATGATAAAGAGATCCCAGTAGATTATTACGTATAAACAACCTCAGATAATGAAGAGATTGTGAAGTAACCCTTACCTTGTACTTTTCCTTGGTTGGGGTAGGTTAACCTCCTGTATAATGGTGAAATAATTGTTATTAAATTATACAAGAATCATATACATTCATATGATATGATATACGATCTTTTAACATTGCTTTGTTAATAATATGTTAGTATTATTGTCGTTTCGGGTGTTAACTTACTCGTTTTCTTTTATATGTTTTGTTACATAAGCCATGTTTGTCATGGATAGGTTGTATATTATTCATATACCGAATGATATCAAGTCCTTAAACATCATTTTTAAATCATCAAATGATAATTACACTTGAATGGATACGATGGAGAATGAATCTCATCGCGTTCGTGGAGACGGTAGTCCGTACGTACGCACGAGCGACAATATCATTCTTTTGATATTAAAATAATATATAAATGGATGGTATATCATATATACAGAATCATTAACATGTTATATTTATTATTTACATGAGTTACACATCATTATTATACCCATCCAAATAATAAAATATTAAATAACAATTACACCACGACGTGGAGACGATAAGCCGTACGTACGCACGTATGGTGACATGTTATTCAAAGGGTGGATAGAATACTGAATATGGTTGTAAAATATTTATAATAACATCACAGTATATATATGATACTAGAGTTATTATTTTAGAATGGTAACAACAAAGGAAGAAGAAGTGGAGGAAGAAAAGAACTTGGAAAAGGGTGGTGAAATCATTACCTCTTCTTCGGGTTCTTCCTTTTGATTTGATCAAAAGGGCTCCTTAGGTTGGCTTTCTGATCAAACTAAGGCCTCTAGGTTGTAGTGAGGGAAGTTGTGAGATTATTTGGGCAGAGTTTGTCCGAACCAAAAGGCTTTTATGGTGTGAAGGAATGAGAAGGAGGAATGCCCTTTTATAAGAGGGGTGAGGGGTACCTTTGGAAAAGCTAGAAATATTAATTTATAATAAATTCATATTCGGTTTCTAATGGCTACAAAGTTGATTATTTAAATGTTAAGGTGGGTATAGGTCGAAAACCACTCAACCAATAGAATTTAGACAGGTTTGGGTCATTATATTAACCTTATCTTTAAGTATTAACTCTAAGTTAATTAGTTTCACTTTTACAATGTCTCTTTGTATTTTTATATTATATGGTTAATAAACTTACCATATACATCCAAAAGACCCCCAAGTGGTCCATTAATGATTAAACTATAATTATATAAGTATCTTGGCCGAAACTTAGATTTTTAGGAATTTAATATCAATTAATAATATAATATTTGTTTTAAAAACTCTTTTATGTCAATTTTGACACTATTCAATAATTGGTTTTTGTAAAAATCATAACAGAATGATTACTTCGAACAAAGTTAATTGAATCAATCCTAACATGTCATATTAACCTAGAAAATTAGCGTAATTCCTAAAAATTCTCAAATTATATTTATTTGTGTATTTATAATATCAATTATTTTAATTTTTTACTATCATGGTAATTACTGCATCATCATTGTGTCATAAGTAAATTAAATTATTTAAAGTCTAAAAATTATAAATAAAATATCCTTATGTAGTAAATCTTGTTATCTTTCTAATGAATATTTAAAATCGATTTTATCTTATGTATAACCCTATATTAAAAATGTTTTAGTAAATAAACTTTGATTTTAACTCTTTTAACTCTTCTTTGAATTAAATAATAATAAATGTCCTAATCTAATCCAAGTGGACCTAAATGATAATATTTTATTCCTAAGGCTGTTTTGGTCGAGATAAACTTATCCAATAGAATTAGGACATGTGTTAGGGTAATATTAATATCATTTTTACCCTTAATTACCCTATTTACTTTTAACCATGGTAAATAAAAGTAAAAAGTTACTATTCACCAAAAATTATTTTCATCTCATTGAACCACATTTTACTTCTTGATATTAACCGTGTCTCTCGGATTTTCGAAATTCCATTCACAAAAGCGGTAAAATTAAGTTTTATGAAAAATTCAGTTTTTTAACTACCACTTAGTAGTTTCACTATTCATCAAAAATTGATGTTTTTCAGAACAATGCCAAAATTTCACCCTAAGTTATAATTGATATTATGAATTCTAAAATGATGTCTATTTTACAAAATTCAAAACATATAAGTTGAATTAATTAATTTTATAATTAATTCTCGCTGTCACAACAAATAGCGTGTTTTTAAGAAACAATATATATCAAAAGATTGATAATTGTTTATGTCTAATTTCAAAGTAAAATTAATTCTAATGAAAACCATTGGATAAAATGGTAAAAATATATTCTAATGATACTTTAAAACCACTCAATAATATAACTTATCACTATAAATTATTCTGATTAAAAAAGTTGTTTTTAAGTATTTTACACTATTCATAAAAATTGGAAGTTCTCAGAAAAATACCAAAAATTCAACTTAGGATAATTTTGATATTCCGAATCCAAAAATGAAGTCCATTTCGAAATATAAAATATATATAATTTCAAAAAGTAGGTATTACTATTCATAACGGTTAGTTTGATTGGTTGTGGTGTGTTAGAACTCGACGTTGCGTACAACACACGCTATCGCATTATTCAAAGAGAAGCGTACTGTAGAAGCTTGGGGTGTTACATTTATTCTCATCCTATTGAGATATGTAGGGATGCCTGGATTCTATATCTTTCCCCAACTACCCATATTCACATCCTTACCACATGAAAAAAAACTACATGGAACACGTCTCGATCAAAGGATGATAAACTGTGTGACATCTAAATCTTTGGGAGACATCATTGACATCATATGTGAAATTTTGAATACCACATGGTGACATGATTCATTCAAGACTTACAGAGCCACGTATGTTGAATCATATTTCTATAAGAAGGGATGTGAAAAAAATGGTGGATGATGATGTATAGATTTCATCTCCCAATGCCTCAAGGGAAATCCCTTGTAAATCCTTAGAGAATGCTCAACAGTTAGTAGGTGCTCTCCATAAGACTGGTCAAGGTAGAAGATCTAATCCCATAGGTCCAAGCCCCACCTTTCCTCAGTGATAGTGTAAAATGAAATCAGCTCCGACATCCTTTTGTATGGAATCTCTCAATAAGGGATGATAATGTCTCTTCTAATGGAATCTCTCACCCATATAATGATGTTGAATCCCCTATATTTCTATATTTATATAGAAATGTTTCCATAGGATCAAAAATGGAGGAAGATGAGGCTAAACTTAGGAACTCCCCTCTAGATTTTGAGGAAGGTGCCACCACCACCATCGATGAACTCGGTAAGATAAATATGGGGAAAGAGGACGATCTGTGGCCTG
This sequence comes from Viscum album, assembly GCA_963277665.1. Taxonomy (NCBI): domain Eukaryota; kingdom Viridiplantae; phylum Streptophyta; class Magnoliopsida; order Santalales; family Viscaceae; genus Viscum; species Viscum album. The sequence continues at coordinate 1,631,658,102 of OY728155.1, read as the reverse complement.
CATTAATTTGTTCCTCCATTACCATATAAGACCAAGAGATGTACATCACATTTCTAAATTGGAACTGATATGTGTTTGTTGGGACACATGGAAATGCCCGAACTGAACCCATATGTGGATACACACCATCCCAAACTACCAAATGAGCATCTCGCTTTCAAGAAGGATGCTAGGATGATGTGCACCTCTTATGTCACCAATTTAGAGGAGAGATTTTACAAATTTATCAAATCCAAATTCGTCCAAGAAAGTGAAATACCCATGATGTATTTCTAACATCATCCACATTAAAATAGGATGATGATTACCAAGAATCCATTGAAAGTCTCAAGAAGTACCTACTTCTCCCACTGGTCCTAATGCCTCTAGTGGAAAGTAGGTTACACATATTATATGTGGATTCCATGGAATGCACACCGCATTCTGTTATCATGTCAAAAAATGATACAGAGAGCAATAATAGTCTCTATTACCTCAATCAGACAATGCTAGGTACTGAGACCAGATATCCTGATGTCAAGAATAATTTCTATGCACTCATCTTTGTAGTGAAAAGGCTGAGGCATTACTTATTGCACCACAATGTCAAGATAGTATATCTTATTTATTCACCCAAGTACATCCTTGACCGTCTAACTCTAACTGGGATATTCTTCTAATGGGTGGTCATTATTCAATAATTTGACATTTAGTGTGTGTCACAGAAGTTAGTGGAAGGGAAAACTGTAACATCCCCAACTGGGAGGCACTAATCTGGTTCCCCGAGCCTAGTCGCCACATGACCTCAAGTACGTCTCCTCTTAAGCTAGAGGTTTTTGACTAGTAGCGAGTATCTAATAGGTAATAAGGGGAGACTATACCCTCATTAATAGAGTAATCCATATAAGATAATAATTTAAATAATGGAAACAATAGGCCACAACTAATATCATACATAAATAACCAATCCCCAAAACAAGGTACAACTATACACAATAGTAAATATGTCATGCTATGACACAATTCCAAGTGAAAAAAACCCAAAAAGAAAGATAATGAGAAGAATCTTCATAATGGTCCAGAATCCAAGTCTGGAACCTCACCCATACATGTCCCATGTATAACTCAACTCCCTAGCATAGGGCCCTTGCCCTTATCCTGACATGCAAGAATGAATTCTGCTCTGGTTCCCAATGGTGACCCAAGCAGGGTGTGAGTATAACTCAGTAGGCCACCACCAATGGTGTCTAAAAAATATCCAGGAAAAGCAGATAGTGTATGGAATTCATAAAAAATAAAAAAAGGTAAACAATTCAATAGGCTAGTATAGGCTATTCTCTTTTAAATTATACTACCATTGAATCTAGGTTCACTACATATACATTCCACAGTTTAATCTACCTTTTTTATGTGTTCAACGGATTAGATATGTTCAGTGTTCTCAACATATGGGAATTAAATCAAGTCTTATCTCAATAGGCATCACATTATAACAACCTCATAATCCTCACCTCAAAGCCTCAGTCCAGGTGGAATGAAACCGTTAGGGGAATAAAACTCTATCACCATCCCAAACCTATGAATTTAGAGGTGGAGATAGAACCTCATTCAAACTCAACCCATGGGCGTAGAACCTCATGTATATACCCCACTCTTCCAAGACACAGGCACATTCTTATTTATCATTCACCACAATTAACCATATCACAACAAGCATAGCCAATATCATTTTCAACATCACAAAAAATATCAATAAATGGGGAATTAACATTTTTCCTCAATCCATTAACACATTCATAATTTATATTAGTTACCCCTTTAGCCCCATTTACCTTTTTCCATGCCTATCTCATTAAGCATATTCAAGTGTAAACATTATTCCTTATCATATTCCCATTAACCACATTTACCCAATTTAAATGTCAACCGACAACCCCTTATCCATTAACCACTCTAGGAAACACTTGTAACCATCCATTATAACCTATTACCAAGATTGGTTAGCCTACTCACTAATTCTCTACATCTTCATGTGTCAATTTCACATCTTATATTTCTGTTAGCCCCATTAGAAGGGCCAACACACCCCATGGGTGGCCCAATTTTGGTCAAGTCACCCACCTTGCATCCCATAGGGATAAAGAAGGTTTCAATTAATTATTTAGAAATCCAATACATCACATAATTCTGGAGGCACCAAGAATTCAACAAAATAAGGAAAGAATAAAGACCCTGCATGTACAGATCTACACAACAACCAAGGGATATAACTTTTCGACCACCTACCTTGAATCTGTTGGAGAACACACCCTTAATCAAGTAATTAGATCCCAATTCAACCCAAATTTGAATCCTCAACCTAGATCTCACTGGAAAAGAAGGGTTTTAGAGCTTTATATGGAGATAATAGAAAGATACCAACCCTAAATAAGAAAAAGTAGCAAGGAGGGATCTAACCTTACTCGGATCTTCGTTTTGTAACTGACGACACTCTAAATGGACTTAGATTGCAGTAGAATCACTATTGGGAGATCTTGGGATATTTGGTTCATTCATAGGGTTTGAAGAGGTATGGTGGAGGAAAATCTTGAGTTGGAACATAATTCCCCGTAATGGCATTTTTTGTAAATTTTTAAAAGTTTCTGGGCCACACGGTTTACCCGCACGGTTTTCCAAACCATGGGAAAAAATGTGTGGATACTATTGTCCAAAAATCTCCCCATCACAATGCTTTCTGGGATTTCTGAATGGTTTTCACTAAGTGTGCACAAACCGTGATTCATGCCCAGAACCCCATTTTTCTTCCTCTTACTTTTCCCAAACACCCGGAACACCCCTAGGTCTTCACATGAACTTGGGTAAACAATTATTTAAACAAAGGAACATAAACTAAAATGTAAGAAAAAAATACCTTAAGGAATATTTTGGATCTTAAAACCTCCCCACCTTATAATGGCTCATCCCCGAGCCACTCTTCCTGAGCATCATTGAGTTCCCAAAGAAAATAAATCAGGATGCTGGACCTGCATATCGGACTATCACTCCTAAGTTCCTTCCTGAATGTTTCCATGTTTCAATAGAAAAGAAACAAAATGCACCACCTTTCCATGAAAGACCTTGTCACTATGGTCGACAATACGAACCGGGTGCTCCTCAAAAGACGCATCAACCTCAAGCTCGACATCCTCGGTATTTATCACATGGGATGGATCTAGTTGACACTGTTGAAGTTGTGAAACATGAAAAACATCATGCATCCCACCGTACCACTGTGGAAGAGCCAATTGTTATTCCATTGGTCCGATCCTCTCCTTAATCTCAAATGACCCCACATATCTAGGCACCAACTTTCCCTTTTTCCTAATTCGATGGTGACTTATTATCCACTAAATGAGGCTAATATTCATTGTTAATATACATAATTTTCATGTTCTTTGTTATTCATAAACACCATTTTAGTGCATTTTACACTTTGAACATCATTTCACATTATGATTGTAATACCTTCTTAAAATGCACTATTATGTGGTACATTTTTGAACATCATTTAAAGTACCCAATGATTCATCTGATTTTAAGGAATTGAATTATACATATTTTAATTTGATATTTTTGTAAATTGATCTACACTTAAATATGAACATGTTTGATTCAGGGATCAGTGGAGAATTCATGGAGGATGATGGAGATATTTGGAAATGAAAGGAAGCAATTCTGGAGAAGGCAGATTGGACATCAGCCCACTGATTAGGCTGTGGGGCCCAACGTACAGGCCCAATTAATCCCAAATTTCGTGGGATGATAGAAGACATGTACAGGAACAAATCACTCTTCAGGAGTTAATGCTAATTCGGCCTCCATGTTGGTCATTTAGGCGGCCCAAGTTAGAGATAAAATTCTGGGCCAGATTCTGCGGCCCAGAAAAACATTCCACCAATTTGATTATATCTCGGAATCCGCAACTCCAAATGGGCCCAAAGTTTACAGGCGGTTAGAAGACATCCGGAGCTCCATTTTATTCTTCTATGGCCCACCCTGATTCTGCCATCTAGAAGGTCATCCAAACGCGTCTGTTCGGTGGATGAAATCTGGCTGCCACCTCGGGTCAAATGTGGAAAATTCCAAATTCCACAAACTTTCCACCACCCTAGGCCTACCATACTCAAGTGGGATGACTTGTACTGTTGAAGGCTCGACCCAAGGCTCCCAAAATGCCTATTTAAGGCAGTGGTGGTGAAGGAGTTAAAGATCTTGGATGCTTTGTTTAATTGTAATGTTATGCTGCATTTTTGTTGCCTCAATTTTGTCTTTCACATGTAAGTTGTTCAATTCACTTTAGTTTCTTAATAAAAGTTCTTCTTCTACTCTTATTCTGTTGTTCTTAATATCACTTTGATACCGTTGGATCAAGGTGTGAATTTATTCACACCAACCCTTGTGAAATTATTCACACAACGGTGGAGTGATCATTTTATTTTTGTTGTTTTCTTTACTTCTCCATTCCTCCCTTATGAGTCTACTTTCCGCTTCCATTGAAACCATGGGATCAATGGAGGGCTAACCCACTTATGGGTTGATCCAAGGGAGTAGCAAGGGGCTGGATTGGATGTTATTTATCACCTAATTAATGTATAATCACTTCTTTAATTGGGATTTTTATTTGATGATTTTTAAACTCCATCATCCTTGTTGAATTTAAGGCCACACACTTCAAGTACTAATACGATCCTTTACCTTGAAGTGCTCAAAACTTTGATCCTTCAAGTGTATAGGTGATTAGTATTAGAGGGTGTAGGCATTAAACCAGTAAGTGATGATGTTGTTTTATCTCCTTAAATGAACCCATCTCAAATTTAAGAAATTGAAATCATTAAAAAGAAAATACATCCAATCCACCCCGAGTGATAACCTAGGATCAACTCATTCTTTTAAATTGAATCCACTTAAATCTTTTAGATATCTTTAAAACCCATCCAAAATCAATCCAAGTTGGCCACTTCATAGCCAAAAATCCATCCCTTAGGTTGTGTATCTTAGGTATCTTCTTAGGTCTCTGTGGAATCGACAACCCAAGCTACACTACAAGGACCGTTCTACCCTTCTTCTCTTGGGTAAATTTGGGCGTGAACCAAATTTTGGCGCCGTTGCCGGGGACCTAAGTAAGTTATCTTAGACACTATCATCTTTTTTTTCATTCTACTTCTCTTTTCTCACTCCTCACTCCTATGGAAGTCAATTTTGAACAAGTCCAAACATGGGAAACTTATCCCTACTTTGATCACTCAACCCCATGTACGATGTACAATGACCATCCTAATTCCTACTTGTGGGATCATCAACAACCTACTGAACCACAATGTTTTTATTCATATGATCCACAATACATTCCAACATATTATGAGTTCCAATCCCAACAAGGCCAATCTGAACATCCTCCTATGGAATTCCAACAACATAGTTATCCTCCTGGAATAGACCATCTGTCTCGACCCCTTGACCATCATGATCCACAACCATTACTTGAAAAACTGTGTCAATAAATGGAAATAATGAATTTTGAGGTTTCATCATTGAGGTTAGAACTACAAAGCATTAAAAATTGTGAGGAACCCATCCCTACACAAACTGTCCCTTCCATAACCTTATGTGAAGTGTCTAGTTTCACACAAACCCCACATGAATTTATTGAAGAACCAACCTTTGGATTTGGGATAGATGAAGAGGATCAAGGAAATTTTGAAGTGACTTTAAATCAGGAGGAAATTAACTTTTTGAATTCAAAAGAGGAGAATTTGACATCATGGATTGAGTCTCCTAAGTATAACTCCATTGATGAATTTTCAAAAACACCAACCTTTGAACCATTGGGAGAAATCATAAACTTTGAGTCCATATCCATTCCAAACACTGATCTTTCCAATTTTGTGGTTGAATATTCTATTCAAAAGGAACCAATTTTGTTGAGAAATTTGGAAAATTAAACTGAGTTGGATTCAAAATATCAACTTGTGTCTAAATGTCCTATCCAAACCGAGCCCAAAATTATTGTCCTTCCCTCCTCACTAAATAATACCTTCATAAGGTATAATAATAAACTTTCAATTGGAACTCATTCTTCTCTTGAAACCAAAAAATTTGTAATGGTCATTTATGTCTTAGGAAAGACAATAGAGGAAACTGGATCAACCATTTTTGATATTCCTTGGATTTTACCACTCATTTTAGAACATAGGTTTTCACACAACAAAAATTATAAAAAAATAATCAATCTCAATCTAGTTGACATGGAGAAATATGGGGTCCTTAAAATGTTAAAAATTGGTATTGGATAAGTTGGGGAGTTCAAGTCGAGCTAACGACATTAAACAAAGCGTTGCATGGGAGGCAACCCATGGTTTTTAAGTTTTCTATCATTTTGTTGTTTTAATAAAATTTATATTTTAATTAATCATATTTATATTAAAAAAAAATATAGACTGTTGACCTGTTCTTCTATTATGAGTATGGATGGGTATGAAAGGGGAGCATCATATTCATCCGTGTCACGTGGTGTGATCCTTGAGTAATACCTTACCCAAAAATTTAAAAAGAAGACAATGTATCATCAGTTTATTTTATTTTATATATATAATTATATTTTACTTATATATATATATATACTCTTTTGTTTTGTTTGTTTGTTTTCCTTTTTCCACTAGGGAACTCTGCAAGCAACATGGATATCAAAGGACTAAAAGGGAGCAGCAAGAACTTCAAACTTCAACCACCAGGTGACTTCATTCCATAACCCTCCTTTTCAATTTCCTTTTTGAACTTTAATTCTCTACCTCTACCCCCTTCTAAATTTTCTTTTCTTTAAACACTGGGGACATTGTTATTTTAATTTGGGGGGGAGAGATAAAATAAAAAATGCTTTTGTGTCAAAAAAATGATAAATGATTTGAAAAAATAATTAAATGGAAGAAAAAATTCCTTTAACTTTGAACATGGTAATATGCATTGCACACTTTGAAACTGAATATCAAATAATTTAGCATACCCTAATTCTGATTTTAATCCTTGTATAATTTCATGAGCATAGATTTTGGAAAGTGTGGCTGTCCAATGTGATATTTCATCGTTTATATTTTCATCCAAATAAGAAAAATGCCACAATGCACGTCCTCTAGACTGTGGGGTACTAATTTGAATTTTTGGGGTCCCATAATAAATAGCATAGGATGGTTTTATTTTTATGAATAATATGAGTATTCCAAAAAAAAAAAATTTAAAAAAAAATTATTAAAAAATAAAAAATAAAAAATAAAAATAAAAATTTGCGTGTAGAGCAATGGATTGATAAAATGCGAGGCTTTCGGCACTTGGGGATCGTGACTCCAGAGTTGTCTAGCCCTGATTTTTTCAATCTATCTCTATTTATGGTAATATGACTTTGTTTTTGATTAAGTTAACTCGAGACGATGCCCGAGTATGTGGGTTTCACTTGGTGCCCTAAGGCCTTTGAGTCTGGGAGTCATCGGCAAAGTCTTGCTACATGGGTTAATTTGATTAATTGCAATCTCAATTACTATAGCAATATTGCAAAAAAAAAAAAATCAAAAAAAAGAGGGATGAAGAATACTCATATTAGGATTAAGTGTGATTCCACCTAGCGCTTCCATGATTTCCCCCTTGAATGAAAATGAACCCCCATATCTATTGTGATTCACAACACATCATTACACCTAATTGAGTTGGATGAAGTATGATGATGGATTTGATCAAAGGAATGGGCTTGGGATTGGGATCTGCTTATGAAAATATCTTGTATTAAAATATTTTTATGGGTTTCATGATTGTTTGGTATAAGGTTTTTTTGTGATCATTGTGTATTAAAATGTTTTTAGAAAAGGGAATTCGAATTTCATTTTGTTGAGATATATTTTGCTCGGGACTAGCAAAACTCAAGTTGGAGGGTGTGATTATCCACTAAATGAGGCTAATATTCATTGTTAATATACATAATTTTCATGTTCTTTGTTATTCATAAACACCATTTTAGTGCATTTTACACTTTGAACATCATTTCACATTATGATTGTAATTTCTTCTTAAAATGCACTATTATGTGGTACATTTTTGAACATCATTTAAAGTACCCAATGATTAATCTGATTTTAAGGAATTGAATTATACATATTTTAATTTGATATTTTTGTAAATTGATCTACACTTAAATATGAACATGTTTGATTCAGGGATCAGTGGAGAATTCATGGAGGATGATGGAGATATTTGGAAATGAAAGGAAGCAATTCTGGAGAAGGCAGATTGGACATCAGCCCACTGATTAGGCTGTGGGGCCCAACGTACAGGCCCAATTAATCCCAAATTTCGTGGGATGATAGAAGACATGTACAGGAACAAATCACTCTTCAGGAGTTAATGCTAATTCGGCCTCCATGTTGGTCATTTAGGCGGCCCATGTTAGAGATAAAATTCTGGGCCAGATTCTGCGGCCCAGAAAAACATTCCACCAATTTGATTATATCTCGGAATCCGCAACTCCAAATGGGCCCAAAGTTTACAGGAGGTTAGAAGACATCCGGAGCTCCATTTTATTATTCTATGGCCCACCCTGATTCTGCCATCTAGAAGGTCATCCAAACGCGTCTGTTCGGTGGATGAAATCTGGCTGCCACCTCGGGTCAAATGTGGAAAATTCCAAATTCCACAAACTTTCCACCACCCTAGGCCTACCATACTCAAGTGGGATGACTTGTACTGTTGAATACTCGACCCAAGGCTCCCAAAATGCCTATTTAAGGCAGTGGTGGTGAAGGAGTTAAAGATCTTGGATGCTTTGTTTAATTGTAATGTTATGCTGCATTTTTGTTGCCTCAATTTTGTCTTTCACATGTAAGTTGTTCAATTCACTTTAGTTTCTTAATAAAAGTTCTTCTTCTACTCTTATTCTGTTGTTCTTAATATCACTTTGATACCGTTGGATCAAGGTGTGAATTTATTCACACCAACCCTTGTGAAATTATTCACACAACGGTGGAGTGATCATTTTATTTTTGTTGTTTTCTTTACTTCTCCATTCCTCCCTTATGAGTCTACTTTCCGCTTCCATTGAAACCATGAGATCAATGGAGGGCTAACCCACTTATGGGTTGATCCAAGGGAGTAGCAAGGGGCTGGATTGGATGTTATTTATCACCTAATTAATGTATAATCACTTCTTTAATTGGAATTTTTATTTGATGATTTTTAAACTCCATCATCCTTGTTGAATTTAAGGCCACACACTTCAAGTACTAATACGATCCTTTACCTTGAAGTGCTCAAAACTTTGATCCTTCAAGTGTATAGGTGATTAGTATTAGAGGGTGTAGGAATTAAACCAGTAAGTGATGATGTTGTTTTATCTCCTTAAATGAACCCATCTCAAATTTAAGAAATTGAAATCATTAAAAAGAAAATATATCCAATCCACCCCGAGTGATAACCTAGGATCAACTCATTCTTTTAAATTGAATCCACTTAAATCTTTTAGATATCTTTAAAACCCATCCAAAATCAATCCAAGTTGGCCACTTCATAGCAAAAAATCCATCCCTTAGGTTGTGTATCTTAGGTATCTTCTTAGGTCTCTGTGGAATCGACAACCCAAGCTACACTACAAGGACCGTTCTACCCTTCTTCTCTTGGGTAAATTTGGGCGTGAACCAGTGACCCATCCTTGGAGACACATGAAGAATCAAACTATCACCCACCATGAACTCAAGATGTCTAAGGAGACAATATGCATATGAATCCTACCTACTCTAAGATATTTCCATCCAATTTTGAATAAAACAAACCTTCTCTGACGTCTCATGCACAAGACTCGGTCCTAACAGCTCAGACTCCCCAACCTCTAACCAACACAACATAGATCTACATGGTCTCCTATAAAGTGCCTCAAAATGTTCCATTTAAACTTTATCTTGAAAGTTGTTGTTGTAAGAAAACTCAATAAGCGACAAGTGTTTCTCCCACGATCCTCCAAAATACAGAACACATGCTCTCAACATGTCTTCTAATACCTAAATTGTGCGCTATGACTGCTCGTCATTCTGTGGGTGGTAATCCATACATAGAAACACTTGAGTACTGAGTGCCTTCTGTAGTCCCTTCCAGAAGTGTGAGGTGAAACATGGATCATGATCTAAAACTATTGTTCTTGGCACACCATGAAACCATACTATTTCTCAAACATACAATTCTCCCAACTTGTCGACTGTATAGGTTTCCTAGATTAGCCATAAATGATCCACTTTGGTCAGCTGACCTACCACCACCCAAATTGCATCATTCTTCCAAGGAATCCTTGGAAGACCCACTACGAATTCCATCATGACGTCATTCCACTTCCACTCTGGAATAGTCAACGACTCCAACAACCCACCTGGATGATGATGTTCAACCTTCACCTACTGATAGGTAAGGCATCGCGCCACAAAACTCACAACTTCTTTCTTCATTCTTGGCAAAAAAAACTTCCTATGGAGCTCATGGTACATCTTAGTCAAGCCTAGGTGCACTTCCCACCATAACACATGAAACACATGCATCAAATCCTCACGTACTTCTACCGACACCACAACACGACCATGAACATAAGAAACTCCATCGACACTAAAATTCCAACCGGAAGGTAACCAACCACCTTTAAGAATTTCCTTCGTAGACAAACACTCTGGATCCTCCAACTGACTCTCATTAACTTGGCTCAAAAGTGATGATCCAAATGCTATATTCACAAGGGTCATCTGTGCATTCTCATCTTATACCTCCAAATTAATCTCAACAAACAAGGCCATCATCTTCAATTCCAAACTGGATTCCTAAACCACCAGATTCTGAGTCTTCCATCTCAGAGCATCGACAACACTATTCCCTTTCCCTAGTGTGTAGACTAACTCAAAATCAAAGGACTGCAGGTACTCGGCCCACTGTCACTGTCGAAGATTCATATCCCACTGAGAGAATATGTACGTAATAATTTTATGGTTGGTGAACACCGTGAAAGGTTCTCCCAACAAGTATTTCCTCCAACACTTCAATGCATGAACCACAACAGCAAGATCAAGTTCATTAATAGGGTAATTCCTTTCATGTGGTCCCAACTTCCTTGACCCATAATCTATAACCTGATCATCCTACATCAACACTAACCCATGTCCAATACCAGATGCATCATAGAACAAAGTGTACTTATTACCTGGTTCAGGTAAGATTAGAATTGGTGTGGTAGTCAACCATTTCTACAGCTTTTGAAAAGCATTCTCACTAGCCTTTTACCAATCAAACACAACCCCCTTCTTGGTTTTTTACTATGAGTAGTGCTAACAAATGAAATAAATCTCCAATAATCATTCAGTAATAACCGGCCAAACCCAGAAAACTCTAAACATCAGAGACGTTCTTGGGATGATCCCAAGACACCACAACCTGCACCTTTTTCGGATCCACTGACACACATAACTCAGAAATGATGTGTCCCAAAAAATTCACCTCATCAATCCAAAACTGCCATTTTTATAGATTGGCATAAAGCCTATGCCCTATTAGTGTACTCGATATGATTTTAAGATATTTTTAATGATGATCCTGAGTTCTGAAGTACACCAAGATGTCAACAAGAAATACAACTACAAAATGATCCAAATATGGGTTGAATATATGGTTTATCAAGGACAGGAACATAGCCGATGCATTGGTCAATACAAATGGCATCACAAAAAATTATTACATCCCATACCTACTTCAGAAAGATTTCTGGGGTATGTCATAAGGTCTCACCCTCAACTGATGGTACCCTGATATGAAATCGATCTTGGAAAACACCAAGGCACCTCCGAGCTGATCAAACATATCATTAACTCTAGGAAGAGGGTATCAGTTCATAACCATCATCTAGTTCAGATTTCTATAATCAACAAATAGCCTTAGTGATCCATTAGCCTTCCTAGAAAACAACACAATAGATCCCCAAGGTGATGTACTAGGATGTATAAACCCCTTATACTCTAATTCCTCTAACCGAACCTTCAATTATTGGAGCTCTGTTGGTGCCATTTGATAGGGTGGAATGGAAATTGGATCCACTCTTAGAAACAATTCAATTGAAAACTCAACATCTCTCTCGGGTGGTAACCCTGAGAAGTCCTCAGGAAATACATCTTAAAACTGGTCCACAACAAAAGGGAATACTGGTAGTCCTTTATCCCCATAATCTAACATAAGGCATTCCACTTGGGATGTGAGTTCTCCTAACTGTTGGCATAGCGGCCCTACACATCCAACTCGAGTATCCCACTCACCACAAAGGACATAAGTGCTCCCATTGAGAGATGTGAATGTTACCCAATTCTAGTAACTGTCGATATGAGCTTGATACAACACCAAAAAATCCATACCCAAGATTAGTTCAAAACTGGAAATTTATAGGACAAACAAATCTCACAGAAAATGATATCCACCAACCTCTAGAGCACAACCCTTACACTACCTTATGTCCTCGACTTGTACCTCTAATAGAGTATCAAGTGACATTACCCCACATGTAGTCTCCACGGTTAAGCTGACATAGCTACCAACTGAGTAGAAATAAATGAATGTGTTGCACCTGTATCAAATAGAGAACTAGAAATCATGGATGCTATGAGAATCATACCTTGAATAGTATATGGTCTTTCCTCCCCACCTTCAGGTGTAGTCTAAACTTCATAGAGATGACCTACCCCTTTACCATGGGCTCCATCTTAATTACCCTGCACTGCACTGCCCTATTGGGAAGGATGATCTTTCCCCAATGTTCCACATCCACCGCCCCTATCAGTACGACCCATGGAGCTCCAACTTCCTTCTTGATATGGGTTAACCAAACCCCTTCCTGCACTTAGCATCTACCTCTGACCTCTATCATTGTCTGATTACCATAGGTTCCTACGGAACCTCTGTACATGGCCCAGCCTGTCGCATGCTCATCATTCAACTGGTGGGCGGGGAAACTAGTCACTCTTATGTCCCAACCTTCCACAAAAATATTAGAAGACTTGGTCACCACCTTGAGAATATAACCCCCTCTTTTGACTATTTTTCTCACTCTCACCTTATTGAAAATTTCCTAAATATCACTTCAAACTATCAGAAGAAGCACCACTTTCTCTCCCAGATGGCGAGATGAGTTAACTAACTGAAGCTCCATTCAGGTTCCCCTCAGGGATAAGGGATTGATACAACACTTTATAAAACCTTTTTAGATAGAATATATTTACATAATACCTGATCTCGTGTCTCAACCCATCTTAGAAGCATTTCACCACGGCTACCTCGTCCCATGTCATCGTCAGAACGAAGCATCTCAGATCGGTGAAATGACTAGCACAATCCATTAAAGATATTTTCCTCTTGAGTTAACCTCAAAAAATCTATAGCCTTCTCCTACATCAAGGATTCTGGGTAGAAGTTCACAAGGAACTTCTCCAAATATCCTTCCACATCATTCCTTCAGCCTGAATCATTTGGACCATGATGTCCCTCCAAAATTTTTCCATACCCCTCAGCATATAGGCCACTAACATGACTCTCTTCTCAATAGGTGTCACTAGATGGTCAAGAACAGTTTGGATATAATCTATCCAGAACTATGCTACTTCTAGCCCACCCTCTATGGTAAAGGTCCATAGGTGCTACAGTTGAAACTCCCTAGTCAGCTCAAACACACTCGGTGCAACCCGCCATGGGTCTTGTTCCATCATTTGCATAAAATGATCGAAGTTATCGTGGAACTTATTAACCCTATTTTCCTAGATCACCAAATTCTCTTGCTCCTCTACTAGAGGAGCGTTCTCAGCAATATCCTCATGTCACCCAACCGACATACGTCTTCGAGGTGGAATTTATCTACAATTCCAAACATGAGATATAGAATGAAACTATATCACTTTTATGAAAGTAAAAAAAGACATATAAGTAGAATAATCACTTTCCATAACCAAAATAGTTTGAAAACACTACCAAAATGATCCCACTCATAGTTGGATCACTACCCCTGGCCATATCTCTTAAGGACATGGCTAACATAGGTATCTAATTTACATGGTTACAAGAATTATCTTTCAAACCAATTCAAAACCATTTCCATATCCCAATTTAACCTTATAAAAGGTTAACCCAATTTTTTTTCTTTATTAAGAACCATTTTCTAATTAATACTGTGAAAATTTCACTTCCCTTTTTACCCATTAATACCATCTTATTAGGCACAATTTTCATTACTTTTAAGAGAGAAAACAAATCCTAACCTTCATATCCCGCACACCCATTCCGTGTGTGTGCATATCATGATGCATGTCACTTACCTACATAGGTTCCTAGAATGATTCATGAATGCACAACCTCATACCCTTCTGGAAATGATATAAATATCACAAAACCATCAAATCACACAACCAGTGCATCACCCGATGGTGAAATAACATACAATATAACAACAAACAACAATAACAACAATCCCCAACCATGGTGACTTGGGTTTTCTCTCATACATGGGTTAACTACTCCCAATAAAGAGCTAATTAACAAGGCCTGAAACATTCCTAACCTCTGTCTACCATCCCCAAATAGTAAGAAATAGAAAATAACTCCTTTGATACATCTTTGTAATGTCCCCGACCTAGGATCCACTAATCTGATGCCCTGAGCCGAGTCACCACATGACCTCAAGAATGCCTCCACATACACCAGAGGTTACTGAACAATAGTGAGGGTATAATAGGTCTCACGGGGAGACTATACCCTCATTACCATAGTAATCCACAACAGACAATAATTTAAATAACAGAAAAAATAGGCAATTAAAAATAACATTAATAAATAACCAATTCCCAAAAGTAGGTACAACCCTATACAATGGTAAATAATTCATGCCATACCATAGTTCCCAGTGAACAAAACCCCAAAATAATGAGAAACAACAAAATCCCAAAAATGGTCTGGACTCCAAGTCTGAATCATCACCCATACATTTTCCATGTCCAACTCAACTCCCTAGCATAGTGTAACACCCCAAGTTTTTCTAAAAATAAATAGAAATACATGGAACTTTGTTTTAAGTATATATTTATAACTAGCCTTTAAAACCTAATTTTTTCCACTTCTATGTTTTGAATTTCAAGAAACTGTCATCTACAATTGTGTTCAGTATGTTATTTATAGTCTATTAGAACCAACTTGTTTTTTTGGTGAATAGTAACATACCCTTATAAATAGTAATATAAATGGTAATATGACCCTAATGAATAGTAAATTGTATTATTATTTTGTTTTCTTAATTCTTTAAGATAATGGAATCTTGATTATTTTTTCAATGTGATATAAAAGCAATTATAGTTTTTAAATAATTTATTTTTGAATTAAGTAAGATTTTATTTAAAAATTAAATTAAAAATATTTAAGAAATTATTTTCAAAAAATTAACTTCATTTTTGAATTCCACAAGTTGATAAATGGTTAGGTTAAATTTTGTGATTTTTTATGAAATAATTGATTTTTCGATGAATTGTAAAAAAATACAGTTTTTAGTTTCGGCGTGTTAATGACATCATTAATGATGTAATAATGATGTCATAAATCTGATAGACTTGTGTATAGTTAAATAAGACGTGAGGTGTCCCAAGTGGCTTATACCATGGGAAAATACCATGGGGAAACCCCTGGTTTTGCAAATACCACTCATGAGTTGTCCCTTGGAAATTATTAAAATATTCCCTTACTTTTCCTATAAATACCAACCCATTCATTCATTAACTTCATTCCCAATTCTTCCTCAACGAAGATCTGGTCTCATTACCTTCTTATTAGTCCTCCCAAGTTTTCCTCAATCCCCAAAGGTCCCAACCTTCACTTTATAAGGGTTACTCTACAAGGTAATAAAATTCTCAATTTCTTTCTTTTTTCCATTCAAGTTCTCTTTTATGTGGTATAACTTTGAAGTTTCCATACCATGTTCTTATCTCATCATTATTATTGATCTACTATATATTATGATTCATTTATGGATGGTTAAAACTTTTCCCCTCTCTTTTTAATATTTTCTAAAACCCTGTTGCGTAGCCGTTAGGCTGTTGAATTTTGGTAAGGGATTTATCAATTATTATTTTATTTTGAGTTCCTTTCTTTTCTTATTCTTTCTTCATATCTTCTTACCAAAGAGGCATGAAATCTCCATAAATAATTTATATTATTGATTTTCTCATGTTAATGGAAAATTCATCATCATTATTTTTCTCCTCTCCCACTAATTCAAGGAATAAAAACATTGTCCGTGATGTGTCGAATTACTGACATCATGGATGACGTGATTTCAATTTTTATAAATTCTTTCAAGTCAGGTTATGAAACCATTTTTTATGGACGAAAAAAGTTATAATATATGTATTATAGCTCATCCAGGGTTCTGAAATTCTTTTTAACACATGGTTTGAATTTATAAAACAAAATGAGGTCATTATTATCAAACAACCACTAAAATGATCTAAACGAACATCATTAATGTTTTAACTTATGAATCATCCCCATTTAAGAATTAAAAAATGATAAATGGTAAAAATTATGGTAATGTAAATATTTAAATACTACTCAATTCCAATTTTTGAGTTTCACTTCCAATCGACAAGAACATCCATCACGAACCAATCATGGAAATCATGTAAAGAACTCACCCAAAAACAGTGCAAGGAGAAAAATACTTACAATTAAAGGGTGAAATGATATGATGAAATGATCATATAAGAAGTTATAAACATGAAAATTTTTCTTCAAAATACTAATAACACTCTTTTAACCATTATACAGGATGTTTAAGCAAGTTTTAAGTAAGACAAGCCCGAGGTAAGGGAATTCTTAACCCTATTTCCATTCTTTGGGTTAACCTTCTACTTAATTATTAATGTGATATTTAAATTGTTTGTGTGATGTGTTCTGTTTATATTATGTTTTATTATGTGTATTTACAGTATATATAAAAACTCCATCCACTCTATTAAGTCTCTATTCAATTGTATGACATTTATAAGAGGATTTTCTTTAAAAATCCTCGTTTTAAATTCTGTTTTACAAAATTCAAAAGTAATGTATTTATTCTATTATTAATATTATATGGTTATGTTTTGGTTCTTGGGAATTTTTTATGATAAAGGGTGGGACCTATATTTACCTTCAATGTATTGGGTATGTTTAAGTTGGAGGTCGGCCGTATGGTTACTCCAAGTGTAACTGTGATGGTTACACAAATAGTAAGGTAGTCGTGAGGGTTACAAATTATAAGGTAGCCGAGAGGGTTACAAGATTATGTAAGTAATTACCCAAGATACGTTTATGGTTATACTTATGTTCTTATGTATTATGAAAATCTCATGTTTCACAAAGTAGGTATATATATATATACAGTTGATAAGTATGTCTTTTGAAATGATTTCATACGACTAATGTGTTCTTCCCTTCTTTTTATATCCATTACTATGTTTTTGTGCTCATCCCAAGTTTTATCTGATTTTAACAGGTTAATGGATGTGTAAGAAAAATAAGGAAGCCATGTTAAATGTTGAATAATTGTCAAGGAGTCATGTTTTAAGTTTTAATGTTTTATAATTTGAAAAAAATGGAAACTGTTTTTATGGTATCCACTCTGTAATAATGTGTAATATTATGAACGTATTGTCCTAATTATCAAAATCTCTAAACTTGAAAAGATCCACAATTTAAAAATCAAGTGAATTCTTGAATAAATTCAATATTATACAATGTAATAAGGTCGTGTCCTTATAGTTGGTATCAGAGGATAGTTTAGATAACTTTAGGGGTTAGGGTGATGTTAAAAGAATACCGTAAATGATTTTTAATTTGAATTTTTTTATCATTTAAAGATTACCATGTTTCTTTATCTAAGATATGTTTGTTTATAATAGTTGTCCATAGAAGGAACAAGGATACTAAAGAGGAGAGGCACCGATATAATGAAATCCTTCCAGATCTACAGCCCGGAATGGTAGAGATTGGAATCGAGCAGTTTGTGACAGTAATGGCTCAGCTAACGTAGGTAATAAATAGTGGTGGCATCCATGTAAGAGAACCAATAGAGGCACCACAACAAAAAATAACAGTAGTGGAACATTTTATGAGACAACACCCTCCTGCATTCAATGGATCTTCTGACCTAGTATCAGATGAAGGATGGATCAAAGCCCTTGAAAAGATATTCGATGTTATGGGATGTTCAGAAAATCAAAAGGTAAGTCTTGCCATTTATCATTTTAAAGGGGAATATGATCAATGGTGGTCAATGGTAAGGAATATCATGGGTAGATAGGATTTTGATTCCTTAGAGTGGGATGAATTTAAAAGTCTTTTCCTTGAAAAATATTTTCTTAAGGTGGTGCGACATAGAATGGAGAAGCAATTCCTTGAATTGAAACAGAAGGAGGAAGATTCAGTGGCTGTGTATGAAGTGAACTTCACCCGATTGACGAGGTATGATCTAAATCTTATTCTGGATCTTGATAGAAAAATCAACCGCTTTTACTCAGGATTGAAGCCAAGGTATCAAAGGGCGTTGGCCTTCCGTGAATTCAAAAGTTATGAGAAACTTGTCCTATGTGCTGAGAGGGTAGAGATGGAGTTTACTGATGATAACGTGCATTTTGGTAACAAATAGAAGAAGATTTCTAGATGCAATCATTAGGTAAGAATCAACCAAAGAAATCCGATGGTATGAAAATCCAATTTCCAGTTTGTCAAAAGTGTGGTAAGAAGCACCGTGGGGAATGTCTTAGCAAAACTGTGAAGTGTTTTAAATATGGTAAGTTTGGACATATGGCCTGAGATTGCAATGAAAATGATCCTAAGACTAATCCTGATAAGTAGACTGTAAAGTATTTTAAATGTTCTGAGATGGGTCATTATGCAAATGCTTTCCCAAAGAGAGATCTGAATGATGCAAAGAAGCCAGACTACAAGAAAAAAGGTGTAGTGAGATCCTTTGTGACTACGTCAGCAGATGTCAGGCCATATGATGAAGTTGTATCAGGTACTTTGTTTGTTCACTCAGATTTTTCTAAGGTTTTGTTTGATACTGGGTCTATACACTCCTTCATCTCTGATAAATTTTCTGGTAAATTGAAAATATCACCTCAACAAATGAGACCCGAACTTGTCATTAACACACTAGGGGGAAATATTATTGTAAAGAGGAATTATAAGAATCTTTTTATTGTGGTATGTGGAAAAGCTTTACTAGAAAACCTTGTTGCTTTAACCTTAGTCAAGTTTGATGTTATTCTGGGAATGGATTGGCTTTCTGTTTATCATGAAAAATTGACTGTAGAGAAAATGAAGTTGTTTTTTAGAAAGTGTTTCTATTTGTATACAATAATGAATCCATACAATTGATAACATATTAGGAAGCTGAGAAACTATTGAAATATGGAAATGAAATTTATTTTGCTCATAGTGTTGAAATCAAGGGAACTATTCAGATGAATGATGTGCCGGTGGTAAATGAATACCTCTATGTTTTTTCCGATGAGTTACCTGGTGTCATACATGATCGGGAAGTCAAATTCACAATTGACTTTGTTCCTGATGCTAAGAAAATTTCAAAACCCCCTTATCGTATGGCTCAAATAGAACTTCTTGAATTGAAAAATCAGTTGTAGGATTTTCTTGATTAAGGCTTCATTCATCCAAGCACTTCACCAAGGGGAGATCCTGTTTATTTGTTAAAAAGTAATATGGTTCCATGAAACTTTGAATTGATTATAGAGCTTTTACTAACATCACTATTAAGAACAAGTATCCTTTCCATCATATCGATGACTTGTTTGATCAGCTCCAGGGAGATCAGTACTTTTCCAAGATTGACTTGAGATCCAGATACCATCAGCTGATGGTGAAGAAGAATGAAATCCCAAAAACAGCCTTTCATACTAGATATGGGCATTATGAATTTTTTTTATGCCCTTTGGGTTAACTAATGCACCTACTGTATTCATTAATCATATGAATTAAGTATTTCATGAGTTCTTGGATAAGTTTGTGGTTGTATTTATTGATGACATTCTGGTATTTTCTAAAAATAAATAGGAGAATGAAAAACATCAAAGGGTTGTTTTGCAAACTTTTAAAGAAAAGAAAATGTATGGAAAATTCAGCAAGTGTGATTTTTGGTTGCAATATATTTCTTTTCTTAGGAACATTGTAAATAAGGATGGAATAATGGTTGATACTGCCAAAACAAAAGTATTTGATGAATGGACGAGACCCACAAATGTTACAGAGATTCGTAGTTTTTCTTGGATTAGCAAGTTATTACCGATGGTTTGTTAATAACTTTGCATGGTTATCTAGCCCGATAACTAAGTTGACATGAAAAGGGGTTAGATTTGTTTGGACAGAGGAATATAGTGTTTGTTTTCAAGAACTGAAGAATAGATTGGTGAATTCTCCATTTTTGGCCTTAACTTACCAGAATGGTGAGTTTTTCATCTACAGTGATGCTTCTTTGAAGGGAATTGGTTGTGTTTTGATGCAGAATGATCAAGTAATTGCCTATGATCCGAGACAACTTAAAACTCATTAGCTAAATTATTCCACAAATGATTTGGAATTGGCAGCTGTGGTTTTTTCTTTGAAAATTTGGAGGCATCATTTATACAGAACCAAATGTCCAATATATATTGACCATAAAAGTATGAATTATATATTCACTTAGAAGGAATTAAACATGAGGTAGAAAATATGGCTAGAACTGATAAAGGATTATGACTGCACAATCAATTACCATCCTGGAAAAGAAAACAAAGTGGGAGATGCCTTAAGTTGAAAAAATCATGCATCATTAACCATGATATGTTTGGAACATGACCCCTTGATTAATGATTTGATGAATTTTGGATTAGAATTTGTTGGTGTAGGAAATACCTCTGTTTTGTTTCAGGTTTCAGTGCAGTCTTCATTGTCAGACAGAATTAAGCAAGCACAGAAAAAAGACCATGAGCTATAAAAAAAGGTAGAATTGGTTAAAATGGGTAAGTTTGCAGAATTTAATCTTGATAAAGATTGTGTTTTAAGATTTGTAAAAGGTTTTTGTGTGCCTTGTGATTCCCAGTTGAAGAAATAATTGTTGTGTGAAGCTCATAGTTCTCAATTTTCTGTTCATCTTGGAAATACTAAGATATATAGAGACGTTAGAGAGTATTATTGGTGGGATGGAATGAAAAGAGATATTACTGATTTTACCATGAAATGTTTGACATGTCAACAGGTTAAAGCAGAGCGACAGTTACCGAAGGGGATGCTTCAGCCTTTGCCAGTTCCATAGTGGAAATGGGAGAATGTATCCATAGACTTTGTGGTGGAACTACCAAAGGCTTATTGAGGTAACCATGCAATTTGGGTTATTGTTGATCGTCTAACCAATTCTTCAAATTTTCATTCTATTCGAGAAACAATGTATTTGGATCATCTTTCTTGATTGTACCTCAAGAAGATTTTCAGGTTACATCGAGTTACTCTTTCCATTGTATCTGATCAAGATCCCAGGATCACTTATAACTTTTGGAAGGGACTTCAAAAGTTGTTGGGCACATAGTTAAATTTTAGTATAGCTTTTCATCCTCAATCAGATGCGAAGTCATAACAAATGATTCAATATTTGGAGGATATGCTTTGATCTTGTTCAATGGACTACTAGGGAAGTTGAGATCAATATATTTCTTTAGTTGAGTTTCTTTATAATAATAGTATTCATTACAGTATTCAGATGGAACCTTTTGATAATTTTTATGAGAAGTGGTGTCAGACTCCAGCATTTTCAGATGAAGTCGGTGAAAGAAAGTTGATGGGGCCATAATTAGTAGAAGAAGTGGCTGAGAAAGTGAGGATTATCCAACATCACATGAGGATAGCTCAGAGAAGGCAGAAAAGTTATGTAGATAATAGAAGGAAAGACTTCTCTTTCGAGGTAGGTGACCATGTTTTCCTTAAAATATCTCATTGGAAAAGTGTGATGTGTTTCGGTAAGAAAGGGAAGCTAAGTCCATGGTTCATCAGTCCTTTTGAAATCTTGGAGAAAGTTGTAACAATGGAATACCACATAGATTTGCCTCCAAGTTTGTCTCAGGTACACAATGTTTTTCATGTTTCAATGTTGAGAAAGTATGTGCCAGATTCATCACATGTCTTGAACCCAGAAGCAGTTCAACTGGAAGAGAACCATTATTATGAAGAGAAACCAGTTCAGATTCTTGATCGAATGGAACATGTATTGCGGAATAAGGTAATCCACGAGGTAATGGTTTTGTGGAGAAACCACATGGTTGAAGAAGCAACATGGGTGTCTGAAAATACTATGAGGGAAAAGTACACTCAGTTGTTTAATAAGTAAATAAAACTGCGAGGACGCAATTTCCAGAAGGTGAGGATAATGTAACACCCTAAGTTTTTCTAAAAATAAATATAAATACATGGAACTTTGTTTTAAGTAGATATTTATAAATAGCCTTTAAAACATAATTTTTCCCACTTCTATGTTTTGAATTTCAAGAAACTATCATCTACAATTGTGTTCAGTATGTTATTTGGAGTCTATTAGAACCAAATTGTTTTTTGGTGAATAGTAACATACCCTTATGAATAGTAATATTATTGGTAATATGACCCTAATGAATAGTAAATTGTATTATTATTTTATTTTCTTAAGGCTTTAAGATAATGACATCTTGATTAATTTTTCAATGTGATATAAAAGTAGTTATAGTTTTTAAATAAATAATTTTTGAATTAAGTATGATTTTATTTAAATATTAAATTAAATTTTTTTAAGAAATTATTTAAAAAAAGGGACTTCATTTTTGAATTCTACATGTTGATAAATGGTCAGGGTGAATTTTGGGAATTTTTCTGAAACAGTTGATTTTTTAGTGAATAGTAAAAAATACAGTATTTAGTTTCAGTGTGTTAATGAAATCATTAATGATGTAATAATGATGTCATAAATATGGTCGACTTGTGTATAGTTAAATAAGACGTGAGGTGTCCCATGTTGCTTATCTCATGGGAAAATATCATGTGAAAGCCCATGGTTTTTTAAATACCAATCATGAGGTGTCCCTCGAAAGTTATTAAAATATTCCCTTACTTTTCTTATAAATACCAACCCATTCCTTCATTAACTTCATTACCAATTCCTCCTAAACGAAGCTCTAGACTCCTTACCTTTCTAGTAGTCCTCCCAAGGTTTTCTCAAGCCCCCAAGGTCCCAACCTTCATGTTCCTCAATTTTAGAACACTCATGTAGATGCATTGGCCAATGCAGCCACTGTTTTGGATGATCCTGACCAGGAAGAAACAATATTTTGTATCAAACATCAGAGAATGGTCTTAGAAATCATCATTTATGATATAGAAGAGATGAATCATGTCAACACTTCCCTATAGCGTGATGAACCAATAAAAAACCCATGGATGGATGGATCCCATAACCAACTATCTGAAAAATGGGATTTTCTCGATGGATAGATCCAGAAGGGATCAGATCCGGCACCGTGCATCGAACTTTACCTTGAAAGATGGCCCAAATGAGAAGAAAACCATAAATAAGCATGGATTCAATTGGATCCTCCTCAAATAAATAGTATAAGGATTTATTTATAACTTTGTGGAAGAAGTATATTTAGGATCTTGCGGTGCCCATCAATCTGGGAAAGGGTTCCGATATTACTTGTAAACCATGATACAAGACTTCATAGAATTCACCATGAATTTTTATTCATTGCATATCCCTAAAAACTTCCCCCATTAACCTCAATAATTTATAAATATATCTAAATATTCATGGTGGTTTTTCGTTTGGGGGCTAGATCCCATGAAGCCATATCCCTCATCCATAGCCAATCATTTTAATTACATCTATACTACTTACAACATATTTTAAAAATGGGACGAGGTCATACCCCTCAAGGATGTTAGGATGAAGAACATCATCAACTTTGTAAAGTCCTATATCATCACCAGTTTTGGGGTCCCTCACACAATATTGATAGACAATGACACTAATTTCTATTCCACAGAGTTAAAGAAGTTGTACCATGAGTAAAATATCGAGTCCAGTCACTCATCTAACTATCACAAAACAAAAAATGTATCAATAAAGGACTTCAATAAGACTCTATAAAATATACTCCAAAAGATTGTGAAGAAGGATAATAAGTCTTGTCCATGATTTATGGGCCTTCCATACTACCACACATACTTCTACACAAGCAACATCATATTCACTAGTGTACAGGATTGAGGCAGTGTTACCCATGGAAGTCTTGCTCCGCTCACTATGAATAGTAATCTGATGGAAACTCTCACATGATGTGAAATCAAAAAAGTGATTTGATGAACTGGAGTGGATTGACGAGAATAGGTTGCACACACTTCACAACCTTGAGGTCCACTAGAATCAGATTGTAGAACCCTTTAATAAAATGGATTGCCTATGGTCATTCTTCTATGGGGAATTGGTATTGGTCCTTAGAACCCCAATGGTACCAGGAAAGAAGCCCCCAAATATGTAACCCAAATGGGAGGGACCTTACATTATACATAAGTTCTACCATAATGGGGCTTACTCCTTGGCCACAATGGAGGGATATAATGTCACACCTCCCACCAATGCAAGGTTTCTTAAGAAATATTTTGCATTGCTGTTAGCACAAGGGCATCCACATCAGTGTAGTTCCCATATCTTTTAATTGATACATGATGTTAAACTATAAAATTTTTTCCTATCTACATGACGTTAAACTATAAAAATTATTTCTAGCTACATGATGTTAAACTGTAAAATTTTTTCCTAACTACACGACATTAAACAATACAAATTCATCCTAGCTACATGATGTTAAGATATAAAAATTATTCCTAAAAACATGAATTTAAATTGTATATGTTCATCCTATAAGAAAGATGTTAAACTGAACAACATATCTCATCCCGAAAGCAAGACATTAAACTGCACAATATTTATCATCCTTACCACAAGATATCAAACCGCATGACCAATGTTCTTACCAAATAACATAAAACCGCATAGATCTATGATATCCATCTCTATTCAATTCGAGTCACGTAAATCTTTTCAGAATGATGTTAAAATATATGGTTATTCTAGAACTATGTATGAATTTATTCTCATTTTCAATAAGATATGCAGGGACACCTATATCTTTTATCCTGTTCCAACCACTACATGATACAAAATTTCTTTGTTGTACCCCCTTTTATCTTAGCATTGTAGGAAAACTCATGTCATTCCTTATTTCCCACACTGAGAATATCTCACATGAGCTTAGGAATTGCGAAATGGACTTACCCTCCCAAGAAATGCATAAAGGTACACAATAGTTCCATTACAGTCCTGGACGTAAGACCATAAAAAGTATACCATGAGTCCTCACCGTATGACAATAAACTACACGATTAATGTCCTTGCCACATGACATTAAACTAAATGGTTTGTCAATAACTATGTGTGGTTTTATTCTCATTCTCATGAGATACTTAGTGATGCCCAAGCCTCTAAATTAGGCCCGACCACAATATTTCCATATGTTCATGTTAGTTCATCTTCATCCACACCGCATGACATTAAACTACATGGAATATCATGAAATTCATGCAGCTTGATTCATGTCAACATAGGATTTGTAGTGACATCTAGATCACCAATATTGGGCCCAGCTAAAATGGTCAACAAAAATAATGACCACCTCTACATATTGGTCAGAACTTTGTAGATTATTTCCCATTCAAGAAATATCTGTGAATTGATTCCTTCTCTCACATGATATGTATTGATTCCCAAATTTCTTACCCTGATCCTAGTAAAAAAACAAATATAAAAATCCCCCCTCCTTGCGTATGGGCCATACCTGTGTAAGAGACTTCATTTAGAACTACGTGTGGATCGATTCACATCCTCATGAGATACATAGTGATTCCTAAGTCTCTATCTTTGATCCCAGCTGAAACATTTCCACACATTCATGTTAATTACAATTTCCTTACCATTTTATGTTAAACTATATAGAAGTACATCCTTACCGCATGAAATTAAACTACATGGAAGTAAATTCTTACCGCATGACATAAAAACTTCATATAGGAAAGTACATCTCCACTACATGAAGTTAAACTGGGGAAACCATCACTCATAATCCTTCCTTATCCAAGTTCCACAAAAGCCTTACCTCGACCAACTAGAGAATGGGGTGCTTCCATTAGATTGTTAATCACCTAAATACATACACCACACTTACTATCTCAAGTATCTCAGGTCATCACCAAACATTCATTTCCTCTGAAAAAGAAAAGATATCTCTCTGTTTGAACATTATACTAACATAGAAGTGATCATACCAACCGACTAGAGACATCATGGCCTATTATAAAGGGGTTTTTGATTCTCATGATCCTAACATCACCATAGTGGAACCTATCACCACAATGTGTTTTAGGATCTCCCTGGAATTATTGTCCCATATCATCACTCATTAATTGAGACCTTGATCTATTATTTAAAACACTTTTACCTCTATCTCATAAGGATGTTGGAGTACTCTTGTCCTTGGTCATGCCAATTAGGCTCTTGTGTAAGATCTCCCATATTAGGTTCATGTGCATTGTGACCATAAACAACCCGCACTTTGGTCCAAGATGTATGAACTTAAAACTCTAGTCCACAATATTCTTGATCGCAATACTTTAAACTACTATAAAAAGAGAAACAAAACATGTTAGGTTGAAAACCCATGAAGGGAAGCCTGAGAAAAAATAAAGTCTTTTCTTTCCAAAATCTTCATCTCCAGAGTTTAGAAAAAATTAGGGCATAAATTAATGAGGAATGATTCTTATAAGGTTTAATCTATAACTTTAGTAAAAGAAAATATATGGTCATTGGACCCCCTAGTCCATGAAAAAATTATAAAAATGATTTTTCACATTTCCTCACTGTGAGAATATGTTCGATATGTGGTGGAAAAAAATTTAGGGTGCTTGAAACCTTCATGAATCATACATTTTACATATATCCCACTTAATGATCTAAAGAATATCAGGTCATTTCAAACCATTAATTTCCCCATAAGATGAAAATAGATCTCTTAATTAGGCCATGCTACTGATGAAAAAGGGCTCAGACCCACCGGCGAGAGACATCTTGGCCTAGTATGAAGGGATTTCTGATCCTTATGAGCCTATCATTATTATAAAGGAACTTATCACCCCATTATGTTTGAATATATCCCTAGTGTAAATGTATCCTACCTTCCTCATGAAATTTTCACTTTGAACTATGATTTACAATCTCTATATTAGACTATTCAAGTGGATATGATACCTTGGACGTTGCATCCCCATGTTTTGTACCCTTTCTCAAGACCAGAATGAAACCATTCATTCCTGAACCTTTTGATGGCCCACACCTCATGATTCAAAACCACAAGGCATAGGTATCAAGATATTAAATTAGAGCTAAGCTATCATAGGGCGCTAAAACCCTTTCCGGATAGCCTTCTTTCCATGCCCTACTTCATCATCTAGATGTTTGATCCCTCACAAATATATCATATCCCTAGGAAAGTAAAATATATCTCTTAGTTCATCCATGATACTAATGTATATATTCTCAGACCCACTGAATAAAGACCTCTTAGACCAGTATAAATGGATTCTTAATCCTTTTGGGCCTCAAAGACATCATGGTGGAACCTGAGACCCTATAGTGGTAAGGGACATAACCTGCATATCTACCCCATTCCACATTACCTAGCTCAAAATTTTTGACTGTGACTTACATCACCCACATTCCAACTATCCAAGTTGGCCTATTGTTCTTATTAGTTCTCCATCATCCATATTCACCCCATAAATCTTCCATAATTCCTTGGAAAAGAGTGTAGGTTAGATTTACTTGTCCATGCTATCGATGCATAAGGTATTTAACCCACCAAATAATGGCATTTCCTCCTTAAAAAAAGGAGCTCCAATCCTTATGAGCTCTGAAAATACCATGATAGAACTCAACACCCCAGAGTGTTTTGAGTCATCCCGAGTCTTACATCCCTATATTCCTTTAGGTTTGAGCTAAAAGACCTTAAACTAAAGCAATATCTGGTTCTGGATAAAAGAACCTAAACTAAAGCATGAAAACAATTCAGTCTACAATAGCTCATAAGGATCACCATATGGCCTTATAAAAATAAATATACACTCACCAAGCCTATAATATTTCATAAATAATGTATCATTCTCTATCTGATTCATATATTCTAAAATGCAACTGGAATAAATTCCTTAGTAAGGGATGCCATGTTATGTGGGAATTCATGAGCATTCCTTGGAACAAATCTCCAAATCAAAACATTCATATTTTCTTGACTTAATGCAGAGGACACATATCATAAGAAATTCACATAATATCAGAATAATAGGATGATATGAATATCATATAAAAAGATAATATGAATAGAAAAATGAAATTTTCCAAAGGTCCATTTTTATTTTGAAAAAAGGGGGGAGTAATCTCCACAATTTGGAGCCTCTTCTAAGATTCAACCAAAATGGTATGCATTAAAAGGGAAAAGTATGAAAAAAGTTGATTGGATACAACAACAAGGTTGGAAAGACTCTTATGAGAAGCACTGATAGTATGCTCAAGTGATTCTCTTCCCACTTCTTACACTTCCACTCAAGGATGAAGAGTATCGACCAAGGAAGTCAACTCTTCAACCCTCTTTTGAGCAGCATCCAATGAGGATGAAGATATTGAAATATCATACTTCAAATGAGAAATGATATCCTAATACCTCTATATTTGTATGGACCACAAGTTCATCTAATTTTGGAGTTTAGATATCAGCTGACCACCCTGCTCCAATGCCTCTGACATCTCCCTCACCTGCATAAAAATGGGAGCCTCATCCAAAGTCATACAGATCCCATTCATTCACAGATAGATATCACTATATCAAAACAATTTTCTTCATAATTTTATATAGAGTCTACTTTTTAAAACCATCCACACTCCAAGTCATGAAATAAGTGATGAAGGAATTACCCTTGATCATGGAATACCTCCAAGTGGGTTTTAGTGATCAAGGGATGAATCCATTTCTAGATTATCCTATCTATCATCTGAGCCCCTGTAACAAAATCAAGTGACCTGCACATGGTCATGTGAGTTTCAAGTGATCGAATGATCAGGCTAGTGGATCTCACAAAGTCCTCAAGACAACCACAACACTCATACCCAATGTCCAAGAAATTACCAAAGTATAGTTCGTGATTGGATCAGACAAGCATATGATCAAGAGACAATCTTGTGGGAGAGCTATGAAAAAATGAATTTGTGGTAGATACTCACAAATGGGGCTCACGAAAAGGGTTCACGATACAATTATATGAAGGAGGTACATGATGGAGGCAAAGGAAAGAGCACTTTGGAGAAGGGGTTACTGACATAATGAATTTTCCCCCACCCCTTATATATGGAACATTTCACAGAATACCAAACATAACAAGGTAGACCAAACACCACCTAAGATTATAGTTCATGAAACCACCAAAGACTAAGGTGGGT
Organism: Viscum album; assembly: GCA_963277665.1. NCBI lineage: Eukaryota > Viridiplantae > Streptophyta > Magnoliopsida > Santalales > Viscaceae > Viscum > Viscum album. The sequence goes on along the minus strand of OY728155.1, from coordinate 1,631,628,407 downwards.
ATTAGTATTCCTCAAAACTGAGCCCTGGTCCCTAATTATGTCAATCCTAAGGGGGGAATTTGTTGAAACCCTCCAAATGAGCGTCATAAGAATCCCAAAAGAAGAAATACCTAAACATGGGTATTACCTTACCCATATAAGCAAGGGAAGGGGAAGGTGACCATGACTTTAGGACCACATGAGTCTCTAAGGGACTTAAAATCACATGTCCATTTCAAGTTCATGTGAGGAATCCATGTATAGCACATAACCTTTGACAAACCACGTGGATCCCCCTTCAATGAACCTTTTTTCTCTTAGAAAGCCTCTTTAGATAGCTAGTGGTTTCGTGGGAAAAACCAAACGAGCACCCCCCATTCTAGATGGTTTTTCATTGGAATATTCCCAAAAAACCATCAAAATTCCAAACAAATATGGAGGAATGATATCCAAAAGGGGAGTCCCACAATGGTCATAAAGATCAGGCACTATATCTTAATTTAAAAGAATAAATTTCTGTAATGATATCAAAGAACACTCACAAGACCCCAAAACCTTTGTAAAATAAAACAATGGAGACAAAGGCAGGGAGTTGAGAGGTACTTATAGTCTCTGAGAGACATGTGACGCACCCCTTGAAATCCAAAAGAAACCACAAGGCCTTGGAAACATGTATTCCTCATCTAACAAAATCCCTTTGGCTTGTAAGCCTCACCACATGGAAGTCATCAGGTATGTCCAGGAAACTCTGCACTTCCCCTTTAGTGCTCTAAGGAAAAACAGAAATATTTTTCCACAACATGCTTGTAAATCCTCATATGACCCAAATTGGTCACCCAAGGAATGATAAAAAAATCGAGTAAATATCCTTGACATTACTCATGAAAACACACATAATCCTTGAACATTATAAAATAAAACAAGGGGAATAAAAAGGGAGGAGGAGAGATCTCTTATGGTCATTGAAAGACATGTGACGCACCTAGGGATCCCACAACATAACCCCAAAAGACATCCTGAAAACTCAACCAAACATTATGATGATGCCTCGATAATCCATTTTCACCTGAAAAAACTATTCTAGGAAAGGCATCGAGCTCTCTTGAATGCCCTAGGGAATATCCATGGGACTAGATGAAAAGTACGTAAACATGTACGTATAATAAAAAAGTGTTAATTAATTTTAAATAATGCAATCAAAGAAGTGTAGATGGAAGAGACTCACGGCCATTGAAAATCAAGAGGAACACTCGGAATGAACCATGACAAAGACTCACAAAGTTTATTGGCGTCAGCACACTCCGCTAACTCCAGTATGGATACTCACTAAATACACCCCACAAAATGATGAAAAACCAGGAATGAAAGGCCTATAAATCCACCACCCCAATACAAAAATGCACTATTACCATGAAAATACTTCAACTATGTGGATGAAAATCTTCCATGAAAAGGTCCCAAGCATTGGAGTAGACTTATCCGAGCAACCAATCACGCAATAGACCAGTCTTGTATCAGGTAATATACCGGTGAGTATCCAGGGTAGTCATGTGACAGGTATAATCCACTTCTAATGAACATTCATAGATCACATGATGGATCTCTGGTAGGCCATGGGAATAATATCCCACAGGCCCACTAGATCATGCAAGACTCAAGATAAACTAACACTGAATAAAACTAAGGCATCCTCAAGGTAAATGAAAAAAGGACTAAATATGGGATAATTGAACAAGAATATGTTCACTGACCCACATGCACTTCGTGAGAACCTCCCAAAGGAACATGGGAGCTCCAAGACTTGTCTCTAATCTTGTGACACCTCTTCAACATGATATTTGGGACATACAACGCCCTCGAAACATGTCAAAGAAAAGTTACATGCCCCCCCGGACATGTCACCTTAGTATCACGATAGTCCCCATATATTTCCACTAAAGCCTCATGAAATCATTTGGATACATCTTCAGACTCATATAATAGTGCCTGCTCATGTAATTCAAGACTCGCGATGCCCTATGGGCATGTTGGCCAAGTCTCATGAGAGCATCAAGACATAACAACGGGCTCTCACGACACCTTCTAGGAATGTCTGCCAAGACTCGAGATATCTTCTAGACATGTCATCCAGGACATGAGATGAACTCTAGAAGAAACAATGTAGATATTATGATGTCCTATGGAAAAGTCAATTGGGTCACACAACAACGTCTAGAAAAGCAGGCTAGGATAAAAGGGTATCCTAGGATTTGATATCATTATCCATCATCGATGTGTAAGCCCCAAATACAAGGTTAACCTCAAATTTTAAGCCCTGATAATGTGAAATATGGAAACTTTGATTCCTACCATAATTGGGATATATAAGAAACCTTCCTAATTCCCAAGATCCATACCATATCCTCCATGAGATGGGAAACTATACATCTCAAATGAAAACTTTAATGTGTAAGCCCCGTATGAATATGCTCATATGTAATGTGTCCAGTCTACCACTATCTCTTGTGTCTCAATCTAAGCATGGATCACGTGTCCTTAGAAACTAGTGATGGTTGTACAAATAATATGGTGAGAGTTCCCCAATGAGGAATCACCATTAGGATGTAAGACTGATTATGTCTCATCTCCTCTCAAAGAGCTATATTACTAAATAAGTAATATAGGGCAGTCTCATATGTATAAGTCCTACATAGGGCCTCTGATTTCATATCTCTCACTCCATAGATTCCCATCACAAGAACTATATAGACTCTAATTCATGTCTTAAACATGATACATAGAATGCCTCACCGGGGTCCGAGATTTATATCCATGTCCTTACTATATGATGCAAAACTACATGGATGGGTCTAGTTATATAACCTTAAAATATGTTAAATTAACTGCATTTCATTTGATTCTTGTATCACAAGACATGTAGGATTCTTCATAGAGGTTCAATCCCATCTCCAAGCCTGGACGGTAATAAACTCCAGAGCGCTTGAACATGGCCACAACCCATAGCATCCTAACCAAATACGAGAGTGATAGAGAACCCGTTATATGAAAACCATTATACCTATCGATAACTATCATAATCAAGTCATTGATAAGGGGTAACTAGTCTTGTATCAGGGTTTGGGAATGATTTTACAAACAATATAAAATCAATAAGATATTTCTGGAGTAGGAAGCAGTCCCCCCAAAGGGTGTGATGATCCCAACATCTCATCATCTCAACTAATGGGAGTCCCTAAGAGTCGATGGGATAAAAAACCCAAATTATTATCATCCATTGGAAAGTAGGTATGTACATAGCTATAGATGGGGGAACCATTGGGATTTTCTATGAAAAGTGATAATGGTAGCCTGATGAGGGAAACCCCTTTCATACCTTAAGAACCCGATGAAATAGTCTCCTTTTCCAATCAACCTCAACCTTTCAAATATTTACTTTTGATTAGACTAAAACCTCAAAAACATGGATAAAAGTGTTTATGTTGGAAATTTGTTATATTTTGTAAATGGAAAGATTCTTATGGTTTAATTATGGTTTTGTGGTGAGGGTTTATATTTATAGCTGAATGGGAGGATGATTTTTGAATTAAATATTGAAATAAAATATTATTTATCTAAATAGTTATAAAAATTATGATTCAATAGTAAGGTGATTGTATGATAATAGAAACTAGTAATTATAATATTCATATTTCTTCTATAAACCTAAAAAATCATCCATACCACACTATTATAAATTATGGAATTAATATGGTATTTTACTATCCACCTATGTATTTTACTATTCATCAAAATCAACAAAAAATTACCCTTACATAATTTTGACATGACAATTCCATAATTAAATCTATTTTTCAAAAATAAATTTATAAATTATGCAATATAAATACTTAACTCTAGTATAAAAATAATTATTTAATTAAATAATGTATTTTTTTTTAAAGATTACTTTTACTTACATTATGTTAAATTGATTATATAATTATTTTATAATGTCTTGATAAATATTTTTATTGGTAAACATTACATATATAGTTATATAAATAGTTACCATACTTTTTTTTTCTATTTTAATGGTTAGGTTGTTATTCTAATGATAATATTACTTTTATAGTGGCCAGGTTACTATTCTTATGGTAATGTTATTATTACAATGATCATATTTTCAATAGTGTTATTTTTTAAGGGGTTATTATGATTTACTTATACTATGACTTATATGTGACATGTATATAATGTGAATGCTTTTTTTTCACATTAAACAGTTCAATTCATTACACTAACCATCCCTTGGGTGTATTAACAACATAATCTCTTTGCAAATCCCATCAGGATCCCCAATTTTGAATCCTCCACCTATTGGAATATGGAAAAATACACTTTCAATGAATACAAAAAACTCTACAACCAAATTAATCCTTATATAGATGTAATGATGAAATCTACTGCATCACTCAGTACTCATCTCCATCCTACCACCACCATCTTGAGATCATGGGTGGTATAAATACATTCATGGGGATTTCACTATCAAGAACCTTAAGATATTAAAACATTTTCAAGAATTAGGACACAACCTATAACAATATTAAAATCATTGTAATTGACCATAAACATTACTCAAAATTGATCAAATTCTCTTTAAGGTACTCAAATGTTCCGTATCAATAATTTTTTCAGACAAAACTCTAGTAAAACCTGTTCAAAACTATCAAAGGCATCATAATATGAGAGAAATTTGATATGAACCTCATATAATATCCAATAAGACTAAGGAAAATTCAAAACTCTATAATGTTTTTTACTACCAAATAAACAACTCTCTCAATATTTGATGGATTTATGAATACACCATTTATACATGAAACATCCCCAATTAAATATACCTTACAAATACAAAATTTACACTTTTATATGTATAAATTGTTAATTTCATCAAAGGACATTAAAATATTATTTAAATGAACAACATGGTAATTATTTAATATCAAATGCACCAATATATCATAACTGATCACCACTATAAACTGATATAAAAACTCATGGAACACCTAGTTAATCCATCACATTAATATAGTTGGGGAATTCATGAATATGAAGGGTTTCTCCATGAGGTAAAAGTGTCTATTGTGACATTTGAAAGAGTTATTTAGAAAATCATTAACCTTCTCCCTCATTTAATGATACTCATACTACAAATCAATTTTTAAAAACCACACTGATCACTTAAACTAATTGAAAAAGTGATCAATCCTTATGAAGAGGTAGTGGTTCTTTACTGTCACCTAGTTTAACTAATGATAGTCAATTAAAAATTGAAAAATATTATATGAATTCTTTGAAAACTACATCAAATCACCCAAAGGTGATATGTAAGGATGAATAAAACCATCATAAAAAAAGATCATAAACCAAAATACATAACTCTTAAACCTCTAAAGGAATAATCCTATAAGGAGATATAAAAATATGAGAGATTACAAGTTATAGCTCTATACTAAACTCAATATCATGTTAAGTAGGTAGTGACATAAAAACTTCTATGAAAACATCTAGAAACTTATATGAAACTCTTAGAATATCCTTCACTTGAACTTCTATGAAATAGAAAATCTATCATGTACATTGAGATAAAATCGGATAAAAACATGTATGATCCAAAAAATGATCCCTCTCCATAATGAAAATCATATATATCTTAAAAATAAAATAAAATAACTCTCCTATGATAAAAAACATTTAATTCCCATATATAATCTGAGAAATCAATGATAAGATTGGTATCACAAGGTTGTCTGTTAAATAAGTATAATTACATCATCGATTTATGTTTCACCAATATTATCTCACATCCACAACAAACCTCTCTTGGTCATGTAACACCTCCACAAGATTTATTTCTAGGCCATTAGTTAAAATTTGAATGACCCCTAAATCCCACATTTAATAGGAAATATGTTATAGATAAGCATTAAGGGTATAAATAATACAATATGGGGGGTATTTCCCACATAAATGTTAGAATAATAAGATAAGCACCAATATATTCCAAATATTATATAATAAAATAATAAAAATCCTAATAATTTATCTAATGTCATATAAAACAAAATACTTCTTCTCTATAATAAATACTACAAAGGGAAAAAATTTAAATACAGTAACTCAAACCCAAAAAAACACCAAACCATGATAAAATAATGTCATCCCTACCCACCAGAACCTATAGAAATTTCTATAAAAATAAGATATATAAGTAGGAATAAGAATACAGAAATAAAAAATAGGTTCCTCCTCCAAAACTATCATTCCAATGTATAATAATAAGACAATTTTATTTATAAATAAATAGGAAAAAAAAACTCGTTGTCTAACCCTGGTCACCTACACCCCCAAAATCACTAAGGCTCACTCAAAAAGTTCTTATACAACTAGAATAATGTGATTATCAATATAATATTTCAAGAAAGTTATAAAAACCCAAGTTAAACATATCCACAATTTAAATAATTACAAAAAGTTAAACATTAAATCCCACATTAATCTCACATAGCTCATAGAGCCTTTTAGTTTTTTGTATTTAAGGATAAGTTACATAGAAAAATTATTTTACAAAACCTTTGAATTTTTTTCTATAATTGATCCACACTAGACTCTTTTCGATACTTATCATAAGTTCTACTCATCTTAATAACCTAAAAAATGAAACTTAATAAGGGGTTATTCTTAAATTCTCAGTAAGGGAAAACATATCAACAAGTCTTAAAGGGTTAGATTATAATAATATGAGAAAACATGATCCCAAAGTAGTTTCTTATTAAAAATCATATGGAGAAATAATAGTTATCTATAAATTATGAAGGAAGGGAATGTAATCATGAAAGAAAAATCATGTTCCATGAAATAATACCATGAGATAAGAATGGAAACATTTCATAAGGAAATGATATCACAATATCATGGAACCGTAAATATGTGGAAACCACATAAAATATGACATCATAAGCATAAGTCAAGGATCATTTCCAAAACTATCATATTGTCCAAAGTCCCATTGTTGATTGAGTTCACTCTTTATTCCCATAAACATAGTTTAATAAAGTCCCATGGTGGAATGGATTCACTCCCACTTCCATTTCATATTATATCATGAGAAGTAAATATTTACAAAATGCATTGAAGGGCTGTATAATTATGGTCCCACCCATCACAAAACATATTATGATTAGTTTTTTCACTCAGGCACCATATATGATATATTATGAGAATAAAATATTATCTAATAGAATTATAGGGATATATAATTATGGTAGTACGGATAAAATAACTAAAATCATAATATGATTATTCATATGTGTTCTACATGAGTAAAATAAACCATACATAAATCATAATCATGATAAAACACATGATAAAGATGTGGGTTTCATAATATTATATATAATTGATGGTTACATCAAAAGTATTACAATGAAAATAATGAATTATATGATTTTTGTTGATAAAATATTAATAAATAATATTATGACTTGAAAATTAATTTAAAATGTGTAAAAACATGGAAAATGTCAAAGAGAAGTAAGAATAAAACCAAAATTCATAAATGTTTCATTTCAAAATGAGGAATGGTTGTTTTAAGGAAGGAATGTGCTTATTATTTTCCTTTAGACCATAATTAAACTAGGATAGTTTTTCATAAAATAATTATGGTTTTCCAAATATATCCATGGTTGAAATAATTTTATGGGGGTATTTGGAATGAAATGAGACACATGGATGTTCCCTTAAATATGGTTTACACAAACAAGATAATTGTGAAGGGAATATAAATCTTGTATTATCCCCAGAAAAGAAATGTATAGTAAACTAGGTATATATATAAGGGACATATATATAGAATATATAAGAAATATATGAGAATAAGGTAGATAAGAATGGATAAAATGACATATAATGTGTGATCCAAAAGTAAAAAGGGTAGTTTGGGGGATCCCATTTTATGTTTTAAGAAAAAATTGTTGAAATCAAAAATCAATAAAATAGGAAATAAAAAATTATTTTGAAAATATAAGAAGGTAAATATGAATTTCATATGATATCACACATATTTAGGTTTATAAATATAAATGATAATTTTAGTGGGAAGGGAAAAAGGTCAAGTAGGAAAATATCATAGTTAAAGAGAATGTGATTTATTCTTAAAAATGTCATAATATTTTGGTGATGTAGTGAATAGAAGAGTAATATTTAAATTAAAAGTGTTATTTTACACATATAGGAATAGAAAATTCCATATAAAATCTTAGATAAGAACAAACCAATAATGTATGTAAGAAGTTCAACATGAAACATTATTACTCAAGAAATGGGGGCTTGAGTTAAAAAAACCAACATGACATCATAACACTTCTAAATAAAAATCCATGGAAACTAGAACATGAGATGAATTCTTAAATACCATTGATTTCATGAAATTTATGAAAAATTTGAGATCTATTTATAGTATGTAATCCATAAAAAAATGATCAATTGGTGAACATGAATCATATCTCAATGAAAAACAATTACGATATAAAAAATGATTACCTCAAGCCCTGATTTTATTTATGTGTGCCTCTAGAGTCCAAAATAATATAATTAATTCTTTTGAAAACATTACTAAGAAAATTATTCATTTATATTTTATATTTTAAGGTTTTTATATTTTCATATGTTATTAATTTTCTATATAGTTTTCACTCTTGTTGTTTTCATGAGGTTTTCTGGGAAACTTCTCTCTAACTCTACTGGTATGTTGAACATTATCAAATGTATTATAAAATAAGTATCAAATATACATAATGGTTTATTAATATGTCCTTTATTATTCCATTAGATCAAAATACATACACTTCTATAGGCATTCCAAATTTTTTAAAATTAAGAAAGGTTCCTTAAGATGTCCATTTAATGTGGTTAAATTTACTATAACCATTAATTATTAACATTACATACAAATTTCCAAATATTATCATTCCAAAATATTAATAGTTCCCAAATGGACCGACGAAATTATTTTTATTTATTTTTGAATAATACCCCTTTTAAGGGTTGAATGGTAACCCTTAAATTACCCATAATCCCAATATATAAGGCCCATACATGACCAATACATGAACTTAAAGGCCCAAGACCTGAAAAACTTGTAACAAACCCTTCCCTATGGCTGCATCTTGAGGGTTCCTATATCCCCCACCTCGCATGGTGCTATGGTGGTTGATATTTTTCTCTCTGAATCCTCAGCTGAGACATAATATTAATAGTGTCATAAATATAATTTTTATACGTTAAATACTTTTATAAATTCATCCATGTTAGTTGTAAAGGTAGAATTAAATTCATTGTTTTGTGGAGGTAATAGCAAGCACGTGCAGAGAAAACACATTCATTTTCCATAGATTGGGATGGGGTTATAAAAATAAAATAATTTATCATTTAATAATATTATTAATGTTTCAAATATTTTATTTATTTCATTAAATAAAACCTTTAAATCATAAATGTAATTTTTTTATGAAGAATAAACACTCTATTCATGGAGGTTGTAGTCTACAAAATGCATGATGACGTCTTTATTTTTGGAACGGATTATTCAATTGGTAGTATAGTTATATTCCATTAGTAAAATAAAATTTAACATTTTAAAATTATTTATTTATCATACTTTCATTTATAGATTATATTTGAGGGTGTATATAAAGATTAATAGTAAAATACTAAGGAGTAAGAATTACTCATGTGAAGAGCTTAAACTTTCTCTTGAAAGTACACTTGGAAATGAAAGGATTATGACAAATTTTAAATAAATTGTTCTTATGGATGTAAAATATAAGTATAGGATAGTTAAAGTTGGTTTATTTTCCAGAATAAACTGGAAATTAGAGTGGTGTTTAAAGGATTTTGAGAAGGACCATTTATATGTGGAGGAAAATGGGATTTTTCAAAATACCCATTACATCTCAATGATGTCAAGAAATAAATCAAGGTTAAATAGATCCTAAAGTGGATTTTAATTTAGTGGATAGTGTTTTGGGTATATAAGGCATCATAAATTCATTTTCATACATGTTTTAAATAGTTTTTGAGTATTTTTCATTAGATTTGTACACTTAAGCATTTTTTCTTTTATGATAGTAACTAGTTTTTAACTAAATAATTTACGTTTTTGTAAAAAATATAAGATGTCCCTTGTTACCAAATTTGTGTGTCATGAAAATAAATATTGAACCTATATAATTAAATTTAATTTCTAAATATGATAAAATTATATTTTAAATTGAATAATATAATATATAGTAATATTTTTTTATAGATAAACAATGTTGTGACCATTAAGTATTCTTAAAATTCTATAAAATTAATTACCAATTAAATGAGAGATAAAATATATCTATATATGTATAAAAAATATTTTATTCACTATATAGAAAATATAAATTAAATTTACTATAAAAAATTACACAACATTAATAAAATATTTATCTAAAATAACCCCTTCACCATTATAATGGTCATTAACATTAATATTCATAATCATACTCTTATGACTATAAATAAAATTAAAATAATTAAATAATTTCATCATGTTAATATAAAATATTTTTTTAGATTTAATTTCTATATTTTATGAAAAATAATCTTTAACATAGTCGAAAAAATGAATTTAAGAGTAATGTATTAATTATGTTTCCAAAATAAAAGACATGGGTTTTAAAAATACAATGTCATATTTTTAAATGATTAATTTTAATTATATATATATATATATTATAAAAAATATTTTGGAAACATTTATGTCTTTTTACTATGATAATATCATAGAAGTGGCGGGTTTAGAAAATCGGTATTTTTCACTATACACCCAAAAATTAAAATATTTTAAAAAAATCCAAGAAACATATCTTAGACTAAGTTTGATATGATAAATCCAAATTAAATTCTATTTTGACACTATTAATTTCAAACATTATAAAATTTAACTTTTAAATGTAAATATAAAAAATATTCAAAAATATATTTTAATAGGAAATTAACTTTCTAGATATTAACTATTATTATTCTTATTTCCTATAAATTACTATTTAAATTATTTTTAATCTATTATTCCTATAAAAAATATATTATATATATAATATATTTATATTATTAAAATAAATTTCATATAAATTAGAGTTTAGAATAAAATATATTTGTAGTATGAAATGATCATATTAGTTATTTAGAAAATTAATTTTATAAATCCAATAGTATTAAGAAAAGTATTTTATTTAATCATGTATTTCTTAATGAGGTGACCTATATTCTAAACTAACAATTAAATGATTAAATTTTAATGGTAATATAATGTTTCATGGTTTTTTGACTTAGTGTTTCATGTGAAGAAAGTTGTTGAAAAAATTAGGTTTTAAAGGGAAATGTAATTTAAAATTTCTAGGTGTAACATTCTCCCCCCATAAATAAATTGTTTACCCAAAATTTTAATTAATTACTACTAATGAAAATATATAAGTGTGTATAAAGATATTTGTGTCTCAATATATAATTTCAAATGAGGTATCAACCTTCCAAACACAAGAAATATATATTTTTATATTAGAATGGTCTTATCCATAATATTGAGTTTTTATACAATAATTCAACCCATGACTTTATCATTGTCCAGTATCAAGACATTTATTATATAATTTTATTCTATTGGATGATCATAATAATCCTTCTATTGATATAAAATCATAGGTTTATTGGAAATGTGGTTTCTTTATTCTAATAAATAAACTTTCCTCTAATTTGTGAGAGGACATCAATTTCCCAAAATCATATTAAATTAATCTAAGGGAGCAATAATAATACTTTCATGATTCATAGTCCCACAAACCTTGAAGAATATTCATATACCTTTAATAGAGTAATTATAACACTGAGATTTTTTATTTCAATAGATTATAGTTGTTGAGGACTTACTTCAAAAAATCTAGAGTGATGGATAGGTTTATCTAGCATAACTTAATTATCACTATTCACTTCAATAGTAGTCATTGCTTTGGATTTTACTTATTCCCTCTTCCTTAGAAGTTTTTTATGCCCATAATTCATGTTATACCTAGGATTAGAGAATTGTCTTAGATAATGCCTAGGTTCCCCACATTTAAGACATTAAACTATTAGTGGTACCTTAGAGTGGATGGTTTTTCAATTCATCATGCGCACTATGATATTCATTTTTCCAATAATAACTTATCTATTCAATAATTTTTCATATATAAAAAATATTCTAGTTTTTTTAGAAATCCCCATAGGTTCATCTTCCCATTTTTTTTATAAAAAGGAAATTGAATCTTATTTTTTACATCATTTTCATTACTTAAACTTCCATGAGACTCCATCCTTATATTATTTGGTGTTATTTGAAAATAAAATATGTTAATATTTTTAATAATAATTCGTCATATCTAGTTAGGCATAATCGCATGATTTTCACTCCATATCTGATCATTTTAGGTTTCTCATTTGGAAAATATTTTCTTTTTCCATGGAATCCATTATTAACTTGGTTCCTTCAGGCTTCATCCATTACTAAAACCAAAAGGTGTTAATATAAGTGATGATAAATTAACATCATAAAAGAATTACCATAAATCATCCCTTGAAAAAATCAACCTCAGAATGTCTTACTCTTTGAAACTACTACATTTTCTTTAAGATGAACCTAAATCTATCTCGGTTCAATCAATGCTTTTTAGGAAGGATTCTATTATACTCATTGACATAACCCATTAACATAATGAATAATTTATAATGGATTATAAGTAGAATGTTATTTACCAAAGAATATACCTCATCCGAATTAAATTAGGTGTTTAGTTATTCCTTTTTTGTTCATTGGGTGATGATTGAGTTAATACCAAATACACCCATTTTAGGGTTACTACCCCTTGTTATATGTGTTAAAAAGACAAAATACACATGTATTAACAAAAAAAGGATTTTATTTCCAGGAAAACCACACAATCAGAAATATTTGCAAAATTTTAGGAAGTCATCTTATATGTATACTAATCCCAAGGTTTTTCACTGAAGTTCACTTATCCTAATCCTCAAAAACTTTAAATAATCCAAAAAATAACTATACCATCATTTTAAACCAATTATAATTACCCAAGATAAAAATATATTTAATTTAGAACATTAAAACGAATTTAAACATTCAATATCATAGTAACATAACATATCTTGGAGAAACATTTAGTTTATTTTCTTTGAGGGCTAGTTACATAGGGAACTTTTTGAAAAAACATGTGAAAATTTATCCAAAATTGTGTCAAACTAGACTCCCTTCAAAAGATCTCATAATTTATACTCATCTTCATAACCTAGGGAATGGGAAAATAAGAAGGGGTAAGATAAAACACCCAATAAAGGGAAAAATTATCAGCATATAATCAAGGGTATGATCATAAGTATATGAGAAAACATGAATAAGGATAAATTTATTATTAAAAAGGACACAAAACCATCAGTGTTATCAATAAATTATTAAATAAAGACATGTAATCTCAATATTACAAACATATACCATGGAATAATAGTGTCAGATAAGCATGTAAACATTTTATAAGGAAAATATATCATAAGATCATGAAATCATAAATATGGGAAAAAAATATAAAACCTGAAATCATAAAAATATTTCAAGGATCACTTCCAAGAAAATCATAGTAGATAGAGTCTCAAGGTGGATTGATTTCACTCTCAATTACCATCAACATATTTGATAGAGCCTGATGGTTGATTAGTTTAAATCTCTATTCCCTTTTATATAGTCTCTTGAGATGTAAATATTTACCCAATTTATTGTATGGATATATAATTTTGGGCCCACCGATCACACACCATAGTGTGTTTAGGCTAACCACCTCTGCACTATACATGGTATCTCATGAGATAAAAACATTACCCATTGAATTTAAGGGACATATAATTATAGGACCACACAATATATGATAAAATTCATTATATTTACGTGTATATGTGATCCACCTGAGGAAATGCATCCATACATAAATCATGATCATGATAAAATCCATGAGAAATAAGTTTACTTCATAATAATTTCTATAATCTAAGTGTCACAATCCAACCTAGGTCAACCCTAAATTGGTCACCCGAGCTTGTTCATGGCATGGTCCGAAGGGAGTTCCCGATCTCCACAGGCTAGAAACTAGTGTCAGGCATAAACATAGTACACATAGGTAATGATTTATACTAATCAAAAAATAAGACCAATGTAGTAAAAAAATTCACAATCAATGAAATATATAAATAAACTGAACTGAACATTATATACAAAAAACAATACAGGTGTGATACAAATAAACCAAACATACCAGAATACCACACTAGCTTCATGTGACCTCAAGGGTCACTCTCTAACACAATGATCAACCATCTATCAAGGTGAACAAACTCAATTTGAAACCCTCACGAGGGATAAAAATAGAAAAGAATAATAGGAATGAGTATTAAAACTAAGTATGCTAGCTTGATAATAAATTTCCCAATGCACAACCTTTAAAATAAAAGAAACATAAATTCTCAAGTTTGAACTGAAATATATAAAAGTATGCTTTTCTACAAGTCTTATATAAAAAAGTACAACCCATTTCTCTTATTTATTTACAAATCCAAGATCATTCCATTAGTGAGAAATTTTTATTTTCAAGGGGAAAGTGATGTTAATATTTTCAACATACACAAAGAGAATAAAACAATTTTCTTTGAAAACCCTTTTCATAAACCTTTTTTAAACCAAAAAATCACTTTATAAGGAAAAAATTTCACAAGAAGGCTCTATAATAATCACACAACAAGGGAAATGGAAATATGTGTACAAGTATCCCAATCATAAATGAAAGAAACTAAGATCTAATTGATATAGGTGAACCCAGTAGATCAAACATAGTCCAGAAGACACCATACATGGGACCCCATCTTTGGTAGAATTCCACACATGATGAAATAAATCCACTCAATACACTTGACCACACATTCTCAGGATAAAACTAGGATAAATACCATATCAATAAACCCAGTATATCCACCTACTATGAGCCTCTAGTTATTACATGACCTACCAGTGTAGAAATTGTTCTTAGAAAATTCTCTCAACACTTCAGGCTCCTATGTTTTATGTATATAATGGGGGTGAGCCAACTGATTCCGGATGAGCATCTAATCGCAATATATATGTAATGATAATTTACAATTGGCCTAACTTTGAGCCTCCCCAAGGACTAATCTCATACCTTAAAATAAATAGATCATAAAGGGTTCTAACTGAGGAACCCTGATAATGGATCCTAAGGACTCCATAAGAAGGACCACCCATCCATTATATGTACACAAGGCATGAGAAACATCCAACAAAGGTTTTTTATAATAAACACTTTTCATTATTTTTACAAAGTGTCCAAATGAGACCTTAAACATTCCAAAAACATGCCTATATCAAAAATGAAATCCAAATATCAAGAAGAGGTGTAAAACACACCACTACTATATAAATACATTTATAAAACTCTTTAAAAACATTTCCATATCACTTTCAAACCAAAACCATCTTCTATGAAAATACCAACCATGCTACAATTCATCAAAACATAACAAACCAACTTCAAAATCCAAATACACACATATTTTAACGTAAAACCATTAAAAAAATCTTTGTAAAAACCCAAACCCATATTTCCACATGCTACATATTTTTTAACAAAGTTAAACAATTCTTTGCATACCACAAATTACTCATAAAATCCAACCAGGAATTTGATTGAAAACTTGGTGTGCACTACTTAATAAAACAAGAAAAATTATCACAAAAAAAGGATTAAAACTACCATTTTCATACCAAAAATTTAAACAAAGGATTATATATTAATATTTATATAAAAAAGATGATGTGAAAAGTAATAAACTAATAATTCTTAAATTAAAAAGGCAAGTGCATGGGAATACCTACCTCAGATCTAGTGTACAACAAAAACGCACCACCGAAAATGCTCCACAAGGGTTCCCAACCCAAGATCTAAAAATATAAACCCTAAAATAATAGAACCCCCAATATAAACAAGGGGAAAACCAAACTTTAGATCGACATGACCATTGGGTGAGAAGGAACTCAAGAGGAAAATGAGAGAAAGAGGTAAAGGGAGATGAGAGGAGATGGCTACCTTGAAGAAATTGAAAAAAACCCTTAAATAAATCCATAGATCCATACCCAAGGAATGAGGATATAGCTTGAGAATAAAGGGGATATCCCCTTAGGATTGAAAAAACCTGGAGAGGGTGGATATGTTTGGATTTGGGTTTAAAATCTTGAGAGGGAAAACTTGTAATTCCCAAAAATTAAAAACTAGTCAAGTCACATTGTTTAACAAACCGTGCAGTAACCATGAAATAAACACTACTTGAGGATGAAATGGACACAAAATTACTTTGGAATTGATAGTATGGTTTCTCAAAACATGCGGTATTTCCTATAACATGCCACATAGTTTCTGAGACAGGCCACATGGTTGGCCCTAATTGTGCCCCAAGCATGCGCCTGAGTCTTCCAAGACCAAACTTCGATGATTTCTCCAAAAATTACCAAAAAAGACAAGGATAAACCATTTGAAAAAATGTATTCAAGGATACACTTCAAAACTCAACACCCGTCACACCCATAACCCAAGAAAAATACCATTAATTTGGCTGGACTGAAGCATAAGCCATAACTAGAAAAACTGAGTGTGAACATTGTCCCCACCATTAACACTTTAAGCCACCGTAAATACCTAACACTTTAAAGATAATTTATAAATTCATAAGGATTACACATCAACATGATCTAACTTCTTAAACCATGAACATTTCACTAACCAAAAACGAAACTTAAGCCTCTTTCCCGAAACGAAATGACAACTCACAACCACTTCCCTAGAACCAATAAAGGGTCAATCAACCACATCAACAACCAATCCAAAAACAAGACCCTTGGGCCTTCTCTCAAGAATCCAAAATCTCACCCATACTGATGAGGAAACTAAAAAATCATCAACTTTAAAAGAATCAACTTCAACAGAATCAGACCGAAACCAAACCAAAAACAGATCACCAGTAGAGGGGAGGCCTGAACGGACCCCCCCATTAAAATTCATCTAGAATCCGATAATAAATTAATAAAAAATTAAAAAAAACCCATGATGGGTATCCCCACCATTAATAAAAAAATAATTACAAAAAAAATAAACTTTAATGAAAATTAGGACTTTCCACATAGGCCAACCAAAACTCCCTCAAAACAGCCTGTCAACCTAGGCCAAGAAGAACATGAAAAATAATTAAAAATCCCCACTCATGAACGGAAGGGATAAGAAAAGATCCATCACTTTTTACATAGACGAAAAAACCTACCACTTAGGGAGGGGAGGGAAGGGGCCTAATGTTTGGACCACTAAAACCACAACCAAAAACTACCCACTTAAGACCTCACCAGATCCACTTGGGCATGCCACCCAAGAAAAAAAAATCAGAAGCTCACATTCTAGATGGACTAATTAGAAACATTGTGTGATGGGTAATTACACCACACTATTTGTGACCAGAGGAAATTAATAGTGACAAAGAACCCACAATATAATATTGGAACTTCCTTACTGCAATGGTGGAGGCCCCAACTTAACCAGACTTCCCACACCACCAGGATTCGTGACTACACACCAACTTCATTCTGAGAGCTATGATTGAAGATATGATGGATGAATCATCAACTACCTAATAGTTATGAGGTGATAATTCTTCACCATAAATCCTTATTTTAGGTCCCCACAAATCCACATAGAACTCTCATGAAGAAATAATGGGTTATAACAGAATACATAACTCACTTACTTAGCAACACACTTATACCCAAATAAGGACTTTTAGATACACAATACCATTCTCCCTTACTCTGAATAAGGAGAAGAATGGGAAAGAAATATGTAAAAACACATAAAACATCACTAAACAAAACCGCTATAACTAAGAGAATTTTCATAATAGAAAAGCATTCTAGATTGATCCAAAAAAGCACTCTATTTCAATAAACGGGTTGGGGAATCCTTCAAGGAGGTTGATTTAACTCTCGAAACGAATCCTTAGGTTGATCAATTGGAAATATTAACAATGGGTACCCACCCATATCCGAATCTCTATAGGGGATAACATAAGAAAACAATGAAAATACGATCTCTATCAAAATCATCTCATAAACCCAAAACTCCTTATAGAAAAAACACTAACTTAGAGGGAAACTGACTCCAAAATTTCCAAGACCTTTCTAAAAACTCACTGAATACTAGTAAAAAACCAATCCAATGAAAATATTCCATCCCAAGACATAAAAGTAGTATTAATTTTAGAT
This sequence comes from Viscum album, assembly GCA_963277665.1. Taxonomy (NCBI): domain Eukaryota; kingdom Viridiplantae; phylum Streptophyta; class Magnoliopsida; order Santalales; family Viscaceae; genus Viscum; species Viscum album. The sequence goes on along the minus strand of OY728155.1, from coordinate 1,631,609,950 downwards.
CTCGAGGAAGCATACCAAATAGAAAACACTTCCAAGACATAGAAAACCAAGCCACACAACCAACGATTCTCAAAACACCAAAATTTACATCATAAAACAATTTTTAAAAAACAAATAGACTTGGTGGATATTATCATATTACAATGGTGTTCTATTTACTCTAAATCTCATGAACATTCTCATGCCACCCTGGGCACCCATCCACCATATCATACCAGTCATCCATCCACAGTTCCATATAAAACCACACATCTGAGCACCCATGAAAACACAAAAGGCTAAAAAAAAATTCAAATTAAAGTACCTTCCCAAGGCACACTAACCACCAATTCAAAAAACCATTTTCATATTCTATACATCAAACCATTTTACTATGCTTTAAAATAAAACCCCATTAGTTTTCCTTCAAAACCCCCTAATTTCTTCAAAACATTTTTAAAAAAATTCTGAAAATCCCATTTAATTAATAATAATTTATTTAAAACCCATTCTTTCATCATTAAAACAAATCTCAAATAAAAAAACCTCTTTCAACAACATTTTTCCATTTTCAAAAATTCACTGAAGCATATTTTCACAATTCGCTAGCCACAAAGATCAAAAATCTTTTCGAATAACAAAAATCCCCTTCAGAAAAAAACTAACCATTCAAATCTGATTTTCCAAATTAGTTTATCCAATTCACACAATTTTTAAAAATCCAACACATCCCATTTAAAACATTTTTCCAAAACCCACCTAAAAATAATCCATGCTCTCCAAACACTTTTTTTTTTCAAAAATCCAAAATTTTAGATCAAGGAAACCCAATACCATTAAATCATTACCAAAAGATTTGTTTCAAAAAAACCCAAATTTTTAAAACCTTTCTTTGAGTAGATTACCAAAAATACATTTTCCGGTTTTTAAAATCCAACCATTCCATTAAAACCCATTTTTCACAATTCTCACACTAGGATGTTCAGAAACAATTTTTCAAAATTTAGAGAAGGTTCAAAGAACCTCAAAAGAGGGAACTACCATTTATGGGTGACTTGGCCATATAGTTTGTGGCCATATATCAAAAATACCACCAACATAGAGAGCCTTATAGTACCATGCTCTAGCTCCACATGGGTTTTTAAGCCTTATGAGCTCACAGAGACCATTATACCAACTCCCCTTGTTGTATCACAATCACCAAAAAGTCCCTAATGACCCCAAACTAACAATACCAGGCATCCAATGGAAACCCGAGGATCGGAACAAGAAAGAGTTCATGACACTCTTCCTGCACCTATCTATTATGTCCCTAAAATCCTATTCAATCTACCTTGATATCCTCAAATAGAACATGGAAATTTTAAAATCAAGGTTCTTAAAAGATCTGACCTGCTCTAATACCATTTTTTCATAAAGCAACCTGGGTCAACCCTAAACCGGTCTCTCGAACCATCTCATGGGGATTAGGAATTCCCTTTGGTCCATGCAACGGACTGGCTCGGGTGACTGGTTTAGGGTGGACCCAAGTTGACATGAAGGATATATCATAAGTATTCACATGATAATATAGAATTAAATCATTTTTAATGTTTATATTTTAATAAAAAAGCATATGTATTGAACATTATGTCCTAATTTAGAAACATATATGAAAATGATCATGTAGAAGTAAGAATATAAATGAAACCCATAGATGATGATTTTCAAAATAGGAAAAAATATATATTAATTAAGGAAATAGCTTATTATTTTAATATAGAAAATAATTGAACCATAAGGGTTTTCCATAAAATAATAAAGGTTCTTAAAATCTATTCACGGTCCAAATCATTTGACGGGGATTGTACATGAAATGAAATGAGACATAGGGAAGTTCCATTAAATCAGGTTTACTTAAATGAGATAATTATAAAGGGAACATAAAACATGTATTATACCAAAAAATTAAAGGAATAGTAAACTAGGTATATTTTTATGCAACATATATATAGAATATTGAAGAAATGAATTATAATAATATAGATAAAATGGAGAAAAAGAAAGAGAATGTGTAACATGAAAGTATTGAGGGTGGTTTGAAAGATTAATTTTTATGTTTTCAAAAACCATTATTTAAATCCCATATAATAAAAAGAGGTAATAAAACATTCTTTTGAAAATAGGATATAGGAAATATGAAGGTCACATGAGATAAAAAATAATTATTTTTACAAATTTTAAGGTGAACTTTGGAAGTAAGGGAATATATGAACTAGGAGGAAGAAATATTGTTAATGATAATGTGAATTACTCTTAACAATGTCATACTTTTATGGGGAATAAGTTCATCAAGGAGGAATATTTCAATAAATTTTTTTATTTTCCCCAAAGAGAAATAAAAATTTTAATATAAAATATTTGGTTAGAATAAACCAATGATGTAAGTAAGAATTTCAACATGAAAAATTATAAATCAAATAAAGGGGGTTTCTGTTAATAAAACCCACAAATCATAATAATATTTATAATTGAAAATCCATGTAAGTTAAAACGTGAGATGGATTTTTAAATACCACTGATTTCATGAAATTTATGAAAAATGAAATCCATGTCCAATACATATGATTCATCCAGACTTTTGGACAAATGGTTGGTTGTGAGGGGATTAATATAGTTTTACATTATATAATGTTAGTAGGGTTTATCCATAGAAAAACCCAATATCTACCACATCCATATTTATACATGGGACTTCTATCCATAGGTAGGTGGTCATTAGATTTTCTTATAAAAAATGCTTGGGAACTCACATTTGTCGAGGGAATGAGAGTTCGGGCGCATCACACCATTTTTGGGGGAATTATTGCATACTTTATGACTCTCTTATAGATTTAAGATACGTTCATGAATCATTCCCAAATTCCTATACAATACTGGTTAACCAAAAAAATGGCCAGGTTTTAAATCTCTATACATGCAAGAAGAGTTTATTTCAATGACATCATCTATATGTATCATATATTCTCTAACTTATTACCCATTATGTCATAAAAATGGGGGGAACTTATAATTTTAAACCTTTGTAATGGTATATCTAGAGTTTATTTCCATCCAGGGAGGTGATTAGTGTTATGAAATTGGGATTAAATATCCAAGATTCATCTAACATATCCTGTGAAATAAATATGAATAAAAACCTATATAGTTTATATTCCCACACCATGCAATTTAACATTATGAGACAAGGTCATATATGAATGAATTTGAATATGGGTAATGGATATCGGCCCTTAGGAAGGTATCCAATGAATCCTATACATAATTGGAATCATAGTACTCACAGTTTAGTTATTATAGGTGACTATATCATAAAAGATGGAAAGACGGAGGTTTGATTGGGACTTATGATTATAAGGATTCCTTGATCTTCCCCATTAGGTGTATAAACCCTAGATGTAATCGGATTGACACCTAAATGAGGTCCCATATTAGGGAAATATCCTTATACTAATAGAAAAATCTTATCTGATCTATAAAACCACACAATTCATGTTTTCCATGAGAATCAATAGATAGCGGAAGATTGTGAATATTTCACGAGAGAATAAGATTGAAATTATATGGGTCTTACACACTGGGTCACCCTAACATTTTCTCTAGTGAGATTATATCCTTAAAAAAAGGAAAATATATTCAGGAATTGAACCTTATGAGGGTGCCCATAATGGCCAATTTCGATAATTATAATGACATGATCATTACAAGTCCCTAATCCCATAGGAATCATGCTCAGTGTGGGAAACAAAAGATATAAAAGGATCATATGCACAGTATATAGATCCTAAGGGAAATGAAATAATAGGGAATGATATGACAGTCACGTTTTATATAGATCTTTTTCCTTAAGAAGATGTTAAATTTATCCTATTTATAACAAGAATCATATTCCTCAATGTTCACATAGGTTCCTAACCAACCGATGAATGAGGAATGATGGTAGAACCATGTGAGGATTTGAGCCATATAAGCTAGTGTAACTTTAATTTTATGGGAATTACACAAAAGTGGATTATTATTTCACATATACAACCATTATCCTTTCATAAAAAAATAGAAGGGACCTTGAGAGGTCTATTGAGTATGCCTGGATGACATAGGGGCCCCTTTCATGAATAAGGTATCATGAGAGAAAATTCATAGACCATTAGGGTCATTTTACATATAAATATGGTTCTGAACAAAAGGATCATGGATGGGGTTCACTTGGTTTGAGGGAACATTTCCAAGTGTGTCTACTTGAAAAGATTGACATGTCTGAGGGTTGATGCATGATCCATCAAGAATACCCAGAAGTCCTTCACATGATCAATTAACTAATGACATGAACTATGTGATCTAGATGACTTTTCCAAGGGTTTATCCCTATAAAGTATGGAAATTTTGAGGGTTGTCGGATGAATCATAAGACATTTCTAGAGGAATTCACATGATCAATGAACTAATCATGTGAACCATGTGGTCCAGCTGACTTGTGTGGGGGTGTATGCTATTAATGATTCCATATATGTGGGTTTTAGTTTCATCTATAAAACAATTATGTGGGAATTCACATGATAAATTAACTAATCATGGGGACCACATGATCCAAATAACTTTTGTGGGGGTATATTCCAATCCAGGCTAACATGTCAATGTGTTACCACATGATCAATCTAACATGTCTGGGGCCCTTTATGTGATCAATAAATAGATCACTTAAACCATTTTATCCCTTAAAATGAAGAATAGAGTAACTTACATTCCATAATGATCCTTTAATTTATATATTTCATCACATGGAGACTTCAACATCGTGAATAGATTGTTCTTTAGTTTTTTATTAGGGTATTTCATGATTAATAGGTTGATCACGTGAATCACATGAACAATTTGCATGACCTGATTGTCATAGGGTCGATCCCCGTATTCCAAGACGATGTTGTGTGATCAATCATGGACCTCTTTTTGAATTTCCCACCTTTTCAAGTACAATCTTAATTAGGTTCCCATCGACTCATTGCATTATATTTCATGTATTATACAATCATGTGCCTCACCAAGGGTTACGATATCATGTAACTCAAGATTTTGATGTGCATGAGGTCATTATTCTTAATTTTTTCTCTTTTACCAAAGTGATATATATGTTTTGTTTTTTTTACTTCAAATTTTCCATTGTTCATTTGGATGGAATCAAAAAATTTCCCCATTAAAGTGAAGTTTGATGTAAAGGGAAAGGATTTGGTTCTGAGGAAGTAAATTCCCACATGAGTGACTTGTGATTCCACCTATTAATATTTTGGGCGACTCTTGGTCTCTTGAGAGACCTTTGGTATTCCATGATATGTGCTATAAATAGGAGGGAAAAGTGGGAAAGCTATGTTAGGTTGACTATAAAGTATAGAGAGATCTAATATTTATTCCTCATTCATGTCACTGATTTTCAAGAATCCATCTTAATAACCAATCACGTGAACTAATCATGTGATTATCATCACATAAAAACTTTTTTTTTGAAAAAATCATGAAATTAATCCAGTAACTAATCAATGGTATTTTACTTGGATCATGCGCCACACCCTGGAATTTGTTTTGTGGGATTAATTTGTCTAATACGCGTGATATCCTCAGTGTAATGTGTTCATATGGATTTTAGGACCTTCCTTTCATCACATGATTCACATGATTCATAATGGGTATGGTGATTTTGTGACTAATAATGGGTTATGAAATCACATGAATCATAATGGGTCATGTACTCTATATGATTTTGAATGGGTCACACACTCAGTGTGACTAAGAATGGGTCATGTGCTCCATGTGATATAAAACTAGTCATGCATTTTCTTTATTTGATCCATGCACCCAATTCATAACTTATTCATACTAAAATCATATTTTCAAGATTATCTAGATGTATTCAAGAAATATTTTTTCAAATGTGATGGATTTCCATAATTGCATGGTTTTCATTATGTACTCTGATAAGTGTTTTGTTGTCCAATCATCTCAAAGAAAGAAAGTGAGCCTTATTGGAACCAACACCTTTAAATATCATTTTTAATATTATATAGCTTTATATAACTTATGATTCTAAAATTATTTTCTTATTTTGACTCAAAAATCATGATTCCTGCCACCTTTATGGATTATGAAGACTCATAGTATGCCCATGGTAAACATTTCTCCAGCGGGGCGCAACATTTTAGAGGATAATCACTATAACCGATATATTTTAAAGTTTATTAAATGAATTTAAAAGGGGTTAATTGTTATTTTATGACCCAAATCCATATAAAATAGTAGATAATGTGAAAGTATGCAACTAACCAGTTGTTTGGATGGCTTTCTAGATGGGATATGTGATAATGGGGAAGCTTTGGGATGGACTGAGGATGACTTTTCTGAGTGAAGTGTACCTCCATAGAATTCATTATTGAGATGAAACAAGTTAGAATGTATGAATCTATATGGATTTACAAACCTTTTTCTACTATAAAAAGTCACTAATGTCATACCTAGATATCCATTAAAGTTTGAGTACAAACACATTTCCCTATATGCATGGTGAGGTTGACATCAGTCTCTGGGATGTCAAGAGACTTTATGGAATACCAATATTGGGGGATGTGTATGGTGAGTTTATTCATCCATCATATGCTTAAGATGATGTATATGGGACCTCAAATATTTTCATATAATTAATCAACATGTCCATGGAAGCTCTAGAGAAGGACCCATCTCTGGGGGAAACCACCTTGTTCAAGGAGTGGGATGGATTCCTTAAAAATAATACATGCTATGTGACCTCTAAAAACAATCCCAAGGTATACCACTCATGGGATTCTTGTGGGTAAAAAGCTGACTAATATCCTATAGTTGAAGAAGTATTATTCAATATGTGGGGATGATAGGTCATATCCCATGTCGAATGACTCATTAATAGGGATATCTTTATAGGGATGTACCAATGTGGGTACCTATACCCGGTTTGGGAAAATGGTGGTTTTAGAGTTTCCACATTTATCATGGTTGCATCAATGATAGGGGGAGGAAAATTGGATTGGTTATTCCCAAGATGACCAAAATTTATCACATGTTCGGCCACATCAATAAGGGAAACACCCCATAAAAAATCATCATACCCTTTTAGGTGTTATGTTGTTATATAGGGGACCACCCTAGTATATATGAGTTTCTCAATATCCAAAACATCCCTACCACATGTTTAATTACATTTTTTTCAAATCATCAGTGGATTCCACCCTGCTATTCTATGAAATAGGGAAATAAGGATTCACTTGAATAACCATGGTAATTTTACCTTCATTTCATATGAGGAACCCATCAGTATCATAATTTACAATGGAACGAATACTTAAAGGATCATACCTATCTTATTTAAATTATGAAGGGTTTCCTTTCCACCTTAATTGATAAAAAAATACTTTTCATGTTGTATGAACCCTATAAATTTTGGGGGAAGTTTTGGTTTTTTCAAACCAGATTCTAATCCCCTCCCAATGTCTTCTCAAAGAAGCATCTGATTGTGGACCATCATTTTTCGTTCATATTCACTAGGGAGGAGACTTAGACCCAGATGATTTTTACCTTGATCAGTACATAGATCGACCTTTTCAGATACTATGTGGATGCTTAGATTCATTCATACATTAATATGAAACTGGACATACTGGTGATAATGGATACAGTGCTACAAGAAATTTTTTTGGATGAAATAATTCTGATGTCTTGTGATAAACCCTTATCTAGTATACTGACGGATCTAGATATTCCACACAAGAAAGTGAAGTATTTGGAGCTAGCTTTAATATGGTCCAGGTGAAAATTGACATGGAGATAATGAGTGTGGTACCTATGGGCGAAGCTCCTTACATGCCTGCATTTCCCATTGAATGCTAAAAATGGGATTGAATGAGGATGTATAACTTAGTTGTTGAGGCCTTGGGTGTCTTGTGTCATATAAAGTTATAACTATGTAATGACTCAGATTTTCCACGCATTATTTTTGGATATTGTATAGATTATTTTTTAGACTAGTCATTGAGACAGAGGGAAATTCCAATGTTCAGTGTTCTTAGAATAAATTTTTGAAATATATTAAATATATATTAAATATCACATGTGTGAAATTTTCCTTAAAAAGTAGAATAACTTATAAACGGGTTCTTATATAAAAAATATGAGTGCAATTTTGAGCCTAGAATGAATATTTTACCCTAGGTATGACATAATCTTAGTTTGGGTGGGGAGTTCGTAGAAAAATCACCCCAGGTGAAAAAATGAATAAAATAATTAAATAATTTATTTTATTTATAATTCTTGATGCAACGATGAATTAGTATTTAAATAGACTATTATGAAGAAATTCCAAGGTTTTCTGTATAACCTTTGAGCTATTGGACAACCCTTAGGGAAAGCATAGGAGAATCTCTCAAGTGAACGACATTTATATCGTGGATCTTTGATCGATGCCCAATGGATTCAAAATATCTCACCAACGATCATGACATAGATTCTTTCTTCATTAGCGATCAATCCAAAATCGAGGAAGGGTCATTTTTTTTTGAATTTTTTCCATTCCTCATTCTTTATTTTTATGATGAACATGGATCAATCAATAAATATATTGATCTATGGATCATCCGTGTTTGCAGGATGGGTTTATTATAGGGTGATTTTGGGAGAATTACTTTTATTTTATGATTTATTTTTGTTTTATCTTATCAATGAATCAAAATAGATATCATAATTGATCATGGTTTGTTCCTCTATTCCATTCTTGTGATTTTCTCCCCATTTTTTTATTCACCACGATCATTCTTTGTATGGCCTGGGCTTCAACGGATACCGATGAATCAACTATTCTACACAAATTTCATGGTGAAACAATTTAAGATTGTATATCAAAACTCGGAATGATTCAACATAGGTGTGATAGTGATAAAGATAAATGGATATGACCAGTTTGGAAACCCACCAAATTTGAGTAGGGTGAGTGGATGAAGATCTGGATGAACAAAATATTTTTTTCAAATGTATTCGAATCCTAGATTTTAGAAAATATCCATGGTGAGGCTCGACTGAGAGAGATACCCGATTTTTTGTATGATAAGAGATAATATACAAGGAGATAGAGGCACAAGAACACACATAAGGTAGAATGAGTGTTTCTAGAAAATTAAGAACCACATGATGTGTAATCTGGGACTACATGGTTTCTGATCCCCCTGTGCGATGGCCAGGGTTTTGGGTAGGTGTTAAGAATCACACGTCATGTGACTATATCACACGATTTGTGATCCCTCCTTGGAGACTTTGTGTCTACCATAATGTTACATGGATATAGGGTGGAGTACATGTTAATCCTATATCACATTTACTCCCCCACCCTTATGACACAATCCATTTACACTGTCAAGAATCGGGGTTAAGGGAAATAGTATGTGACCCCTACTACATGCAGTGTACTCATTTATACATGGCTTGGAGACCTTTTCCCCTATATCTTTGACAAGTTTCATTAGGGTGTGTTACCCTTATCCTTTCCCTGAGGGTTAGTATGGTATTGTCTCCTACTTCTAGGACAATAATCCCTTTAGAAAGAATTCTTGGATAGAGTCATTTGAGTCACTCTGTGATGCCCAAAGTGAGATCTTATATTCATTTTCATGCCCTAAGTAGATTTATTGGTACCATTATGAACAACACTATGTGAGTGTTGATCCTCTATATATTGGGTTAATGTAAATTGAGTTGTTGTTTTCACCCCATGGAATTGGGTGTGATCATAATTTTGGTATCATATCCCTTTAGAATTTCAACATGTACTTCCTAATTAAAATACTTTATGAGTAGAACCTCTCGGATATACATCATCCGTGTGATCAGAATCAAGAGTGTGCTCCTAGATGGGTACTTTCAAGAATATTCAAGTTGAAATTCTAGGCTCGTATAGTATGGTTGTGACTTACCTTTTGAACGTGTGTCTTTCTTTAGTACATTTGGATATTATTGTTATACATGTGGTAAACATATACTTGTGAATATCTGACCGTATTTTACATTAATGTATGCTTTCTGGATTCGAGGTGTCCTATTGAGTATTGATATAATCGCACCTACATGGGCTTTGAAAACATGTGTCATGTATTGTGAAGATAATCGATATTTTGATAGTGCCCTAGATGGACCTAGACCATATGGTGTTTAGTGAGACCAGATAGACCAAGTTGTATTCCTGTAACTTTTTGATAGTAGTCTGTGTACTTAATTTCAGGTTGGACTTGTGTTTCATACTCTTTTTCATGGGATTGTATTTTTTTCCAGTTGACTTTCCATTAATTCATATCATACTTTGGTTTTGGAATTTAGATTTATGCATGCATGGTTGTTCAGTTTCTTTTACATTTTAGCATTTGTATATGATTGGAGATGTGTGCGTGTGTACAAGTACTTAGGCCATGGTCTCCCTTTTCAGTGATATGCCTACTTGGCACTAGTTGACAGCCCTTATCCTATTGGAGGTGGGCTTGGGGAGTCGCAATACAGGCCCCATTGGTATGGGTCGTGATAGAGTGTTATTAGAGCTAGTCAGTTCTACCTTTGACTGAAAAATAACTTTTATTATTATCAAAATACTTTTAATTAAAAAGTTATAAACCACATGGTTAAAAAAGGGAATCCATTAATGGAAACCAAATAATTATTGAAATACAAATTGAGCATATTGGAACTATTATCCATAAATATTCTCTAGGAAAGATTTGTTACCTGAAGATCTGGATCATTCTTTATAAGTCCTTGTTAGTGATAAAAAAACTTGTCCCAAGTTTTCATGTATTCTTCTCTACTCATATTCACTTAATTGAATCCTATTATCGATATTAGGTTCTGCTTATCAATCCATACAGTCTGTTCATTATTATTATTCATAAAAATACATCTCTCCATCATATTATCAGCTTCTTTGGGCAACATTTTTATGTGTTTCTAGTTTTGATTTCAGGCAAGGGACTCATGTTGGTGCATAGGCCAACGTATCCATATACTAGGACTCTGATCACATGCTTTTAGACTTGGTACATGAGAAAAAATGTTGTAGGGAAAACAATGGTACATGCATCATATAGGAATGGTTTGTGTTTTCTGTGTCCTTATTTAATCTCTCCATACATACTCATTGACTGTAGTACATCTTGTTATTTTAGGATGCCTCAGTCATGTATGCTAGCAAGGATTCAGTAACATGGTCGTGAGGATGATCCCCTCAGTGATGAGGCTTTCATATAGGGACCAGTTCATAAGGTGCTACCTCCAAGTACTTTTCTAGCTATACCACCATATGTAGAGTATGACATGGTACCTGTAATACCAGTGGATGAGGTTCATTGGATGAGGACACATCATGAGTTTTAGTGAAAGAGAACCCTCGGGTTCTGAGGAGAGCCTAAACCACTAGCAGCTAAGGACTAACTTGAGGTGATGACCTGAGATTTTTATCTGGTTAAGAAATCAGATGGGGGTCCTAGAAGCGACCCTTCTTTATTTCCTAGCAAGGTGATGGTGGATTTTAGTGACCTAGATTTACGACAAGGAAAATATTTCATGGTTAGAGTTTGAGCATATTTTTAGGGAGGAGTTCTCATTAGATAAGAAGAGGGAATTTCATATCCTAGAGCCTATTAAGATATAGCAGGGTAGCATGATAGTATTTGGGTATTCATCGATATTTACCAACCTCTATAAGTACTCGATGGATATGGTTCATAAATAGTTCTTTAGGACTTTGAATTTCAAGCGGTGTTTGCAAAGATACATCTGATCCAGTGTTATACATCTATGAATTCCTACCTAAGATGGGTTTCTAGAGAGTGATTTTGTGTTTGATAGTTTCTTGGATGAGAAGATACAGCTGGTAGTTGTCAGCAATGGGAAAATGGAAGCAAAGACCTCAGCAGTAGGAGATAAAATCAGTATCAAGAACCAAGATATACCAGACATTTCAATATGAGGTCTTAGGATAAAGGGTATGTGTTCAAGGCTCACAGGTGGGTCTAGTAAGACTAGAGGGAGGTGGTTCTAATAATGTTATGGTTGGGGAAATATTTCATGAGATTTTTAGAACCACCATATAGATAACAGAGAGACCTCGACGGGCCACCGATGTAGTGGAAATAGCTGGACCAGGAAGGTTCATAGGGTGGAATCTGTGAAAGAGGATATGGGTGAGCATCAGGAAGTGGTCGATGCTTTGAATTGTTACCACCACTAACCCTAGGTGGTCCATTACAAGCTCATGGATTTAGAGGATTGGGTATGGGACAACTATAGGATGTCAAATATTATGACCCAGAGGCTCTAGGAATGATTTGAGGTTCGATCTATGTATTTTCTACCTTAGTTGTAGTACTTATAGATATAGGTTCTGGTCATTCCTTCCTGACCACATAACTTATTTGAGATATATAGATTTTGGTATAGCCCATGGCTTGAGCCTTGTGCATGGAGACTCATATTAGAGATGACTCAGTGATCGCACACTTGTGCCGACATTGTGACCTGACTCTTGGAGGTGAGAGTTTCTTTTGGAATCTCTTGGTAGAATTGTTGAGGCCTTTAGACTTTATTATTATTATGGATAGGTTATATATAGTTCATGTAAATATTGACAATTTTAAGTGAATGATATGATGTTTCTATAGTGATATAAATAGATTTTCTATTTTTGGTGAAAAGGAAACCTAGGAAGTGTAGGATGGACTAATGCATAGAAGGGTAAAACCCATTACTCATTAGTTGGCTATCCCAACCCTTAGTTCTATGGATATTATGAGTTCTTATTTTCCTACAGTTTTGGAGTAGTATGTGGATGTTCTAGGTTTACCTATCTCCCTGATAGATAGACTTATTCATTGATCTACACTATAGAATGCCACCAATATCTATTTCATCATATCAAATGTCTCTAAAAGAGATTTGTGAGCTAAGGGTGCAATTGGAGGACTTTCAGGGGAAGGGATTTGTGATACCCAATGTTTCACCCTTGGAATCCCTAGTTTTGTTTTATAAGATGGAATACGAGATCATGTGGTTGTTTTTGAACTATATGTGCTTGAAATAGGTGATCATGGAGAACTAGTATCCACTAGTGAGGATCTAATAACTCTTTAATCAGTTGAGAGGTCCATAATGGTTCTATAAGGTAGACCTCAGGTTAGGATATAACTAGTTGTGAGTACAGGATATGTTTATACTGAAGAATACATTTAGTTTTCATTATTATCACTATGAGTACTTGGTGCTTCCCTTCGGTGTGATGAATGTCTCAAAAATGTTCATGAGACTCATGATCTAGATATTTTAGCCTTTATTAGATTGGTTCAAGGTAGTCTTCATTGATGATATCTTTATGTACTCATCATCCGAGGAGGAGAATTCAAGACACCTGAGGATAGTTCTGGATGTACTTTGAGATCACCATATTTATAAAAATATCTCAAAGTGAAAGATCTAGATTTAGGAAGTACTCTATCTAGGATATGTTATCTCAGTAGATGGAGTGGTAGTGGACCCATCCAAGGTCGAGGTTGTGTTATCTAGGGAGCCACCAAGAGTGTGGCAGAGGTGTGGAGCTTAATTGGGTTTAAAGGATATTAATAGATATTCATACATGCTTTATATAGGATATCAGCCCCCATAAAATCTTTGACTCAAAAGGGGAAGCCTATTGTGAGGATGGATAGGTGCTGTCAAACTTTTCAGTAGTTGAGACAGAGTTTGAAGAACACTCCCATATTGATATTTCCAGAGGAGGGTGTTGAGTACATAGTGTTTTGAGATGCATTAAGAATTGGTCTTGTTTGGGTTCTAATGTAGAGGCAAGAAGTGATTGATTATGGTTCATTCTAGTTTAGATAGCATGAGTAGATCTACACTACCCTTGATCTTGAGTTACAGGTGGTAGTATTCACACTAAAGATGTGGTGACACTACCTGATGGGTGAGTGATTTATCATCTTCTCCAATCACAAGATTCTCAAGTATATCTTCTCTCATAAGGATATTAACTTGAGAAAATGGTGATATCTAGAGTTCCTCCCGGATTATGACTTCAAAATTTTCCATTCTACCGGTATGGGGAACATGGTGGTAGATGATCTTAGTAGGAGATCTAGTTTGTAGTTACTGAACAAGGGATCCGGGAAGTTTGCCTCATTATATTTTTTCTTTATGGATGGAGATGAAGCAGCTTACCTATAGTAAATGGTTGTCACCCCTCCACTCTTATAGTGAGTCAATGAGCCACAACTTGGGGATACCGACTATGAGACCCTATGTACTCAAACATGCACTGGACATGTTTTTTATGAATTTTCTAAATTTGGGGATCATGTTGTTCTTTTCAGAGGGTACATGAGGGTTCCAAAAATGTTTTGGTAAGAGTTTCTAATTTATTTTAATAAATATCCTTTGGTGGTACATCTAGGTGTATAGAAGGAGTACTAGGACCTCAGACATTAGTTTTGATGGCCAAAGATGAAGAAAGTATTTGCATAGTTTGTCTCTTGATGCATTACTTTTCAACAAGTGAAGTCAGAGCAAAAAGTTCCAGTGAGTTTAACTCAACCCCTCATGGTTCCAGAATGAATTTGGGATGGGATATCCATGTACTTCATTAAAGGATTACAACATTTGTATAGGGGACATGATTCCATCTGGGTAATCATAGATTGAATCACCATGTCGGCCTGTTCGTTATAAATTTGATAGTAAATTTTCCTAGAGATCTTGGGATGTATCTACATTCAAGATAAAGTTTGATACCATTAAGTTCCTTCAATGATCATTTTAGATCATGTTGCTTGCTTCACATCCCAATTATGAAAGGGACTACATGCAGTGTTTGGGACTTTGCTATGCTTGAGAACATCATTTCACCATTAAACTGATGGCTCGAATAATAAGACTATTTAGGTTCTTGAGGCCATGTTTGGAGATTCCATGTTAGTATTTGGTCATAGTTAGGAGGATAACCTACCACTGGTGGAGTTTGAAAACAACAACAACTACCATTCCACCATTGGTATGTCACTATTTGAGTCCTTGTACGAGCAACCCTATAGGTCATCACATTGTTGGAATGATGCCAGAGAGTTAGTACTCATGGGGCCAATGTTTGTGGGAGCGGTTACTGAGAAGATTCATATCATCCAGGAGTTGATGAAGACTACACAAATCTATTAGAAGTCTTATGCAGACTGAAAATAGAGGCCTTTGGAGTTCGATGAAGGAGACCATGTGTTACAACATGTTTCACCTAGACATGGATTATGGATATTTGGATGGGGTTGAAATATATCTCTGAGATTCACTGACCCATTTCATATATAGCATAGAGATGGTGAGGTGGTATACCTCTTAGCTCTACCACTGCAGCTAGACTAGGTACACAATGTCTTCCACATGTTTAAGTTGAGGAGGTACGTGCATGACCCTTCCCATGTTATCAACTGGGTAGAGATGAACATTAAGAATGGATATACCTTTGTTGAGTACCCATTATAAATCAATGATCAGTATGATAAGATCATCAATGGGTGATTTATTCCATTAGTGCGTGTTTGGTGGTATCATGGTAATCTCCAGGAGAGCGCATGAGAGCGGGAGGATCAAATTCATGCTCAGTACCCACTTATTTTTTAGCAGTCCTTGTTTTGGATTTTTGGGGACATAAAGCCCCAAGGTGGGGAGAATAAACTGAATACAATATTCCATGTATTATTTTTTGGATATTGTATGGATTATTTCCGAGACTAGGTGCTGAGTCGACTTGTGATTCTGTAGCCTGGTGTGCATAGAATAAATGTTTGAAATATATTAAATATATATCAAATATAACATGCACATAGTTTTCATGAAAAAGTAGAATAAATTCTAAAAGGATGTATGGATCTAAAATCTAAGGGAATTATTGAGTTTAAATTGCAGGTTTTACCCTTCGAGTGACTTAATATTAGTAGGCATGATGCAATTTTAGAATATTCACCACAGGTGAAAAAAATATGAAAATAATTAAATAAATTATTTTATTTCTAATTCTTAATGAAAATATTAGTTAGTATTTAAATAGACTATTATGGAAAAGTTCTAGGGTTAACTGTATAACCCTAGAGTCATTGGAGAACCATTTTAGAGAGCATTGGAAAATCAATCCGATGAATCACAACGATATCATGGATCGACGATCGATGCAAAAACAGAATCAAAGGATCTCTCTAATGATTACAATGAAGATGTGGTCTTCATTAGTGATCGATCCAAAATACATTAATGGTGGTTGTTCTAATTTTTTCCATTCCTCATTATTTATTCCTAAATCGAATACAAATCAGTCAATTAATATATTTATCCATGGATCATGCGTGTTTGTGATATGGGAATATTACATGGTGATTTATGGGGAATTACATTGATTTGATTGTTTATCCATTATTTTCTCATGGAAATGAATCAATAATAACATGAACATCAATCAAGGTTTTTTCCTCTCTTATATTCTTGTTATTTTATCCCCATTTTCATTGTTCACCAAAAGCATTCTTTGTTTGTCCCAGGGTTCGATGGATATATATGAATCTATTATACCACACTCGTTTATTAGCACAATGATATGATATTGTAGATCCAAAATCATCCTGACATAATTTAGATGTGATGGTGATAAAAATAAAAGGATTAGACCAGTTTGGAAACCCCTAAATTTGAGTGTGGTGAGTGGATGATGATCAGGATGAACGAAATCCATTTTATGAATCGATTCAATGCCCTGATTCCGACGAACGACTATAGAGAAGCTCAGTAGAGGGAGAACTAGGACTATTAGAATGATTAGAGTTGGGATCTAAGTAGGTGGTGGTGTGGGAAGGAATATAAGGAAGAATGAGGGTTTCTAGAAAATTGTTAACCACACGACATGTAATACGAGATTACATGGTGTGTGGGTCCCCCTATGTGGAAACTAGTTTTTTTTGGGCAGGAGTTAAGGATCCTAAAACATGTGACCCTATCACATGACATGTGCCCCTACCCAAATACTTAGTGTGTACCTCATAGGTACACAAACATGAGGTGTAGTACATGGGTATCCTACATAGTGTGTACTCCCCCACCCAGACACAACTTGATGACACAGGTTGTTTACATGGGCATAACCTGGGGTGATATGGCATGGTGTGTGACCCCTACTACATGCCTTGTAATCTTTTATACTTGGATTAGATCCCTTTTAATCTATATCATGGACAATTTTTTATGGATTTTTTCCCTTATACTTTCTCTGATGGTTAGTATTGTATCATATCATACTTCTAGGACAAAGATCCCTTCAGCAGAACTTGTTAGATAGAGTCATTGGAATCTCTCTGTGAGGCCTAGAGTAAGATCCTCTATTCATCTTCATTGACTAAGTGGAGTTCTTGGTATCATCATGACCAACATATTTGGGTGTTGATACTCTACTTAATGGTTTAATCTAGATTCAGTTGTTGGTATCACCCCATGACCTTGGGTGTGATCCTTATCCCTATATTGTATCTCTTCAAACCATTAGTGTGTACTTCATAATTACGAGACCTGAAAAGCTGCACCTTTGAGATGGATGTCATCATTGTGATCAGACTTAGGAGTATGTTCTCCTAGATGAGTGATTTATGGAATCTTAGAGTTGGAATCCTAGGATGGTATACTATGGTTGTGACTTACATTTTGACTGTGTGTCTTTATTGAGTATATCTAGATATTATTGTAATATGTATTGTAGAAATATACCTGTGAAGAGATGACTATATTTTCATTTGTTGTATGATTTATGGTTCTAGGATGTCCTAATTAGTACTGTTATACTCACCCATATATGGGATTTCCCACACATTTTTTGTCTTGTGGAGATGATCAACCTTTTGATAGAGTCCTATATAGACTAGGACCAAATGGTGCATAGTGAGACCAGACAGACCGAGGTGTGTTCCTATAGCTTTTTGACAGAAGTACCAGTACGTAAACTTAGTTTGAACTTGTATTTTAACACTCTTTGTGGTGGGATTTAATTCTATCCCTATTTACTTTCCTTTACTTTCTATAGTAATTTGGTTGTGGAATTTAGATGTATGCATTCGTGGTTGTTCAGTTTCTTTTACATTTCATCATTTTTATAGTTTTCAAGATATGTGTGTGTGTGTATTTTTAGGTACTTATGGTAAGGACTCCCATGTCAGTGATATACCTACTCGGTGCTAGTCGCTATCCCCTAGCCTATCAGAGCTAGTATTGGGGAGTCACAACACATGCATCACTGGGATGTGTCATGACAAACTGGAAAGATTTGGGAATGTTAATGCTCTCTAAGTATCTCCTTGAAACATAAAACTACTCCGGTGGAAGAATTCCTTTAGTTCTAGGATGTAGTGATCCAAAGTGAGAGGATCTAAACTTACTAATCATGCTGAGTGTGTAAAATGATATTTATTAGAATGGCGGTGGTTTTTAGTGATATGAAGTGAAGCACCCCAAATTTCTAGTATGTAATCCTTTATTTATGGGTTTTATGTATATAAAGTATAAGGGTGAAATTTGGGAGATTTTGGAGAACTTGTTGAGAGTTTTTGGGGCTAAAGGGATAGAACATGGGCTGCACACAGTTTGTCCAAATAGTGAATAAGCCTAGTATAAACCGTAAATAATGTGCATTGTTGGGAAAAGAGATTTGGAATAGTCGGTGCATGCTTTTTAGACCATGCGAGGAGTCCATGTGAAATATTTTTTAAGGTTTTATCAGGATCATGGTTAGTGCATGGTTTGTCTAACTATGTGACTAAACAATGTGTGGGCTAAAACCACATCCTTAAAAAGTGGATCTAGGCCATCCTTTCCATTAAGCCACTCGTTTCCCCCCAAAGTTGATCTAACTCTAGATTTTGATTCTATTAAGGCCAAAGAATGTTCTCCCATCATTCTGAAGGTGATCTGAAAGATTCTCTCAGTGATTAGAAGCTAATTCATCATGATAAGTAGTTATTCTTTACCGATCTTATCATATTTTCTTATATCTACTTAGATATACTTCTCTTATCCTATCTATTTCTTATATATATTACCTTTATGGGTATATATATTATTTTGGATGCCAAATAGGTTGATATTTGGTCTTGATCATGATAGGAGAATAGATCTATGGCGACTTCATGGAATTCTTAACTAGTTTCATGAGCATTCTTCAACTGTTTACCATTTTCCTCACTCTCGACTCCCCTTTCTATAATTGATTGTATTAGTTTAAAATTGATTTAATTGTATGATTTTTTTTGAAATTCGTGTGAAAATCATGGAATAAATCTTTTTTTGTGATGATTTATGGTTTTGATGAAATTGTGTACTTTTGGTAAATTATGGTGCAAAGTGGTTTAGCTTCTTGATTTTAAAATGGATATTTTAAAATATTATTTTTCTAGAAATATTGATTTTTTTTGGGAATTTTTTTAATAAAAATGTAGTTTTATTATAATGTCTTGATGGAAAAGGGGTTTTGAATAAAAGGGTGATTTTATTGAAATGGTTTTGGAATGGTTTTTGAGAATACATGGTGGGTGTGTCCATATTAAATTAATGAGGCTTGGTTGAAATATGACTTTGTTCTTGGTGAAAAAGGTGTAATGGCACATGAGATTTATTTACCTTGTGACAACTTGGTTGATCGACAATAAACTGCTAATGAGTATGGAACTTTCATAACGAAGCATGCATGGTAGGTAATGTGAGTTTGTGGAATGGATTGGCTATACAAAAGGGAACTTTTGAAATGGACTAAAGACAAGTTTGGTTTCTTTCTTTCAAAAAGGGTTTGGATGGGAAATTTATGATATATCATTTTTTATATTGATTTATAAACTATTTTGAATTTATTTATATTTAATTAGAAACCTTTTTAGTAATTGTTTTACATAATCTTATTTATATAAATATGGATAACTCTTCTAACCTAGTGGAATGAGTAGGGAAGTCATTGGGAAAAATCTACTGAGTTTTAGTACTCACCCCTATTTTGTAACTTTGGTTCTTTTGTATATTCCATATAACGGGGCATGGGTAAAGGTAAATTATCCCACATCATTAGTACTACTTCATGATACTTGGGTTGTTTGGTGATGTGGGAGAATAGAGCTTGTGGAGCATAGAGTCTTTTGGTCATCTTGGAGTTTTATTATTCATCTTATACTATTTACATTGATATTAGTTTTTCTTCTGTTGTGGTACATTGATTAGGTTGATATAAGTGTAATTTTGAGTTGTCTTCCTTGTATCATGCATCATTTTGTGTTTGGTTTGGTTGGTTAGCTATTTTAATTCATAAAGGTTAAATAATACCCCATATTCATTGAAACCCTTCATTATTTATTTCTAGCCTTTAGAAACACAGGGATGTCGCTTAATGCCAAGTAATGATTCATTGTACTCTCAAGACAATGAGAATAAGTGGGTCATTATATATGGTATCAGCTTGTTTAGTCATTTCCTAACAAGTGGTCTCTAGTTTCTTTGTCTTGTAGTTGAAATTATTTCAGGTATATTCCTTGGGGTATGACATAGGATGGATTTGGATTGTCAAGACATGAAATGTAGAGCATAAAAGGATGTATCTAACCTTTTTCTAATGAAATTCAATTTATGAGGGAGGTGGGTACATGAGTGTTTGGAGAGACTTCCAGGATTTTGAAATCTCATTTTCAGGGGTTCAGCCAATGAGACGAGAATGACATTCATTATAGGAATGACTTCCCATTAAGAGTGCATAAATAATTATGATTAATGATCAATGAGTATGTGAAAAAGTGTTGATTTCTAAAAAAAATTGAAATTGTTTTCAAATGAATGATTTTGGATAAGAACTTTCTTGTGGTATTTTTAAAAAAGGGTTGATTTAACAAAAATCCAATTTGAATGTTGTAAAAAATATTTTAACATGTATATGGTAGATTTTGGAAAGTAATGTTGTGATAGTTGATATGATATAATTTGAAATGATAAGCCTTTAATTTCTACTAAGTGATACTTATGGAGTTTATTGTTGGTTTAGAAAATGGAACCTGGTAGGCATCGTAGAAATGAACAGGAAGAAGCTACAGAGAATGTGGTTGCACCCGAACCACATGTGAACCAATAGTTGGTTTAGAGTATCATCCATGCATCCAAAGCAGTAGAAATGAGGGACCAGAGGTACGATCTAAGACAATAAGACCATTCCATCTTGTTCTAGAAACAGAATCCACCCTTATTCTCGGGTGATTCTGTACCAGAAAAGGCAGAGGTGTATCTGAATAGAATGAATCATATCTTCGAATTCATTGGCATGCTAGTGGAGCTCAAGGTCAAGCTAGATATGTATATGCTCGAGGATCCTGCATGCTAGTGTTGGGAACTAGTGGTGTACTCTAAAATGGATCAATTCCTTATTTTGGTGGATTTTGAGGAATTTTTCAATAAAAAATTCTTTCCTCACATGTTTAAGAGCCATAGAATAACAAAATTCTTCAACATAAAGAATAAAAATCTCTCTATCATAGAGTATGTGACTAAATTCATGAATTTTGTGTGAGCCTGAATTTGTGATGAGTGTGACCTTGAAAGAACACATCTTTGAATCAGGGATAAGGCAGGAGATTTGATCAAAGATTACGGTGCTCTGTATTACAGATTATACATATATGGTGAACAAAGTGAAAATGAATAAACATGATATATCAGGAACTATGTGAGGAGGAAGTATGATAATACCTACGTGGAATGGTGGGAACTCTAATGCTGAGAGCATGTGGAAAAGGGAAACCTATTTCCAGAGTGGGAGGGGAAATTAGAATCAGAAAACTAGATCAGTAAATCTTCCTTCGAGACCCACAAAAAAAGAAAGGATGTTTCCAATGTGGATCCTTTGAACACATCAAGAGAGAGTGTACATCACCACCAGGAGCATTCCACAATTTTAACAATATGGGACATCTGAAATGATTTTGTCTTAGTTCTCTGAGGGCCAGTGCTTGAGACACTTCTCAGGTGTCACAAGCATCATATTCTTCAACCAGGCGAGAAAAATAGAATGATTCTCATCAACATAGTAGAGCTAGACATGGATATTCTAGGAATACCATGACTCCTTGTCAAGATAAATCTTATCAAGGAAACAAGGAGCAGAGTACAACATCAAAGTAGTTATATGGAGATGAGTAGATGATTGTGTGTGATTAGGCCGGACTATCTATGGTGAGAGGTAATTTTTTTAATTATATCCTAATTCAAGTGTTGTTTGATAATGGGGTATCACATTACATCGTTTATTTTTAAACTATTTACTTTCATTATTTTAAACTCAAGTTGATTCCCTATGTGTTAAAACTTCAAACTCTTCTCAGGGAAAGAGAATGTAGAGCCTTCTTATATAGAGCATGTTCTATAACTGTTGATGGAGTTTATATGAAATGGGACTTCTAGATGTTAGAGATTGATATCTATGATGTAATAATAGGTATGGATTTTTTGAAAATATTTATGGATCACATCGACTATTATATAAGTAAAGTTACATTCAAAACTAAGGATGGAATCGATCATATCATTAAAAGAGAAAGGGTTTAAAAGGCAGCCTCAATGGGCTTGTTGGCACCATAAGTGGGAGAAATATATTTATAGTTTGCGGAATTAACCTTATCATTGATGGAAGAGGTCAAGGATAATAGTTTTCTAGAAATTTTGGATCAATTTCTAGAGATTTTTCTCAATAATTCCTATAGGTTACCACCAATAAGAGAAGTTGAGTTTATGATTTATCCCCTTCTGGGGAACAATCCTATCTCACTCCCATCCCATCTAATGTAACGAATATAGTTAATGGAATTGAATGTGTGGTTGGAAGAGTTGGAAAGAATTTTTTTTATTCAGCCGAGCACATCTCTGTGGGCATCACCAGTCTTGTTCATGAAGAAAGAAGTTGGAATTCTATGGTTGTGTGGGGATTATCATAAGCTTAACCAAGTTATGATAAAGAATCAATATCCACTTGCATGTATTGATGATCTGTTTGATCAATTGAGGGGAGATCAATGGTTCTCTAAAATTGACTTGCAATATAGATATCACCAATTGAGAGTTTGGTAGGAGGATGTTTTGAAGTTATCTTTCAGAAGAAGATATGGCTATTATGAATACATATTCATGACTTTCAATATTACGGTTTTATCAGCAGTATTTATGGAATTGATGACTCATATATTTATGCAATATCTTGATTCTTTTGTTGTGGTGTTTGTGGATGACATGTTGGTATATTCAAGGACAAGGGTTGAGCATGAGAAATACTTGGTGACAATGTTGGTAATCTAGAGAGATCACTGGTTGTATGTAAGACTTTCAAAGTGTGATTTTTTGGATATGATAGTTACCATTTCCCGGACCTTTCATCTATAAAAAGGTGTTTTAGTAGATTCAGAGAATATTGAAGTTGTTATCTCTTGGAAACCACCAAAAAATGTATTTGACATACAATGCTTTCTTGGTCTAGCAGGTTATTATCGATGTTTTTTCTGTGACTTCTCCTGACTATCATTGCCTATGAAATATTTGACAAAGAAGAACATTTCATTCCACTGGAGTAATTAATGCCAAAATTATTTTTAAGAGACAATGGTTCTCCTATCATCATAACCTATCTTGATCCTGCAATAATCATGAAAAGTTTATGTGGCGTATTGTTATGCTATGAGATTTGAGGTGGCATGTGTTTTCAAGCAAGGAGACCACATGGTTGCTTATGGTTCAAGTAAGTTGAGAGTTCTTGTGAATAATTACCCAACACATGATTTGGAGTTAGCTATGGTCATTCATGCCTTGAAGACTTGGTTTCATCATCTCTTTGGTAACAAATTTATCGTGTTCATGGATCATAAGATGTTGAAACATATTTTTTCACCAATAGATTTGAATCTAAGAAAAATAAAATGGATGGAGTATCATAAAATTTTCAACTTTGACTTGATATATACACTAGGAAAAGGAAATTCTATGGAAGATTCATAAAGAATAAAGTTATATGCTCAGTTGGAAAAAGGTGCTTGAGATGAATGAAAGTTGATGTTGGTTCTAGCCAACATGCTTGTGGAATGTGAAGACCAAGGAGATGTTGTGGTTTTATTTTCAGCCACACTTGTTCCTAATTTGGTAAAAATAGTAAAGGAATCACATATATAAATGTATAATATATGGCCATGAGGTCAAAACTAAAAGGTTGGGAGACCATTGAGGGATGGAAACTGGATGGGAGTTAGTGTTGTGGTTTAGAAATAGGATGGTTGTACATATGGATTGTCAGTAGAAACTGCTTCATGCTTACCACCATTCGAGATAAGCTAATCATATTAGAACACATAAGATGTATAAGGTATTGAAGGCGTATGTTTTGTGGAGTGGTGTGAAAAGGAAAGTGGTAGAGTTTATTTCATGGTGCTTAACTTGTCAACATGTTAAGGTAGAGCATCAAAGTCTAGGGGGAACGTTTCAGTATTTACCCTATTATAGTGTGTAAATGGGATCACATAGCCATTGATTTTATTACAGTTCTCCCAATAATGGTTCAAAAAAATGATTCCATAGGGGTGATATTGGATCGAATCACCAAGTCGGCCCATTTCATCCTTATTCATGAAACTCATATGGTGGAAGATCTATCCAAAATCAATATCTAAGATGTGGTAAAGAGACATGTAATACTAGTTTAGATCATTTCACAAAAATATCCAAGGTTCACATTTTGTTTCAGGAAATATTTATAAAAACACCTTTGGACTCAGTTGACTATGAGCATGGTGTATCATCCTTAGATGGATGAGCAATTTGAAAGGACAATATAGACACTGGAAGAAATGTTTTGGGATTGTGTAATGGATTTTGGTGGCTCATGGGAAGAACATATATCCTTATTGGAGTTCTCTTATAATAACATCTATCAATACTCAACACATATGGCTCCATTTGAAGCATTTTATGGGTGTCCTTGTCATTCTACACTTTTTTGGGTGAAAACATGTGAAATTTCACTAGTTAGGTCGAGCTTTATCCAAGAAACAACATATAAGATTTATATGATTATAAAGAGATTGGAATGGCTCCAATTTTTTAGAAATCTTACGCAGATCATCTTCTACAACCATTTTCTTTTATTGAGAGTGATCGTGTGTTCTTGTGGATTTCTCCAAGGCTTGGACATTATCATTTTGGGAAGTTGGGAATGTTATATCATCGATACATTAGCCCTTTTGAGATACAGGAATGGGTTGGAGAGGTGTCATATCAGTTGGAAATTCCACCGTTGTTAAGTTTGGTGAATAATGTGTTTCATGTATCTCAATTGAAAACGTATTAGCATGATCCTAACCATGTGATTAGATAGGATCAGGCTGACCTAGATTGAAATTCTTCCTTGTTACATATCCTGGCGTAGATTGAGGATATGCAGGATAAATTCTTGCATGGGAAGGGAATCAGTCTAGTGTGGGTTTTTGGAAACATATTCATATTTATGAAGAGACTTGGGAACGTGTGATGGAAATGAAAGAGGAATGACCAGAACTCCTTTAGAGCATTGGTGATTTTCTACTTTCCAGGGATGGAAAGACGAATGGTGGGGAGAATGTAGCACCCTTGGTTTCTAGTATGTAACCATTTATTTATTCTTTTTATGTATATAAATTATAAGGATAAAATTTGGGAGAGTTTAGAGAACTTTTTGAGAGTTTTTGGGGCTAAAGGGAAGGCATATAGGGTGCCCGAGGGTTGTCCAAACCATGCAGAAGCCTAGTAGAAACCATGAAGAATGTGAAATATTGGACAAAGAGCTTTGGAACGATTGATGAACACTTTGTAGATCATGATATAAGGTCATGAGAATAATTTCTTAAGGAAGTAGCAGGATCAGGATTAGTACTTGGTTTAACCGTGCGACTAAACCATGGACGAGTTAAAAACAACCATTTTAAAAATTTGATCTAGGTCGAACTTATCATTAAGCCACTAGTTTTTTCTGAAAACTACTCTAACTTGGTATTTTTATTCTCCTAAGGCCAAATAAGGTTCTCTCATCATTCTGAAGGTAATAAAAAGGCTTCCCTTGGTTATTAGAAGCCGATTCATTGTGGTAAGTCCTCATTGTTCACCATTCCTGTCACGTTTTCATAGATCTACTTAGATATACTTCTCCTATTATCTTGATTTCTCAGATCTACACCCATTATGGGTAGATATAATATTGTGTATGCCAAATATGATGATATTTGGTCTTGATCGTGATAGGATAATGGATCTAAGGTGGTTTTGTGGAGTTCTTACATGGTTTTGTGAGCATTATTCGTTTGTTTACCATTTTGTCAAAATGATTAAGGTAGGTTGCTTCACTCTCCACTCCTATTATTATGATTTATTATTTTAGTTTCAAATTTATTTAATTTCATGAATTTATTTATGAAATTGGTGTGAAAATAATGGAATAAATCTTCTATAGTGATGATTTATGGTTTTGATGGAATTGCGTACTTTTGGTGAGTTATGGTGAAAAGTGGTTTAGCTTCTTGAATTTAAATAAGTTGTTTTAAAATATATTTTTTTCTGGAAATATTGAAATGGGTTTTTGGAAAAATGTTATGAATAATTTTTTTATTGGAATATCTTAATGGAAAAAAGGTTTTCAATAAAATGGTTATTTTATTGAAATGGTTTTGGTATGATTTTTGGGCATACATGGTGGGTGTGTTCATATTGAATTTGTGAGGATTGGTTGAAATATGACCTTGGGATTGGCTCCAAATGAGTAACGAAACATGGGATTTAATTAACTTGTGCCGACTTGGTAGATCGACAAGAAATGACTCATGCGTATGGAACTCTCATAACAAATCATGCAAGGTTGGTAATGTGGGTTTGTGGAATGAATTGGTTAGGCCAAAGGGAACTTACAAAATGGACTAAATCTAGGGTTGGCTTATTTAATTGAAAAATGTTTTGGTTGGGAAATTGTTGATACAACATTTGTTTATATTGAGTTATAAACTGTTTTGAAGTTGTTTATATTTTTTTAAATTTTTTTTTGGAAATTTTTTTATATAAAATCTTTTATATAAATATGGATAACCCTTATAACCTAGTGGTATGAGTAGGGAAATTATTGGGGAAAACCTACTAAGTTTTAGTACTCACCCTTGCTTTGTCAGTTTGGTGATTTTGCAGTTGTCATCTAACGAGACATGGGAAAAGGTAAAGTATCACACATCTTTAGTACTAATTCATGATACTTGGTCTATTTGGTGATTTTAGAGAATGGATCTTGTTGAGAATGGAGTCTTGTGATCATATTGGAGTTTTATTAGTCATCTTCCATTGTTTACTTTGATGTTAGTTTGGCTTTCACTATTTTACATTGATTAGTTTGATATTAGTGGAATGTTGAGTTGTCTTCCTTGTATCAAGCATCATATATTATATGGTTTGGTTGGTTATTTTTTTTAATTTATATTTGGTAAATATTTCTCCACTTTCATTGAAACCATTCAGAATTTATTTCCAGCCTTTGGCTCCTTGGAGATGTTGTTTAAGGCCAAGTAATGATTCATTATGTTCTCAAGACAATGAGAATAAGTGGGTCATTATAGGAATGACCCATACTATTCAGGAAAATAGGAATGATTTTATAACTGTCCACATTTTCATGAATTATTATCCAAATAGGCTGATCGTTATCATCCCTTTTAGATATTATAATAGTATGAGGATATTTGATCACCCCTGGAATCCCTAGTGTGTTATTATAGAGGTATGGTGCTCTTGGATGACTTAGGTGATGAACATGAGGCCAAGGATGAGGTCTCTCATAGCCATATGGAGCTGATGAAGGAAATTATTGCTAGTCCTGAGGCAACACGATCCATGACTCCATGAGTTCCATATTGAGCACCTTTGATGACCCATCCTTCCATAGATACTTCCTTGGAGAAGAAAAGGATGTGGAAGAAGGTGAAATCTATGAAGCACTCCCAATAGAGATCTCTAAGTAATAGTTTCACTTTGTTAAATCCTTTATTTCCTTTCACTATAGGCTACTTTAGTAGGTTATCATGGAATATCTGGATGTACCCAAGTTTTCTTGGAGGTACGAGCGATGCTTGTTTTTAGGGTGAAGGACACCCCTTAAATCCCATTAGTAGAACTGCCATCATCAAGAATGGTACATGGGGAAGTAGAGGTGGTTAGTGTCTAGGGAATATCCGACCCAATATCTACCACTGATTCATTAGTTCATGTCCCTTTTATCTTGGAATCAAAAATTACACTCTTAAAAGTGGTTGAAAATGGTAGTTATTCCTCCATAGACTTTTCTATGAAGGAGGAATCACTTGATGAGGATAATAACTTATTTGGAATCCTAATTATCATACAATATATATCAAGTGATTTAAAATTTTTATTCACCTTAAAAGTTACAAGGTGGCGTGGAGATTGTGCCAATAGAAGAAACATCGGTGGTGAATCCATGACATCCACTACAAAAATGAATCACCACCTCCCCTGAATGTGGAATTGGGATGAAAGATTATATTGGTGACATAGATGAGGAGTGTATATTTTTTCTTCTTATCATGATCCTTGGTTATCAAGTAACATTTTATTACTTCTCTATTGATTAATTATATATTATTTTTTTATCACAAAATCCTTTCCTTAAATCTTAGGGGCCCTAGATCATCTTACATCAAGATCCCTTCTAACTTGAATGATTAGAAAAAAATACCATAACAGCCCAAATAATTTCAAATGTTACTATTATGAGTTCCTTACTTAGTGATTTCATTTTAGAATATATCACTAGTCATATAATGGACTTGGTTTAACGCAATAAACATGGATGCTTTCATCATAACCTACAATGAAAAGTATAGGAAGTTATATGAAGTTTGATTATGTTGGTTCCCTTCAAGTAGATGGAGGTATGGTTGGGTCAGCTCAAATTCATGTTCACAACCCTTGTCTTTAAGGGGTTCAACTATCGATATTTTCCTTCCAGAGTTCAGTAAATGTTTTATAAAAGGGAATAGAAAATATCCCATTATCTAAGGATGTTAGCGGCTGAGGGCTCATCCTCAACTAGAAAACATCGAGTCAAGGCTCAAGATGATACTTACCAACATGATAAAAATGTATCATCCAACCAAAATTTAGTCAATTCTTGGAAGTCTAAGATTGATGAGATCCATTTAGAGATCTCAAGAATTCAACAAGATCTATCTCAGCTACAATATGTGTTAAGAGCCTAAAATAAAATAGTGGTGGAGAATAAAAGTCTCATATACATGGTAGAGAAGTCCATACATAATGTTGTTTCTAGGGAATATGTACTAAAATAGACCACATATGTAGAGACCAATTCAGTCAATCAATTGGGACTGTCCATTACCTCCTTTTAAGAAAAGTTAGTTGAGGTCAATGAATCCTCTGAGTAAATTGTTTAATGGGCCTGTACTTTTAAGATACTCATTTTTTGGGGGTTCATGGAAGAGACTCAAAATTTTGGAGATTACTTCCTTAAATTATACATTATATATGTAAAAACATTTTAAACACCATATATTTTTACCAAGATTTATTCCATTCATCATGTACATAATATTTCTTCTATTGGTATCATATAGATTAATATAGATATTAATATTCTTATAGTACTATTTAAAAAGAAACTTAAACTCAAATTAATAAATCATAAAATACCTATTTTTAGAATGGACCACAAATAATTAATGACATGAGAATACTCATTGATGTATTTATTTAATTCCTTCCAAGATCCTCTGGTCCCAAAGGATAATTTGAGTAAATATGTCACAGAGGGATATTTCTTTAACATTTTTCAATTCCAGGGGCCTAGTGAGCATAACATGATTTCTACTATGGATATGTGGTAGTTCCTTAAATATTTTTATCTCATGTTTTTAGATTTTAATTTTTTTCTAATCCATTAATGTATATGACAAGTGGTAATGGACTTAGTCTTTTCATAGTTTCCCTTTATTGGTTTTTAGCCTATCAAAATTCACACATTTTCCATTTTATGAGTGCTTAATATTTCTCGTATCACAAATTGTGTGTGTCTAATAAGTATAAACCCAACAATTTTATAGGATTCAATTTTATGGTTTTAAACCTAATAATCATTGTTTCTCTTTTAATTTATTATTTATGGTCTATTGAATCGGACTGATCAGATGCTATATTTTTAAGTTGAAAAGTTTATACCTTCTTTTGTTATATTTTAGGGTCATAATGTTTGAACCTCATCTAGATGTACTTTAGGTTAATATAGATTGGACCTCATTTTGTGATAGTCTAGGGTCGTATAGGTCATACCTCATTATGTTGTAGCTTAGGTTTCTATATATTGAGACTAATATTGATGTATTTTATAGTCATACATATTATACCTCTTTTTTTGCAGTTTAAGGTTCTATATCTTGGACCTTATTTTTCTATAGTTTAGGTTTTTATAGCTTGGACCTTATTTTAATAGAGTTTTGGATCTTATATCTTGGACTTTCATTTTCCTCACATGCTTAAGAAATAGAGGATTTTTATTCATGAAGGTTTTTAGACATACTGAATCATTGTTGAGATTCTGAAGAATGAATATTCATGAAAGTTCTTACACCCTTCATTATTATAAAATTTATAAAGGATTTATACTCATGAAGGGTTATTAGATCCTTTATCATTGATTCATAGGTCCTTGGTAGATAGAAAAATAATATTAGGGATTCCAACCCTACTTGGATAGTTACATTATAGGATGTGTAAATCACATCCCCAAGAGTTTGAACTAAAGGTGATGAGATGAGGTAGGTGAACCATGGATGATATCAAAACAATATGGTGCTCTAGGTTCCACTATTATGTTTCTATGGATCATTAGGATAATAGGTTCTTTATTTCTAAGAATATAATCCTCTAGTTGATGGTTAATGGACCTTATTCATGATCCTATACATTCCTACATGTATGGTTAAGAATAGGGATCCCCACTCCTTTCCAAGGGCTATGGGATGTTTATGAAGATATAAACACTCAAGAAAGGATTTAGTATATGGATGAAATGATATCCAAAAAGGGTTTGGCACCACGGTGGTAATTTTTTGAAGTTCTTGAAGTTATGGCCTAATACGATGCGGTTTAAGATCACATGACAAAGAGCACTAAAAATTTCAAGAATTAAGTTCCACATTCCTGCTTTGAGAATGGGAACAATACATGGTAACATAATGATAAGGATGTAAGATTAAATTGGATATATTGGATCATGATATTGATAAATCAGGATATTGGAATATCTAAGTCAATGAGGAATGGGGAATGGTGGGTACAATTCGAAACAAGTATCACACAAAGCTTGGAAATTTTCCCATAAATTTAATGGGGAACTTTCTTCCAAGACCTAGAAATCCACTAAGCACAAGCTCTAACATGTTTTGTTATTCACTTGTGAATTCCAGTGGGATCCTATTAGAGTAGTCAGTCCCTATTACTAATATACCCCATGGAAGAACCCAAGGGTATGACTCGAGGCTATGGGGTTCCATGTTAAGTATAACAACACAATGAATTTTTGGGCATCGATATAGAAATCAATTAAATTTGTTTGATTTATATAATTAATAATATTGAATAAGGGTTTGAGCACCCTAAAATCTATTTCAGCACTTACTAAACATGTTCTCACAACGATGGTATTTAAAAAATAATTTTTTACTTATTTATGGGCCAAAGAGGCCCAATGACCACATATTGTATTTTACTAAGGTCAAAAGATCCCCCCCATGATCCTTATACATATTTATTTACACTATGGATTTTTACTAAACTTTTTATATGAAGAAATTAGTGATCTGATACTTGAATTTTTCTCAAGACTCCATTTATGGGTTTTTGGGTTGAAAATTTTGTGCTTTTTTCACTAGTAGTTTAGGGTATTGTGATTTATAAAATCAGAGGTCGTAGTTTTTGGTCATAGTATATAGACCAGGTATCATAGGAGTGTTTATCATCAGCCTTATT
Organism: Viscum album; assembly: GCA_963277665.1. Lineage (NCBI taxonomy): Eukaryota > Viridiplantae > Streptophyta > Magnoliopsida > Santalales > Viscaceae > Viscum > Viscum album. The sequence continues at coordinate 1,631,577,745 of OY728155.1, read as the reverse complement.
TGGCTTCCCATGGATTGTATTACTCTAACATGATTTTGAGCAGAGCATGAAGGTGAGGTAAATCATGGCTCAAGGTTCTCAGATATTGAGTGATGGTATAAGATAGACATGTTGAGGATGATGATGAATCACATTGTAGTGATGAGTTTCACTGTGATGTTTTACCACTCACAAGGATCATAAGGACATTATTGCAAGTCCTTGATACCTCTAGTGAATGGGTACATGGCCCTTATGTAGATCCAACACTTACATAGTCCAAAATAGGCATCTTTTATCCTTTATATGGTTCGTGGAATATTTTTTGAAACATGAGATTAAAAAGAAATGAATTTTTCTTTATGGATTGAGGTACATATGAAGATTATGAAAGAACCCCAAAAATTAGTTGACCAAGGTTAGACTATTCTGGTCCTTTGATAAAGAGTGATGATAGTTGGTGTTTTGTATAGTTTAACATCATTTAGTGGGGATTCACCGACCTTTCTATTTAATAGCATGTGACAAGGACACAATTATCATATAGATTAACATCACATGACTATGAAATCTTCCTTATAGTTTAACATCATTCAGTAAGGATGTGGGAACCAATGTGAAATTATGCAATGCATCCCTAGAGACACCTGACATTGGTTAAGGGTATTGGAATGTGGGAGGTATTTTGGGCCTTGAATAGTCTTACTAATTGGTATCGATACACTGAGCCTCATTTCATATATATATTAATCAGACACAAGTAGGTCATACATATATTTGATTCATGAATAGATGAAGTGAGTCTATATAACTCAACCATCGTTAAGAGGTTTAAGGTTATAAAAGGTGTACATGAGATAGGGGTATATAAAATTTATATGGCTAGGCTTCCCTGGGTTCCCCTATACAATTAATAAGGGTTAGAATCAGGCCAATGCCCACTCTTTCAAATAGATACCTCTAACTAGATGTTGGTCATACGTGAAATAGAGAAGGAAATTTTGTTTGATTTTTTTTCATTTCACATCTGGGACCAATATTGAAGAATCTGGGTGTCACTACATATCATGTGATAATGGGAATCAATACCCACATAGTTATCATTTGGATCCCCTAGAAGATAAAATTCATATGTGGTGAAGGAAAATTTTATTAGGTTATACACAATACTAGTGAGGTTTTCTCTTCCCATATCCATCTCACATATAGGAAAGGGTAATTAATCCCTAACTTAGTGTATGATTATAAGTAAATTAAAGTATTGATATAAAGGTTTAGAAACTAAGGTAGGTGGAGAAATTTCCTTTTCTTTTAAACTCATGGCTAGGCTCAATGATGGGTTTTCCAAGCATAATTATGTAACATATAGGGATATTAATCAAGACATACATAGTTCTAGAGAAGTTAACAATACTCTTATATAAATCTGACTCATATTCTTGGGAGAGGGGCTTGTTACTCTTCAAAAAATAGGTCACCCACTAACACTCGGGTGCACGATCTCTAAAAATTGGTGATACTATTATGGTGAGGGGATCTCATATTAGTAGGTGATTTCACTAGTGGGGTCACCTTTAAATTCTTGAGGATAAACAAGGTTGAAAAATTTCATTATGGATCAAGCCCCAGTGAAGGTTACAATATTGTAAAACCTATAGAAAAGGCTTGAAAATATATCAAGAATCACTATGTATCCTAATATTTTAGAAATAAAACCATATGTGTTTCTTATAAGAAATGGTTCTTTTCCCAGATCATACTCATGCATAGGGAAGGGGTGTTATTGTTTTGAATATTGTGGTTGGGACTAGGATTAGAGAACATGAGCATAATTTTATATTATGAAGGTATAGGAATCAATCCACACTTAGTTCTTAGAATGAATCCCTGTATATATTTGATTCATATGCATAAAGAGGTCATTTTTTATCTTTTATGAGTGATTCATGACACCATAGTCGAATAAATGTTTTTCTATATAGATCAAGATCATACATAGATAATTAAAATTTCTATATTCTATTATGGTATAGGGTTAAAAAATTCAACCCTATTATAGACTCCAAGATCGAGGTCACATATATTTTCATGGATCTTGATATCTTATAGGTAGTGGTTCCCACAAAATAGCCTTCTCTAAGAAGTTTTAGGTATTTTGGGATAAACCATGTAGGATTTATGAGTGGAATGACTCACTTAGGGTGTTTGGGCCTTTAAATGGGATGTATTACTCGAAATGAAAGGGTAAAAGATTGTGATTTTATAATATTCATTTGATAACGAGAACAATGAATAGATGTGTAACATTAATGGTACCTAAATCTGTTTGAATAGTTTGGTAATGAGAAGTGTAAATCATAACCCAAGAATATATGAGTTTACAAGGGTGGAGGCTGGTGGATACAAGTTTACCATCAATAATGGTGGAATCCCATATCACACAATGTTAGGAAAATAGCTCCTGGATGTTGGGGGTACCTTCTTTCAGGACCAGAACATTCTCTAGGCATAAGCACGTAGGCATTGTGTTATTCAAGGAGAAATACTAGTGGGGTACTTTGGAATGAGAAAGTTTTTGTAACCAATAAACTATAGGGAAGAACCAATAGGAATGAATCAAGTCTATTGTGTTCAAGGAGAAGTATAAAAACTAAAGGAATTGGTTGGTATTAACTTAGATATGATAAGTATGAATGTGGTTCATAGAGAAAATAATATTCAAGAATGGTTTGAGGACCCTAAAGGCTACACCAATGTGAATTGAACACATTTTTAGGGTGAAGGAATAGAACATGTGATTCTTAAGTATACAATCATCCAAGGGGATGATTTGTTTATCATAAAGACCTCATGTATCATAGTTTAATTTCTTGTTACAAGGACATGGTTCCCCATCTTTATAGTAAAATTAAGCCCAAATTCACTATTAAGGGTGAAATTAAAGGCCCTCTATTCACACATGAGTTGTGATTGGTGTGAGAAAATAATATACAATTAGGAAGTTGAATAAAATAGATGGGAGTGCATTATTGAGATCATGTGGGGGTATTTACATTTTAAAGTGAGTAAGAATCCATGCATAGATCTATTTCATATAAACAAACATAGTTAAATGTAATGAATATCCTTGGATTGGTCTAAAATAGATGATCTGGGAATCAATATGTATCATGTGATGATAGAAATCAGGATGTATGTAGTTCCCATAATAAAAAATCTATACAATGGTCAAACCCATACACTGAGTGGGAATAATTTTTCAATTTATATTACTATTCGACCTATGATTCGAGATCTAGGCATCACAACATATACTATGGAAATAAGAATCAAGACACACTTAGTTATCATGTATAGTCACTTATATGAATGTAACTCTCTTTTATGGATTCAATAATTTTATTTCCTGTATATATCAAGCTCATGCACATTAAATTTCCATTGAAAATGTATCCTTGATGAGGAAATAAGGAAACCTGATGCGAGTTAGGCTTCAATTCTAGGATAAATATGGAAATTATTTTTCCTCATGATGTTTTTTAGATAAAAATTATCGCAAGCTATAAAAACTATACTCATGGAAATTTTTACACAGATCTGTATCATTTGTAAGAAGAGGAGGTATGCCCCATAAGGTGACTACAAGTAATGCAGTTTAACTTCAAGTGACCAGGTTGTGTTCTCTATAGTTTAATTTTATGTGGTGAGGATATATTTTGTAAAGTTTTAAATAATTTGGTAAGGGTATGGAATGTTGTTCAATTTAATGTATTTATACCAGGACATGGAATTCTATGTTTTTTAAAGTCTTTCTAATAGGAATTTCTCTCAGGGTGGTAGTTTCACAAAGTATTTTTTTAAGAAGAATTACATTAGTGGGGGGAGATAATGTGTTTCCCATCCATCATGTCTAATGAGTAATACCCAATGGAATAAACCTTATGTATAATATAAAACCCTTTCCACTTGGGTTCTAAAATTGGGTGTTTCTTTACTGGTATCATTAGGGTTCTATGTACTAGTACAAATTATCCTTAGAGGAGTATGTGGAGGTGAATCTTTTTATTGAAGGCTTGTGGAATATGATTTTGATGGAATTAGAGGTTATTTAGTGTATGAAACCTTTTCTCATCAATCCATTTTCACTCATTCAACCACTATTATGATTAATCATTATTAGAGAGTTGTCTGCAGATATTAGTTTGGAGTGAGGAAAACTGCTCATTCGTGTGTAATATTTCCTTTGTTTCATAGAATAGAGAGTATGGACTAATACTATATTTGGACATCATGGTAGTGGGGTGTGTGTTACAGTAGGTCCATAAGGCTTGAAAAAGTTTATCCATCCAAGACTTATTATATTTTTTGACTATTTTCTAGAGTATATTCAATAGAGTCTTATTGAATCCCTCTATATTCCAATTTTCTACATCATGATAGAGAGAAAAATGGTTATATCTAATGTTATACTTATTATATAGCCTTTTAAACTCAAAATTAAAAAATTTTGATGTCATTTTTTAGTAATATTGTGTGACGGTCAACAAATTGAATAATGATATTGGACTTCATGAAATTGATGAAACATTTGTTTCTAAATTCCTTTAAGAGTATGTCCTTGTCCCATTTGGAAACGAAGTTGGTATCAGTAAATATATACTTAAAAATTTTAGCTATAGCTGGGGGTATAGCCCCACAATATCCATTCCCTACATAGAAAATAACCATATATATAAATTAGAATTCAATAGACCTGGGGGGATATTGGATGATGTTTTCATGTATCTGACATGCATGAAACCTTTTTTTAAACTCCATGTAGTCATGTATAACCATCATCCATTAGTAACCATGACTTTTAATTTGGTGGGAGAGACTAGTTCCAGATTAGTGGGGATCGCAAGAGCCTGTGTAGACTTCCTTCATGACATAGGATGTATCTCCTTTTTTAATGAAACACCCCACGATTTTATGAAGTATTTTTAATTTATTTGATATCTTGCATTACACACCACACCGAGTTTAAACAAACCACAATATAATATTAAATTATAATAATATCCCAAATATTTTATTTTTGAGTTTGAATAAGACTAAATAAATTATGAAAAATATACAGTTACATAAGTATAAATGAATTTTTTGTGTATCAATTTACATTAAATAAAATTAAAAATCATTTAAAAGTCAAAGGTGTTTTTTTCTTATAAAAAACATTTTTATTCACATACTTAATTTTATTTAAATTAATAAAATCAATCACTATTAGTTAATAATTTTAATTAATTGTAAATATTATATATTAAATCAAATTATTAATATTAGTTTAATTTTTTTATAGGCATGGGAAAAGAATAAACAATTTTTAATGTTGAAAAATGTATTTTCCTAAAAAGAATTTTTCATCGCATGTTTCATGATTATTTTAAAATTAGTTTATACTAATTATAGAAATTCAATTTGATAAAATGGATTCCATATTCTGAATCCATAGTTTTAAATATGGTAAATGTATCCCTTCAATTTTTGGTCAGTATGAATAATGATGGTGATAAATTTTATCACCTTATTAAAGGATAAATTGTGTTAATTTAGGTTAAAAATAAGTGATAAGGGAATAATTATTCACCATAATTCTTATTATATGAATTTAATTTGACCCTTATTAGCTTATCCACGAAATTTATTTTTTGGAAACTTGTCCATTAAAATAACCTATATAATATTTTAAAAAAATATTTACAAAATTTCACTCACTTCTTAATATATCTTATGTCTCTACATAGGTATAAAAGAATATTATGAATGAATATAAGTGTTTATTTTTATCCTATTGAAATTATTTATGGAAATAAATTTATTTTAATTTTTTTATTAATTATATAAAGACATTAAATATCACATGAAATACCATTGTAGTATTTCTACAATCAATAAAAAATATATAAAATGATTTAAAAAATATTAAAAATATATAATTTGAGTGATTTAATGTGCACCATTAATTTTTTAGATGATTATGAGATATTAGTGTCATGTTAAAAAATATACATTCAAATTATAACATTTTCTTTATTTCTTTTCACTCAAATTAAATGAATATTGTCTAAATTGGAAATGATTATATTTTATGAAAATAATATTTTATCAAATTACATAAATAAATTATTAAAAAAGGACAATGGGTATAATATATGGTGCTAAATTTCATACCTTTCCAATTTATAGGTCATTTAGAACCATTTGTATTGATAATGAGTCTAATATATTTTAATCTTTTAAGAAATTCCAATGGTTCCCCTCCCTTCAATTATAAAAGGGAACCACTCCTTTCTCTTATTCACTAAACATTAATATTTTTTGATGATCCAAAATCTATAAATTTCCCTTTTAAAATTCCCTATACACATTCTATAGGTTCTTTTATTCAAAAAATATCAATCCTAGAGCCCTTAATAAGATATCTAAAGGTTTTTTTTCAAAGAAGAGGTAATCACCATAACTGATCACTTTCTTTTTAATTATTATTTTAACTTCTATAAATCTATTATATTCTTCATGAAATAATAAATTCAGTAACCTAAATATCCTAAAAATAATTAAATTCTATTATGAGTATGAAAATATCTTTATTTACCCTCTTTCCATCAAATGGGATGTGAACATATCACTCATGCATATGTACAACTATCTCCACGTAGCGATACAATTAATTTCTCATCACCATATTTTATAAATGATTATTATTATTGGTTTAATTTCTATACATGATAATTATGTAATTATTATAATTTTGTAATTATAATATCATATCTACCTTCTTACCTTCCAAACTATTAGAAAATAATAACGTCAATCGTGCATACCTATGGACTACCACCTTTATCAAATGATGTGATATGTTTTCATTTCAGTTTTATATGGATGGTAATAAGGATGGATTTAATGAATATGTATTATATATATAATATAGTAAATATTCATTAATATATAGTTATTATTTTCCAATATTTCATTCCATTCTTACAAAAAATGAAAACAACCCTCACACGTACGTACGACTTACCATCTCCATGGATGATGAAATTCATTTTTCTATATCTTCATTTATTAATGAATCTAAATAGTAATATAATGAATATATATAATATTTATATCATTATTTATAACTTTTATATTATTTAACCATGACCAAAAAGATAATGACAAAAAATACCAAACCAAAACATACATGAAAAACGAAGTAGATATCACTTGGAATATAGATTTTAATAAAGAATTATTAACAAAAAGGCGATAAAGGGACATATGTAAATAATATATTGTTTGATATACATAAGTATTGTATTTTAATTTATTTTTAATAAATATATATTTATTATACAATAGGGTCCAATGTGTACAAAGGAAGTAAGACCTAAAGTAAGGGATTTTCATCTCACTTTTATTTTTGTGAGACACATGTCATATTCACCACCTGTTTATTTTATATCGTACATATAATATCCACAAATATATTTTATGATTTTTCTTATTAATTTTATGTTAATTTATATATACATAATAGGTTCTTTATTTTATGGGGCTTATGATTAAATTGTTACCAAAGTGGTAAGGGTTTTATATAACAATCTCATTGTTTATCATGATTTTTAGCATTAAGTATTTGATAATAACATACTATGATCTGCTTCTCAATAAACTCATAAATTTTATTATACTCTACTCATTTTTTTAAAATATATGTTTTCCATTCAATTTTATCTCCTTAAGTACTCAATAGACTGAAAATACATTATTAAGGAAAACTAAATTCATTTCTCTCTTTGGTGGGAAATTCTTTATTTTCTATGTTCATGTTTTCTAAAAATGGTTTCAAGAATTTTTTACTATTCTATAATTATTTTTCAAAGGAATATTTTACCCATTTTTTACATTTTATGAAATGGTTTAAATTGAATCTTCTTTTCATTTTCTAAGTGTGTTACTTTTTCTAATTTTTACAAATGTATGAAAATAATTTTTTAAACTTATATGAAAAGATTGATATTTCCCACCATCATGACCACCCAATTATATTAAGCATCCTTTACCAGTTTCAATGGTTATTTTCAATGAAATTTGTTTTCATAATAGTTTTAAAAAATTTATATTTTAAATAAGTGTTTTAAAATTGGTAAATATATTTTCTTCAATAATTTTTAATAATTTTAGTTGTATTTATTTTCATTAAATATAAAAACCCTTGATTTTACTTAAAATTTATTAAGGATATTATATTAGGATACCATCCTTATTTTTTATATAGATAGTTTATGTTCATGATGAAAATATTTTTTATAAATTCCATAATTTTTCAACAGTATGTGCTATAATGAAATGAAAGAATGTTTATGAAACCCATTTCATTTCCTTATATTATACTATGATATTTTTTTATGAAACTCATTTTTTTTAATTTCTTGTGCTATGATGAATTTTTTTTATATTTCAAAAAACAAATATATTATTTTAATTATGTGACAGTTGGGACCTATAAATCCATCCAATGCATTGGGTAAATATTGATATATCATGTGATAAAAAGGACTGGATTGGGGAGTAAACCTGATTATATGTGGGAATTTTTCCATTATGATAGTCATGGGAGTGAACCATGACTACTACTATTATTTGGGGATTAAACCCAATCCATTATGATAGTATTGTTAGTGAACTATGTCTATTAAAATGGTTTGGTGAGTGAACTCAATCCACTATTATAGTCTTGGAAATGATCCTTGACTACTAAGGAAATGATTTTCTATACTTTATGGGTATGCCAAAATTCCCTATCATAGGATAATTTTATGATTCCATAGCTTAGGTTCTTTGATTCCTTTATGATTCATGTCTTATGAATTTTTAATATTTCTTCCATGACTCAATATTATGATTTATTATCTATAGGAAATTATTTCCAAATGTTATGATCATATTTTTATACCCCTATATTCATGTTATGCTCAATTGATCATTGATACCTCCCTTTTTTTTTACCGTTACTAAGAATCTAAGATCACCCATTCTTATGTTTCATTTCCATATGTTATAAAGAAAGATACTAAGTATGATATGTCTAAGAATGGTTCTATTTATGAAGAACTTAGTGGGAGATGATGTAGATATTTTATGAGCAAGTTATTTATGTGTCCAATTTTCCAAAGGCACTAAAATTATATGATTCTACATGGATAATTATGTTATGTAATAAATATTCATCTATTATAATTTTATATCTATGTATCAATTTTATGGATGAATATATATAATAAATCATAGGATATATCTATTGAATCCTCGCTTATTGAGGGCTTTTTATTCATTTGGAACATCCTAAAGAGTGAAGTTCACTGCCCAGCTTTAAATATGTTCATTCATGAATCAATCTTGTTGGTTTGTACCATATAGAAAGTAATATATTATAGGAATCATCTATCCAAGAGTATATTTAATCTAATAATTCCTTGTGGTCATGCTGATCTTATTTATTTCATCCATGTCATAGATGATGATTATTGAAACTACCCTTTGGTGTGTGATACGGAAGACTACCTCATCCTAGTTATGGTCATCTAGAACTGTGGATAAACTGGAAAGTATATTAATTAGATAATTCTATGATTGAGGTATTTGGTGCAACATTTTCTCAAAAGGTAACTCATACATCAATTATCTCACATAATTGACAAGAGGGGCCAATTATTCCTTCTTGATGGAATATTCATCATTGATCTATTTAGCTACTAATTTCAAGTCATCATTAATACTCAGATAGGAAATATTTAGCTATAGGGATAGCACCAGGGCTATAATAAGGGAATGATATTCTGCCTAATTATTAGTGCATCATTTGAATGGTGAGAAATGGTAGTGAAAATTATCATGTCCAGGTAAACAGAGACAATTCAAAAAAAATATGGTTGAGCTTTGGGTTTTCTATTATCTTCCTGGCCAGACTTCGGGAGGCCCCATTAAATGCATTTAAGACATTTGGGGGGTATTATTGGAATAGAAAAAAAATCTTCATTTCGATGTTTGGTTCCCACAAGTATTCTTTTCAGGGAAGGATGGGCCATGTGGAAATGAGCTACCACCTACACATTTTTTATCTTTTTCGATAATAATTATACATCATAATATTATAGGATAACATCCCATTGGGATTAGTGTTAGTTTTTATAGGGTTGTTTTTAATATACTTGATTATATTACTATGATATATTAAATTAACTTCATGATGCAGCAAGTAATGCCTCATCATTTTAACTATGAATATGAGTGTGAGGAAGTTCTTCTCATATTCAATGTGTTAATACTTGATATATAATACCATTCATCTAAGATAAAAAATTATTTTTTAATTCCCCATATCATTTATCTATAAAATAAGGGCACTAAATTATCTCTCTATGTTTTCCACATATAGGATAAGTATCCTTCCTTATACAGGTGGAATTAATAATGATGTATTTAGTAAGTACTACTTGAGGTTCTTGATATATTTCTATTAGTACATATCCCACAAGCATGAAACCCATTTCTTAATTATATTAGTAAAAGGTAGATATATTCTTACCATGTTTCCTATGAAAGACTTGATATATGTGAGGCACCCTTGGAGCCCCCAAAAATCTATAAGATTCAGATGAGGCAACATTTTCAGAATTTCATTGGCCTTTTTTGGATCAACAATGATACCTCAGTGGCATACCATAAATTCAAGGACTTTCCATGATGTTACCCCAAAAGCACACTTTAGGGGATTCATCTCCAAATTATGTTACTTTAATTTTACAAATATCATTTACAGATCAGAGAGGTGATTAGAATGCTGCTGAGATTTAACTACCATGTCATCGACATATTATTTTGTTATTAGGTCCAATAAGGGTTTGAATATATAGTGCATGGCATGTTGATAAGTGGCATCAAAATTATTTAGGCCAAGGGTCATGAACTAGTTACATAATTATACATGAGATGTTATAGATGTATTGGATTCCTTATCTTCACAAGCCATCATGATATTATTGTATCTTGAATACCCATCCATAATAGAAAGGTCTTGGAATATTATTGTCTCATTGATTAGGAGTTTAATGATGGGTGCTGGGAAATCATCTAATGGGAAATTTCAACTAAGATCTATGAATTATATGAAAACCCAATTATTCCCATTATTTTTATTAATGAGAATTATTTATAAAACTAATTTTTGGTATTTCACCTCTTGAATAAAGTTTTCCTTGATAAAATTTTATAGTTCATCCTCTACCTTGGTAGTATGCGAGGGATGTATTTTCCTAGCTACCTGCTTGAAAAATTGATGGTCATTTGGAAGGCCCAAGTGATGAGTATCCACATTGGGGTTCTCCTTGGGAATCTCTATATAATTCCAAGAAAACACATATCAGTGTTATTTCAATAATGATATGTAAATCTCCTACTATTTAATGGTCATGGGGGAACTGATCTATATGGGAAATAGGTCTAAAATTATTCCTAGATCAAACTACCTGAGGGAATCAATGTGGTGGAGACACCTTTCTCAAATGCTAGATTATCATCCCCGAGGTCATCATCTTCCTCATATTTTTACATGGAAGTGGAAGCACCTTCAGGCCTAGTGGATAACATAGGGGTGTCTTTATCACTGTTGAAGGATAAGAGGCTATGAGAAGAAGAATTAAAATCTAAAACTACCAAGGTTGTTGTGGGGGAATCATGAGGATTATTTCCTTCCTACCACTTTCCTCCAAGGGTAGGTGAGTTATATACATTATGTGTTGTATTGAATGTCTTGGGGGTATTTTAAATTTTATCTAATGGCATAATAGAATTTTCTAAACCTGACAGAGCATCAATGAAATTATCATTTGATGAAATCGCTTTTGTCTTAAAAATTATTATCACTAAGATGTGGGGTATTTAATTTTTTTTAATAGCCTTCTGGGACTACATCTACTAACCAGATAAAATTTATAGTTATCACATTGTCATTATTGATAAAACACCAAGAGTTTAGCGGTGTTGTTCCCAATCTATTAGGAGAGAAACCCATATGTTTACCTCTTACATTGGTTGTTTTCTTTCACTCTTATAGAAACATGATTCATCATTCCAAGATTCCTGAGATTCAAAGTGGGTGTTTTTACTACATAATATGATGAATTTTTAATTAATAGTGTATTTAAAAAATTGATGAAATATTGATGGAACTACTGCATGGCTGTGAAGCCATGATATTCCAAGTATGACATTGTATGTTATGCCTTTATAGATAAAAACAAATAGAAAATTAGAAAATATATCGCAAAACTGATCCTTGATCTTGATATTTTTGAGGGTCCATTGCTTGCTCTTTTCATACCCTTTAATTTTCCTATTTTTTGGAGATAAATCATGCTTACTATATCACAAATGTTGAAGTGTCTAGATTAGGATGAGATGAATTCAAGAACTTTTGAAAACTAGATCCTAAAAAAAATTTACATTTTGGAGAATTTTTTAGACCTATAAGGGATTAACATGTCCATAAGTAACTTTTTTATGGTATTTCACTATGAATGAGATGGTGGATTGAAATTATTCCAAAGTAGTTTCATCCGAATAAACCTCAGATGTGGTGAACTACGTATCAAACTATTGGGGACTCTTAAGGGATTCAATAAATTACTCCCTAATCTATTTTGAAATATGTAGAGAATTTATAATTGAGATATCGGCTAATAAAACCACAACGTTTTTTCAAAATGCCATATATATATATATATATATATAACAAGGGTTGGTTCTTCATGGTGAGGGGACTATTCTTATCATCTGTCTTAGGGGTTTAAGCACTTTAGGTAGATAATAATGATTCTTGGATAGAGGTTAGGGGCATGTTTTTTTAGAAGAAATGGGTTTTCCTATATACCCCTTTGTTTGGGTATATCAAATAGATTAACTCCTTCAAGTCATTGATCCTAAATGATTGGGATTTATCAACCTCTAAAAGGCACTAAGGCATATCTATATTCAAATTTGTATTCTGGAAGTGTTAACCAATGTGTTTCATCTTCATATATAACTTTAGTGGGAATATGGTTGGAATATTTTGTTCGAGAAAGACTATAACTTACCTTATTCCCTCAGATTCTTTAGTATTGGCCACTGGCTCCCCAACTAGGTATTGGGAAATCAGTTTATAGGTATACTTATAATAATATAATTGGTATATTATCCTAATGAAATTAATTGGTCACCAAATTTGATCTTTATTTGGTGAGGGTTTCATTTGGTGGGGAATTTTATGATGAAAAGAAATCTAAAAGATTCATCACTTATGTGGGAGTTGGGTAAGAATTTTCCTCTTATTATCTTCCCTGATTCGTTTGATTACATATAGTATGAGTTCAATGGCACTCCTTTAGGACTGGAATTGAAACTATTCAGTGATGATATTCCTTTAGGTTGAATGAGATCAGTCAATCATCCATGAGGTCATCTAGTTTTTGAAGTTCTATTCATACCTAGTCATAAATTCTTGATAGTCATCTTTTCCTTCTAGTAGGGTGTTGGTTATGTTGGCCACTTGTGCTTGGTCTTCTCCCAGTATTACCCATCCAGAATCAACCATGCCTTAGAGGATGTCTTTGAAGATGAAGTAGTCATGGATTGTTTCACCCAATATCCTATAAAAGGGAAAATAATTAGGGTGTTCACTGAGGCTGACCTCATTAGGATTCCTAGGATCAAGTACCATGAGTAGTTTTTTTCATAGTTGTGAGGAAATAGGCAGGGACTTGTTAATTTTATAAGGGATATAATTTATTATTTCATTCCTCAGATTGTGGATGACCATGATCTCTCTTTTTCTCTAGTTATGGGAATATTTGCTAGTATATTCACTCAGTAGGAAATGTTTGAAAATATGTGGACTACCTGAGCATCTCAGTAGGATCCATTACTGGTTCCAGAATTATAGTGGTAGTTTTGTACCAAACATGAATCTTCCCTTGTGTTGTAGGTGTGGGATGATATTTATTTCTTTTTTTAAAATGGAATCTTCTAGGAACTATTTTTTTTGCCAACTCTCAAAATATGTCATGGTATTTCATTGGGATCAATGGTGTATACAACTTATCACATAGGTTTATAGAAATGATTTCTAGTAAATTCTATTGATAGAATTAAATTTTTAGTGAGTTTGTTAGGCCTTTATATCTTGTTATAAATTTAGAAACCTTCTCATTTTCATGTTGTTTTAATTTTTTTGTGGTAAAAAAAACATTATTTTCAATATATTAGAGCTAAATTGATGGGTAAATTAACTGTTAAGTTCTTAAAAGATAGTTATGTACAATTTTAGTAGGTTTTTGTACTATATGAAAGCTTTACCCTATAAGTTATTGTATGAAACATATCAGTTTTATTGCTTCTTGATAGTCTTAGGGGACCATCATAGGGTTTAATTAGGATACAAAATTCATGAGATGTTATTTCAAACCCATACACCATCGAAGTTTAAAAATTAAGGATTTATAAAATTGGGTGTCAGAAAAATTTAATCCACCCATTCAAGGTATGGATTCTTTTTGGGATTTATGGGAGTGTTTCACCCCTCTATGGATTCCATCCAAATAACTGGAGACCTAATGGCATTGATGAGTTCTGGGGGGGAACTATTATCTTGACTACCCCTCAAACACAAGAATTGGATGAAGCATGGCGCAGTTCCCTACCTTCATTTTCCATTGATATTCAATTAATATCAGGACTAGATGATCATACTAGAAAGGAGGGGATTTTCATTGTAACAGGATAAAACCATGGTCTTCCTCAATTCTAATATTTATGTTAGATGATTTTTTTGGATCTGGAACCAAATTGATGGTGAGGTTCCATCATTGTAGTAAGATCATCTACCTTGTGATAGATGTGAGGAGGTTTTTACATTTCTTCTTAACAGTGGTACCCAATGGAAATATTTTTCTGAAGTAATTTTACATTGGTTTGTATGAGGTCATATAATTCATTCTCATAGTATTCCATCTAATCCTCCACATAGTGAATTTCACCTTTTCTGGGTGTTGAGTTGGATTTAGCCATGAATTTCTCTTTATCTATAGTGAAATGTCATCATGGTGGTGGCATTCCATCATTTGTTGGTGCCATGTTCTGCTTCCTCTAATGATTATGTGTACGCCTGAACTAAATTTGTGTATCCACTTCACCTACCTCTCAAGGTACCATTTCCACATTTCACACTCTAGATTCATCATATAAGTTTTTATTATCCAATGGTCAATTAAGAATGATGTTTACTAAGGTGTATCAGTCACATGTGGCCACCCTATCACTCTCAAGGTAGTAGGGTAGTTCTATACCACTAGGTCCACCTCCAAGTGTTATATCAGGGACTTCTGTATGAACCTTTTTCTTTCTATTACATTTTGACTTGTGACCCTAGTGTAATTTTTTCATCTTTTCTAAATGACCCCATTTAGTTATATAAACAATAACCTTGAGGAATTTTCTATTAATTCTTATTAAGAATACCCCAAATTTTAGGGTTATGTTGTGTGGAGGGAGGAACAATTGGGATACCAACCACTAGTGGCTAAAACCTAGACTGAAGAAGGATAACATCCTTTATGTAGATGATGAAAATATCCCCATATCAATGGTATGGGATTAATTTAGATCTACCACTGGTAATCTATTATCCCATTGTAAATGAATCAATGAATCATAATATGGATGTTTAGAAAAAATGGCCAGAAACCTATGGTCTGGGGTTGACTCAGAGATACTCATAACATATTAGGGATCCTATTGGGATTTTATGACCCTGGGAGTAGAGGAAGTGGTAAAAATTCCTCCAAACCTACAGTTAGGGTTTTATCTAAGATAGCTTACATGGAGACTGCTATCATAGACTTTACTATTTGGCATAGTTTTACTCTTGCACAGGCCGGGTGTAGTGCCTTTTCATGATGGGAGTAACCTATTATAGAGATCCATTAACTAATCTGATGCTATGTATTTTTTATTTGATACAATCCCCATTTTTTGAGTGGCCTAGATTAGGAGCCTATTAATGGCCCACTCACTCCACTCTCGACACCTTTTTATTTTTGAAACGCGGTAGCTTCATTAGATTGACCAAGTAGCTCATGGGATATCCAATTTAATGTTCTCTTCTATATATATGACATTAAAAGATTCCACATACAAGTAAATCCATTTTCTTGGGGATGGAGTGACTTTTAATACTTCATACACACCCCTCCTCTATTACATTCATCGGATGTGTCCCTAGTGATTAATTTTTAGAGAGTTGTTATATCATGGAGGAATGAATGTCATGGGATACTACTGTTTCTTTTTGATATTTTATCCTAGGGAAATTATAAATTATACAGATATATATAATAATAGAGTGCCTTTATGTCATAGAGAAGACCCACATATCCTGGATAAGGGTGGTGGCATTCCTTTAACTTCTGAATGGTCTCCCCTGTGTTCTAGAATAAGTAAGTCTTGTACTCCTTAAACTCATTTGAGTGTTTTTAATTGGAAGTAGTGATGGTACAAAACAAGTTTCAAAGGTTATTTTAATCCATTTCCATCTATATTTTTATTCCATCCTCTCCCTCATTAATGGAATATTCCTCCACCTAGTCAGACTAAAAAGGGCTCTTCTTTGGGTTTCCTACTAACAAGGGTGGATTGTTAATGGAAGTTCATAAGAAACCTTATATAGAAATCCCTAGTGTTTCGAGAACCTATATATATGAAGGTGTCTTTATAAGGGTATTATTTCCTTATATAGGTGAGATATTATTAGAATGAGTGTTTCCATGGAAGATGTCTAGAATGAAGCACTCGTAATCCATTTGTATACTACAATGAGGAGGTTGTCCTTGATAGATGTCCAAAATAAGGATCTTATAATCAATCTCTATAATACCTAGAAGAGAATTATCATGTTCTTTTTTTCATTATACTTTATTATAATAGCAATAAGACCCTTGAGGAACTACATATATGAATTGTGTGGTGTCAAGGACCCTAGAATAGAGCAGGGTAGTAATATGAGACTCATCCTGCATCATTCTGAGAATATGTCAATATGTATTTTGGGGTGGAGCTAGAGTATGAGCTTGTTTCATGGAAGTGACCAGAGTATGACAATAACTATCTATTACTATAGGGATATGAGCTCATTACTATGAAGCTATAGGACTATATCATTGACCTTATTTACTGTTGGTGGGGATATGAGCTTGCCTTTGGGTAGTTTTCAGAATATGTCTATCGACCCTAGTTGAAGTAAGGGAATGCGCCTAGTTCAAATTTTCATTCCCCATAAGAATATTCTGATGGAACTTTGGAATGGGAGAATGGAT
Source organism: Viscum album (assembly GCA_963277665.1). Classification (NCBI taxonomy): domain Eukaryota; kingdom Viridiplantae; phylum Streptophyta; class Magnoliopsida; order Santalales; family Viscaceae; genus Viscum; species Viscum album. The sequence continues at coordinate 1,631,560,328 of OY728155.1, read as the reverse complement.
ATAGGCATCCACTTTTATAGCCTTGGAAGGATGTTGGTCTAATTTTTTATCGATAGGAGAAAGAATATACTCTTGATCCTATAAGCTATTGTAATATATTGAGTAACTTAATTGGAAGAGATATGATGCAACCTTGGTTAATTTCAAAATGGTGTTGATGGAAATTTAAGGGAGAAATGATATAGTCCCACTCCTATACCTTCACAATATAATACTAGATCTACTCGATGGGAATATGCGTCTTTCTTGAGGTGAATGTTAAACTGGTTTAGAGAACCCTACCCAAAGCAAGAGTATATGCTTAGCCTAGAGCCTCGTCCTTTACCAAAATATTCAAATAATCCTCCAGAATGAGAGAAAGAATATTTTATGTATCCAAAGTAGCTATCTATTCAGGAGGGAAATGCTGATATGAAACTCTATTTGTTGGGATAATAATATTTTCTTGTTCTTATATCTATACAATTGTTGGAATATACTACTGAGGCTCCTCAATCACTACAAGAATATATTAGAATTTTAAGAGGGTATATGAAGGGATATAGGCCCTCATGTTATAATTTTTTAGGATATAATAGAAAAAACCATCAATTTATGTTTTGGTATAATACTACACATGTGCTATTTGTCCATAAGAATATTCCAAATAGGATCTATGCATAGGGGTGTGGATATGAGCCTACCCCCAATTGCTATTGGAATATGTTGGGAAACTTGATCTGGGAAAGTAGTGAAATGGGCCTACTCACTGATTTCCACTAGAATATCTTAGTGTTCATCATCTCTGGAAGTTAGAATATTGGTCTTCACCCTCTTTACTATAGCGTTTCATACTCGGTAAGAGCTCCTTGGTTCCCAAGTTTGAGTGTCTAAGGTAGGGACCAGTTGGGAAGTTCCCTCCGCAGGTGACTAAGTGGTGTTAGGGAGATGATGCTAATGAAATAGTAGATCATATCCCTCATGGGTATCCCCTAAAACTAAATAGAGATGAGTTTAACTCCTTGATTCAACATTTTAAGATAAGTAATGTGATGATTATCATGATCTGGGGATAAGCTTCTGGACCAGATAGTGGTGGAGACACGTGTCACTGGTTTCATTACATCCTTCCTTGAGCAGGGTGGGCTTATGGGTTTTAGTGTTTAGAGGCCCATGTGTGTAGCCTCTAGAGTTTGGATCATACTATATTGGTGGTACTCTCTAACTATCTTGTTTTGAACCATTTATAAAGTTGTTGGTTAGATTATTTTATTTCTACAACTGAGTTTTGAAAACATTCTCATGATGATGCCATGGCTTTTGATCATGGGATTTTTTGTGAGTGTAGTAGCTTTAATCATAAGGATAATAAGAAACAAGGTCACCGATCAGTATGGCATCACAAGTGAGTAAAATTATTTATCATCTATGGATGGTGAATCCATTTCTTTATTTTTGTTATTGGTTTGAGAAATTTTCTTTCATGAAATATGAAAACTGAAATAGAACGTCCCATGAAAAACCTGATTACATTTAATTATTTAAAGATTCTCATTGGTTTCACCATTTTGGTTCATCCATATATTTTGGACATACGGTTTATTTTTGAGTACTTTAGTATGGTTTCACAATTAATCATGTTAGTAGGGTTTATCCATAAAAGCATCCAATGGCTCCCACATTCATAACGATATACCTGACTAGTTTCTAAAGGCAGGTGGCCATTGGAGTCTCTTACCAATGATTCTTATGAACTCATATTATTAAATAGGAATAGAGGTTGGGCTTATCATACCCTTTGGGGGGGGGGGTTATTTCCTACTTTATTACTCTATTGTATATTTTGGATATGATCATGACTGTTTTCCAAATCTATGTACAATACTAGTAACCCTAACAAAAGTGTCAAAGCCTTATACAAGTAAGAGGGGTTATAATAATGAAACAATCTATATATATCAAAGGTTATTGATCTTTTTGCCCATTATTACTAAATAAAAAGAGACCAATTATACTTTGAAGACATATTAATGGGTACACTATAGTTTACTACCATCTAGGGAGGTGATTGGTGTCTTGGAATTTGGATGGAACCTCTAAGAGGCATCCTACGTATCAAGTAAAACAAACCAGAATCAAAACACACATAGTTTTTATTACCACACCCTAAAATTAAACAACATGTGACAATGATTTATATGAGGGAATTTGAAGATGAGGTATGAAGATCAGGACTTGCGAAGGTGTGCTACTTATATTATTTACAACAAGAAGTAGAGTCCTCATATTTTAGTTATTATGGGTGTCTGTATCATAAAAGGTATGATGACATATGTTTGAGTGGGAAATAATAATGTAAGGATACCCTGATCTAACTCATTGGGTGTATGTCCCCAATAAGTAATAGGAATTACACCTAAATGAGGTCTTATATTTGGGAACTAGACGCAGATTAATGGAATAATTTTCACTATTCTCAAAGTCCACATGAGTCATGCTCATAGTGAGAAACAATAGATATCGAAAGATTGGACATATCACATGGAATTTTAAAATAAAAATTATATTTTAATTATACACTAGGTATTCCATGAAAAGTTTCATTTATGATTATGGATTTTCGAAGAAAAGTATAATATAGTCAAGGCTTACACTTTACGAGGGTGAAAATTATGGGAGATTTTTGTCATGCTAATATAATTATCATTTTAAGCCCCTAAGCCCACATGGTTCATTATCTATGTTAGTAAAAATATATAGAAAGGGATCATATGCATGATATATAAATGCGCAAATAACACATTAAAGTAACCCAAATATAATGGGATTGGAAAAATTGTGAGTTACATGATCTCACAAAAAATAATATGACATTCAAGTTTGATATAGATCTCAAGACTTATGAAGACATCCAATATATCCTTCTTATAAAAGGAATAATTTCCCTTAGAGTTCACATATGTTCCTAAAGTGTTGATGGGTGGGGAAAGATGGTTGAACCATAGTATGATTTCAGTCCTTTTAGATAAATTAAATTTAATATTGAGGGACTTACACCAAGGTGGATGCCCTTGTCATATATCCATTATTTATCCTATAAAGGAAAAATAGAGGGGACCATGAGAGGACTATTGAGCATTCTTGGATGGAACAAGGGTACCATCATTGCATGAATTTGGTCGGATGAGTATTCAACCCTAGTACAATATAGAAACTATCGATATAAAGGTGTTTCTTGCCCAAAGGCTTAGGGTTGGGGGTTCACATGGTTTGATAGAACATATAAAATTGTGCTTACTTGGAAACGATTCCATGTCTCAAGGTTGTTGCATGATTCATATGACATATATGGTGGCCTTTGAATGATCAGTGAACTAATCACACAAACCTCATGTTCCAACTAACATTTCCATGGGTGTTTTACCAGAAAGGATGAAATTTCTATGTACTATCATGTGATCCATATGAACTTCTTGGGGGCCTTCACGTGATCAATGAACTGATCACACAAACCCCGTTATCCAGATGACTTGTCTGGGGGTTTTTGTTTGTCAAGGAATTCATTTATAAGGGTTATCGTGTAATCCATATGACATGTATGAATTCCATAATGTGATAAATGACCTGATCATGTGAACCATATGATCCAACTAACCTATCTGGTAGTCTCTTCCTGTCAGGGATAATATGTGTGAGGGTTGTCACATGACCAATTCGACATGTTCAAGGGCCTTCACATGATCAATTAACCGATCACGCAAACTGTGTGATCACTTTATGTGAAGAAAATATTCAAATACATCACATAATAGTCCCATATTTTATATATTTTATACAATTAAGTCCTTGACATCATCAAGTTCATGTCCTCTAGTTGTCTGCAGGGGTGTTGCGTGATCAATAGGCCGATCACACAAATCATGTGAACCATTTTTATGACTCAGTTTTCATGGAGTCAACATAAAAATTACAAGATGATGTTGTGTGATCAAAAATTTATCATGATTAAAAAATTTCACCATGTCAGGTACAAACATCTTTGATTTTCATTCAATTCATCATGAGATCTTTCAAGGATGAAGTGATATGTAGAATGGCAGGGGTAATAATTTATCAATTTATAATATTAGTAATTTTAAAAATATTATATTTGTTTCATTAAATAACTATTTTGATAAATATGTGTAATTTTTTTATGAAAATAGAACCCTTCGTTTCTGGAGGTAGTAGTCCGCACAACGCATGACAACATCTTCATTTTTTGAATGCTTTTATAGGGAGGTAGAAGGGTGATATTACATTAGTATAATAAAATATATAATATTAATAACACTTATATTTTCATAATTTCATGGATATAGAAAATTTTTGGGGGTAGAGGAGGGTTAATAATAAAATACTATAGAGTAAGTATTACTCACATGGAGAGCTTGAACATTCTTTTGAATGTCCTATTAGAAATGAAGGTATTATGATCAAATATAGAGACTAGGGAATTATATATATGTAATATAATTATAGGATATTTAAAAGGGTTATATTATTAAGAATAAACCAAATCATAGTGATTTATTGAAGGGGTGGTGAGAGACCCATTTAATTAGTTGATGAAAATGGATTTTCTAAAAATACCCATTAAATTACAATGATGTTATGAGGATATTAAAGGGTAAATGGATAAAAATGTTATCCATAATTTATTAGAGAGGTATTTGGATTTATAAATCTGAAAAAAAATCTTTCTAAAAAATGTTTTATACGTGATTTGAGTCTTTTATATTTAGATTTTTACACTTATCATTTTTTTACCCTGGTAGCTAGTTTTTAACATAAGAATGTTTGATTTTATAAAAAATATAAGTTAAAATTTCTAACAAAATTTGGGTGTTTTGAACATAAATTTATCTTATATTTAATACAATTAAATTGATAAAAATTAGAATAACAATTTTTAATTAAAACACATAATATAGAGAAAAATAGTTTTTGTAGAAAAATGATGTCTTAACAATTAAATTTTCTTTATAATATATAACATAAATGAAAAATTAAATGAGTGATAAAATATTTTTTTATATGTGAAAACATAATATCAGAGTGTCTATATAAAATATATAAATTCAATTAATTGAATAAAAATTACACAACATTAATAAAACATTCCTTTGAAAATAACCCTTTAACCATTATCAAAGACATCAATTTTAATCTTAGTAATCATAATATTATGATAAAGAATGAAATTAAAGTTATTAAATAACATTAACATGTTCATATAAAATTTAAAATCCATTATTTATATTTAATTTTAATAAAATTTTAAAACTAATTTTTAACATAGGTGAATATAATAATTTTTACAGTAAAATATTACTTAAGTTTCCAAAATTCTAAACATGGGTTTTATAAATACAATATAGTATTTTTGAATGATTTATTTTACTTTATAAACTTATATTTATATATATATATATATATATTTTTAAAAAAATTAATTCATTATTTTATTATTATAATGTTAAAAAATTAGCGGTGTTAACAAAATATATATTTTTCACTATTCGCGTAAAAATCAAATATTTCATAAAAATCCAAAAAATTATTCTTTGGTTTATTCTGATAAATATAAATCTAAAAATGAAGTTAGTTTAAAAAATTTAAAATTCTATAATTTAGGAATTTGACTTTTAAATGGAAATAGAAAATATAATGAAAAATGTGTTTTTAATAAGAAATGTTTTTAGATATTAACTATTATTAATCTTATTTCCTATAAATTAGTAATTAAATAATTTTTAATCAATTATTCATATAAAAAAACATTTTATTTATAATATATTTATTTTATTTTAATAATATGAATAACAATTATATTTTAGAAGAAAATAAATTTCTATAATGAAATGGTATCATTAGTTATTTAGCCATATTAATTTCATCAACACATTGGTAATAAAATAGAAATTTATTTTATTTCTACGTGTATTTCATAATGAGGTTACCTTTATTTTTTTCTTTGAATTCAATTATTTAATTTTAATGGTTATATAATATTTCTTGGTGCATTTTGGTTTGATGTTTCATGTGAAGAATGTTCTTGAAAACATTATGTTTTAAAAGGAAATGTAATTTAAAATATCAGGGTGTAATAAAAGGTTCCCTGCATATGCTTCCCCACATATCTAGTTTTCCACATGTCCTAATAAAAAATTTCCAAGCACTCTCATCCCTTATAAATCCTTATATCAGATACTCTTACTATATCTTATAAAAATATGTATATCAACAACAATATATTTCATAAATTATCTTTAAAATCACACATCAAAGCCACATGCCACATACCTTAACCACTACCAAGATATCTACAACAATGTAATTGTATCATCATCACATCACCAAAACATATTCACATAACCACACTACATCTATAACATAGAGAGTGTGTGAGGGTGAATAGTTAGATATATATATATCACTCACATCTAGGATGTTAGGGGTATACATAGAACCCAAAACCTCATATGGGAATATGTCGAGTTACCTGAGTTAGGTGGTGATACATGAGTATTAAAAAATATACAATTACATATAATAAACCAAGAATCCCACCCTAGGTTACACTTACTAGAGAAAATACTATAGCCATAGATCAGTACCGCATCACCAATACCACATAACATCAACCACTTTCACCCAAATACTCACCTCAATACAACAATATAATCACATAATGACCACACAAAATCCACATTCCCTCTTCCCATAGTAAAAAGTAGTTTCTTTTGTGCATTATTTATTTTCATTAAGGATAAATTAATATGAAAACAAGTTTTATAATGTCAATATATTGATGTTTAAGTGGTTATAATTAGTTTTAAGTTACCAAGAAAAAAAGAGATCCATTATCTTATATACAAGTTGGTTAAAGTGAAGATTTGATTATACAAATTTAAAAAGTTTATATTTTTTATTATAAGAATTTGAGATTTAAAAAGATGGAGAAATTGGGTTTAAGGCCTTTAAAGTCCAAATTTTAGCCTATTATATTGCTTCTGATGAATTTTAAGATCACTCTATATTTGAAAATCCTTAATTTCACTTGATATAAAAAAACATAGCTAACTGTAAGCCATGTAAACCATCTAATAAACCTTTCCAACAATGGTAGTCATCCAATAATAAATCTTGGATCCAACCAAAATAATTATAGATGGTGTATATCCTATTTGGATCAATGTAGGTGTGAGTGTGCTTGTGGGAGAAGGGGGCTTAGCATCCACACGTGCAGGTTTTCATGGTGATATGTGAGAGAAAACTAGATCCCATATAACATCCTTAATATACTATTGATGTGATATAGATTATATAGAGTTATCAATCCAAGGAATATTTTGATGTGGGATCCGAAAAACAATTTACACTATACACTTTTAAAAAAGTAGTGTGATATCATGATCAAACCTATCCCACGTAATCTGTATTCCTCATGAATAATTGATACACATCATTTATACATTTCTACATTTTTTTTCACCCATGAAGCTAAAGAACTTGAGATTCCACACTTCAGTTGATGTGAGGGTTCTTAAATTACCACTATAACTTCATACATGAAAAATGATTAAATGTATAAGTTCCTCAAAAAGATCTATGAATGTTTCATTAGAAACTAAAATTTAAAAAATTTAATATAGAATATATTGGATTCATTGGGGATCTACATAAGTGTTATTATATAATACATAAGAGTCATTATTAACTTGTGTATTACAAAGATAAATCTATATATAGAATCCAAGAGATGTGTACGTTTCTGATTCTCTATGTATGTATAAACTAACACTTTTTGAAATTTGATAGAACTGCATATTTTTTAATTTCTATTGAAATATAATGGAATATTAAAAATAATAATCTATATAAAAAGGAGAGAGATTTTAAATTAGATAATTCAAATGTTGTGTGATCAATGTGGAACTATTATGATGTTAATTAATTGTGATTCATGTTGAGATAAATTTCATAGTGGAAATGAAAATGGAAGATATAAAAAATAAATCTGTTATAATAGCATGAAGATTGAACATTCCAAAGTAGAATAGACCACATACTAGAGAAGTTCCTAATCACAATCAAATTATAACTATTTGATTCATGCTCAAATTTACCCAAGAGAAGAAGGTAGGACGGTCCTTGTAATTTAGCTTGGGTTGTCGAATCCTCAGAGACCTAAGAAGAAACCTATAGACACGTACATTCTATGGACCGTTTTTGGATATGAAGTGGCCAACATGGATTGGTTTTATATGGGTTTAAAGTAACTCTAAGAGACTTAAGTGAATTCAATTTAAAAGAATGAGTTTATCCTAGGTTATTTCTCGGGGTGGATTGGACGTATTTCCTTTTCAATGATTTCAATTTCTTATATTTGAGATGGGTTCATTTAAGGAGATAAAACAAAATCATCACTTACTGGTTTAATTCCTACACCCTTTAATACTAATCACCTATACACTTGAAGGATCAATGTTTTGAGCACTTCAAGGTAAATGTTCATATTAGCATTTGAAGTGTGTGGCCTTAAATTCAACAAGGATGATGGAGTTTAAAAAACATCAAATAAAAATCTCAATTAAAGAAGTGATTATAAATTAATGGGGTGATAAATAATATCCAATCCAGACCCTTTATACTCCCTTGGATCAACCCATAAGTGGGTTATCCCTCCATTGATCCTATGGTTTCAATGGAAGCAGAAAGTAGACTCATGAGGGAGGAAATGGAGAAGTAAGAAAACAATAAAAATAAAATGATCGCTCCACCGTTGAGTAAATACTTTCACAAGGTTTGGTGTGAATAAATTCACACCTTGATCCAACAGTATCAAATTGATATGAATAAAAATAGAATAATAGAAGAAGAATAACTTTTATTAAGAAACTAAAGTGAATTGAACAACTTACATGTGAAAGACAAATTTGAGACAACAAAATTGCAGCATAACATTACAATTGAACAAAGCACCCAAGATCCCCAAAATCCTCAAACAACACTGCCTTAAATAGTTATTTTTTATCCCTTGGGTCGAGCCTCCAAAAGTACAAGTCTTATCAATTAATTGTGGTAGGCCACAGGTGGGTGGAAAGTAAGGGAGAGTTGATTTTTCCACCCTTGACCCGAGGTGGCAGCCAGCTTTCCTTCACCGAACAGAAGCGCTTGTAAGCCTTCTGGATGGCCGCATCATAGTGGGACATAGAATAAGAAAATGGATCCTTGGATGTATTCTAACAGTCTGTAAAATTTGGACCCATTTAGAGTTGTGGATTCCGAGATATGATCAAATTAGTGGGCTGTGTTTCTGGGCCGTAGAATCTGGACCAGAATTTTATCTCTAACATGGTCTGCCTTAATGGCCATCATAGATGACGAATTAGCATTATCTCTTAAATAGTTATTTGTTCCTCAACATTTTTTATATCACCCCACAAAATTTGGGATTCATTGGGCTTGTATGTTGGGCCCCACAGTCTCATAAGTGGGCTGGTGTCCAATCTGCCTTCTCTAGAATTGTTTCCATTCATCTCCAAATATCTCCATCATCGTTTATGAATCATCCATTGACCCCTGAATGAAAAATTTTCACATTTAAGTTTATATATAGTTCCCAAAATATAAATTAAAATATTGAAAATTAAATTTCTTAGAATCAGATGACTCATTGGGCCTAAATTGGTGTACATTAGGCATGAAGTGCACAAATGATGAGAATGGATGTTCATAATGAAAATTCACTAACTCAGGCCCATAAGATCAAAAATGAACATTTAATACCATTAAAATGTAATTAAAATATATGTTTTTATTGGATAATCACACCCCCCAACTTGATATTTTCTAGTCCCGAGCAAATAATTCAATGATTTTATTTGAATTCCTTTCTTCAAACACATTATAACAAACAATGATCACAATGTAAACTGCACACAAATATATATTTATAACCTATCAAGATAATTTAAAACAAGATGAATTTAAAATCATATCTCAATCCCAAGCCCATTACTTTGATCAAATCTGTCATCATACTTCATCCAACTCAATTAGGTGTAATGATGTGTTGTGAATCACAATAGATATGGGGGTTCATTTTCATTCAAGGGGGAAATCATGGAAGTGCTATGTGGAATCACATTTAATCATAATATGAGTATTCTTCATTCCTTTTTTTTTGGATTTTTTTTGCAAAATTTCTATAGTAATTGAGATTGCAATTAATCAAATTAACCCATGTAGTAAGACTTTTCCGATGACTCCCAGACTGAAAGGCCTTAGGGCACCAAGTGAAGCCCACATACTCGGGCATCGTCTAGAGTTAACTTAATAAAAAACAAAGTCATATTACCATAAATAGAGATAGATTGAAAAACTCAAGGCTAGAAAACTCTGGAGTCACGATCCCCAAGTGCCGAAAGCCTTTCATTTTATCAATCCATTGCTCTACACGCAATTTTTTTTTTATTTTTTTTTATTTTTTTTGAATACTAATATTATTCATAAAAATCAATCCAGCCAATGATATTTATTATGGGACCCCAAAAATTAAAATTAGTACCCCACAGTCTAGAGGACGTGCATTGTGGAATTTTGATTTAATAGATGAATATACAAATGATGAAAATTTTCATTGGACAACCAAACTTCCAAAATCAATGCTTTTAAAATTAATCATGAATTAAATTAAGAGTCAAGGAAATAAAAGTTATTTTCTTTGTAGTTTTAATGTGAGCAAAGATGTTATTATATGAATGATAAAGGAATTTTACCTCTTTTTTTTATCATTGTTTTTTTAAACAAACATTTTGTTTCCACACCCCCAACTTAGAATAAAACTGTCCCTAGTTTCATAAAAATAAAATTTAGAATGGGGTATAGGAATAAAAGGGGAGTTCAATAAGGAAGTTGAAATATGAGGATCATGGAATGAAGTCACCTGGTGGTTGAAGTTTGAAGTTCTTGCCGCTCGAATTTAGTCATTTGATATCCATGTTGCTTGCAAAGTTCCCTAGTGAAAAAAGGAAAAAAAACAAACAAAACAAAACAATATATATATATAAGTAAAATATAAGTATATATATAAAAATTATAGAATAATTAAGCACATTAAGCCGCAGGTCAGTGGTAAGCGCGCGCCCCTGTCTCCCTTCGGTCCCAGGTTCGAGTCCCCGCAGCTTTGCCGGTTGTGACGAGGTTTGAACCACGACTTATGGCGTGTCCCCTTTTTTAATTATATCATTATTATTATTATTTTTATTATTTTTATCTTAACCTATAAAATAATAAAAATAAAACAAAATAAACTGATGATACATTGTATTCTTTTTAAATTTTTTGGTATAGTATTACTCAAGGATCACACCACGTGACATGGATGAATATGGTGCTCCCTTTTCGTACCCATCCATACTCATAATAGAAGAATAGGTCAAAAGTATATTTTTTTTTATTTTTAAATATAAAAATGATTAATTAATCTTATTTGAAAAATAAAGATGATTCAGAAAGATTAGAAACACAAAAAACCACGGGTTGCCTCCCGTGCAACGCTTTTTTTAACGTCATTAGCCCGACATAGATCCTAAATTTATCAATTTTTTCATGGTTCATAGATTGGATCAATTAACTCAACATCTATTTCTTGTTTATTGAATGATTCAATGAATGTTTTTAACCTTTGACCATTGACCTTGAAAATGTGACCACTAGTGGGATCTTGAATCTCTACTGCCCCATGGGGGTATACATGATGCACTATGAAAGGACCTGACCATCTAGACTTTAACTTTCTAGGGTGTAAATGAAGTATTGAACTATACAAGAGCACTAGTTTTCCCAGTTCAAAATGTTTTACCTTGATATTCCTAGATTGGTAGGCTTGAACTCTAGCTTTATTAATCCTTGAATTTTCATAAGCCTCCATCCTTAGTTCCTCCAGTTCATTGATATCTAATTTCTTTTTTGTTCCACCCAATGAGAGATCATAATACATTTTCTTAATTGCCTAAAAGGCCTTATGTTCAATCTCCACTAGAAAATGGAATGATTTACCATAAACCAACCTATATGGGTACATTCCTAAAATGGTTTTATATGCGGTTCTATAGGCCCAAAGAGCATCTAAGAGTTTCTCAGACCAATCTTTCCTAGAGGGGTTGACAGTTTTTTCAAGAATTTTCTTAATCTACCTATTTGCTAACTCAGGTTGACCATTGGTTTGAGGATGGTATGCAGTGGAAACTTTATGAGAAATACCATACTTAGACATGAGTGAAGAGAATGGGCGGTTGCTGAAATGGGTTCCTCGATCACTGATTATAGCCCTAGGAATTCCAAATCGTGAAAATATGTTCTCTTTCAGAAATCGAATCACAACTTGATGATCATTGGACTTAGTGGGAACGGACTCAACCCATTTTGAGACATAATCAACAACTAAGAGTATGTAGAGGTATCCCCGAGAGTTTGGGAAGGGACCCATGAAATCAATTCCCCAACAGTCAAATATTTCAACCACTAAGATGGTAGTGAGTGGCATTTGATTCCTTTTTGTGATGGACCCTACTTGTTGACACCTAGCACAACTTTGAAAAATTTTTAGGAGTCCCTTGAGAGGGTGGGCTAGAAGATACCACATTGAAGAATCTTAACAGATGTTTTCTTAGAGGAAAAGTGACCTCCACATGCCTCACTATGACATAATTTAAGGATGGACTCTTGTTCAGATTCTAGAACGCACCTCCTAATGACTTGGTCAGGGAAGAACTTATAGAGGTATGGATCATCAAACACATAGTGTCTAACATCAGAAAGGAATTTTCTCTGAGCTTGAGTCCCTAGGAATTTTGGAATGACTCTTGTAACTAAGAAATTGGCTATGTCGGCATACCAAGGGCAGTCACTCACAGAGTATAGGTGTTCATCTGGAAATGAATCAGACACAGAAAGGTGATTTGAGTTTTCCATGAATTCCATCCTAGAGAGGTGATCATCGACAACATTTTCAACGCCATTTTTATCCTTGATTGTGAGGTCAAATTCTTGTAAGAGAAGGGCCCACCTAATCAATCTAGCCTTGGAATCTTGTTTTTGGAAGAGGTATTTTAGTGGAGAATGGTCAGTGAACACAGTGATGGGGGATCCTAAAAGGTAGGACCTAAACTTCTATAAAGAAAACACAATAGCAAGTAACTCCTTTTCAATAGTGGTGTAGTTTATTTGGGCATCATTTAAGGATTTTCTTGCATAAGCAATGACATAAGGAGTTTTATCACAGTGTTGTCCTAACACAGCTCCAACAACAAAGTCACTGGAATCACAGATAAGTTCAAAAGGAAGGTTCCAATTTGGAGATTTCATAATGGGAGGAGAGGTGAGAGAGGATTTGAGGGTTGAGAATGAACCCTCACAGACATCTGTCCAAACAAATGGAGCATCCTTTACTAGGAGAGCACAAAGGGGACGAGATATTTAACTAAAGTCCTTGATGAATCTTCTATAGAAACCAGCATGTCCTAAGAGAGACCCCACTTCCTTGACAGTTTTGGGTGATGGAAGGTGACGAATGATGTCAACCTTTGCTTTATCAACTTCAATCCCCCTACTCGAGACCAGATGGCATAGAACAAGTCCCTCTTTAAACTTGAAATGGAATTTTTCCCAGTTTAGGACCAGATTATTTTCTTCACATCTTGACAAGACTCTCTCCACATTCTGCAGACATCCCTCAAATGTATCACCAAACACAGAGAAGTCATCCATGAAGACCTCTAGAAAATCCCCTACCATGTCTGAGAAGATTCGCATCATGCACCGCTGAAAGGTTCCACGGGCATTGCATAACCCGAAGGGCATGCGTTTGAAAGAAAAGGTTCCAAATGGACATGTGAATGTAGTATTCCCTTGATCCTCTAGGGATACCTCAATTTGATTGTACCCTGAGTACCCATCTAAGAAAGAGTAGAAGGCATGACCTGCCACTCTCTCAAGGACTTGGTCAATAAATGGTAAGGGGAAATGGTCCTTCTTGGTGAATGAGTTTAGCTTCCTATAGTCAATTTAGACCCTCCATCCACTACTTACCCTTTTTGGAAGAATCTCTCCATCCTCATTGGTTATCACTGTGATTCTAGCCTTTTTTGGAACCACTTGGATTGGGATCACCCACTCACTCTCAGATATGGGATATATGATACCAGATTTTAACAATTTCATAAGTTCTTTCCTTACTACCTCCATGAGATTAGGATTGAGTCACCGTTGAGGTTGACAACATGGCTTTGAATCAGATTCCAGAACAATCCTATGAGTCCCAATAAGTGGGCTAATCTCGGGAATATCAGATAGGGTCCAACCAATGGCTTTCTTATGTTTCCTAAGGACATCTAGAAGCATCCTTTCATGATTGGCTTCAAGATAAGAATAAATGACAATAGGATGTGTTTGATTGTCCCCTAGGAAGACATACTTTAGTGCAGCAGGAAGTTCCTTAAATTCTTGATCAGGTTGGTTCAGAATTTTAGCAGAAGATTAAGAAATTGGATCAAGATCAATTTTATTTCCTAAAGTTTTAGACAGGATTGATTCCCCAGATATAGAAGTTTCAGCTAAAAGATTGGTTTGATCAGATTTAGGGAAGGAAGTTGGAGTGGTCTCCATGAATGTGGTTTGCTGAAAGGTTTCACTGATTGTTGGACCTAAGACTTCATCATAAGAGCAATTTGAAAACGATTCAATCCAAGGAGATAAACTTCCTTCATATGAACAAAGGAAATCAATCTCATCCTGACTTAAACATCCATCAAATATTCCTTGATGTTCTATGGATTCATTATCAATGCTTCATATCATGTTTACTTCATGAATGTCCTCATCATCCCCTATTTGTGAGCTTGCATTATAGATGTTCAAGTCTAGACTCATGTTCCCAAAGGTGATGGTCATGTTCCCATTTCGGACTCGGATAATAGAGTTGATTGTTGCAAGAAAAGGACGACCAAGGATGATTGGGGTTTGTTCCTTATTTCCTAAGTTTGGATGGTTGTCAAGGACAATGAAGTCAGCAGGGTAGATGAAATTTTCAACCTTTACCAGAACGTCCTTTAAAATCCCCCTTGGAACCCTAATGCTATGATCATCAAGTTGAAGTGTGAAAGATGTGGGTTAGAGTTCTTCTAGGCCTAACTGGCAGTACACGGCATAGGGGATGATATTGACACTAGCACCTAGATTACACAAGGCCTTGAAAACTTTGCTTTCTCCTAGTTCAACATTGATGTAAGGGCAACCTGGGTCTTTCAAATTAGGAGGAATGGTCCCTTGAATGGTGGTACTCACATTAGCAGCCAAAAGGACTTGGTTTTTATGTGAAAATTTTCTTTTAAAAGTGCACAAGTCTTTAAGGTACTTTGAGTAGGCAGGTATGGTTTGGATGGAATTGAGAAGAGGAAGGTTCAACTTGACTTGTGAAAATATTTCCCTCAATGTTTCACTCAATTTAGGCTTGGTTTTCCCCCTCATGTGTTGAGGAAATGGTGCAGGTTGTGGGGTTGTTTGTTGAAGAGTTGTTTCTTTGACAATGTTATAATGTTTTTCAATTTGATCATTTGGTTCATTTGAATTATCATACAAGTTTGAATCTTTATGTGGGTTTTGAATTAGTTTTTCATGTTTCTCAATTGATTTCCCACTTCTTAAAAGAGTCACAACCTTTAGTTGTTCATGAGTTGTTTGAGTGAAACTTGACTCTCTCCTTGAAGTTGAGGATGGAACCACCTGAGTAGGCATGGGTGCCTTTCCAGTTTTGATGGTTTGAAGTTCTTGTTTTAGGGAAGAGACTTTTGAGTTCATCCTCTCCATTTGTTTGCACAGTTCTTCTAGTAGGCTTTGTGGAACAGTTTGGGTTGGTGCTTGAGAAGATTGGTTTATCCCAGGGGGATATTTTGGAGGTCAGATGGTTTGTTGAAAATAGACTGGTGGCTGTTGGTATTGGATAGGTTGGGTTTGGAACTGGTTATGGGTTTGGTAGTTCTGATGGGGGTAAGGATTTTGTCCCTGTGGTTGGCTAGGTTGTTGGTTATCTTTCCAGTGGAACCCTGGGTGGTCATTATACCTTGGGTTGAAGTTGTTTTGGTATTGGGGCTTTTTAGAGTTCAAAGAATTTACTTCCTCTTCAGGTCCTCCTAAAAGAACATCCTTGATGGATGGAATGGTTGGGCATTTTTCTGTCTTATGGTCACGTTTGTCACAAATTGTGCAAACAAGGTCTACAGTTTGGATTTTATGGACTTTCCTAAGGTCTATCTCTTCAACCTTCCTAGAGAGTGCTGCGAGTTTAGCCCTAAGGCTTTCCTCTTCTCTAAGTGTTTGAATTATAGTATTTCTTTGTGGCTTTTCAAAATAAAGTGATGTTCCCCATGTTTGGTTTTGTTCAGAAAGGCTTTCTAGATACTCGTAAGCATCATTTGGGGATTTGTTTTTAAAGGTTCCATTACACATCATGTCAATGAATTGTTTGTTCCCTAGACCCAACCCTTCATAGAAAATTATCACTTGTTCAGGAATAGAAAAACCATGGTGTGGAACCATGTTTAGAGTGTCTTTGAACCACTCCCATGTTTCATAGAATGACTCTCCCTCTTTTTCAAAAAAATTTTGGATGCTCTTTTTAAGTGCAATTGTTTTGCGGTGGGGAAAGTATTTTTTGTAGAATTCTCTTTGTAGTTGGTACCAAGAGTTGATGGATGATGGTCTCAAATTGTTTAGACAATTTTTAGCTCTATCCTTTAAAGAAAAAGTAAATAGTCTCATCTTAGCTGATTCTAGTTGATGTGGGGGACACATGGTTTCTACAATGTCATTGAACTCCTTAATGTGAAGGTAGGGCATCTCAGACTCCATTCCATGGAATGTGGGAAGATGGTTTAGGACACGAGGTTTAAATATGTAGTTGGAATCTCCTAAGGAATTGTGTCTAATGAATGGGGGGGCATTGGTCCAGGAAGGTGTGAGGTAGTCATTCATGATTTGATCGACCGCATTCCCCAAGTTTGGGGCTGCCTCATTTGGGTTTCCATTTTGGTTTCCACCCGGGTTTATGAGTTGGTTTCTTTAAAGACCCTACATTGAAAAGGGATCAATTTTGGACTCTAGAGTAATAGGAATATTTGGACTTAATGGAATGAGTTCCCTTGGTGTACTTGACTCCCCAACCCCAGGACTATCCACCCTAACTAGACAGTTTGATTGATCGCGGGTGTAGGAAGACATGCGCCAAAAGAAAAAAATGAGAAAGGGACAAGATAAGATAATTTGGATGAGAAAATAATAAATGGGGGAGAATAGAATGGGTGTTTATATGACTTACTTGGGTCCCCGGAAACGGCACCAAAACTTTATTCACGCTCAAATTTACCCAAGAGAAGAAGGTAGGACGATCCTTGTAGTTTAGCTTGGGTTGTCGAATCCTCAGAGACCTAAGAAGAAACTTATAGACACGTACATTCTGTGGACTATTTTTGGCTATTAACTAGACAACATGGATTGGTTTTAGATGGGTTTAAAGAAACTCTAAGATACTTAAGTGAATTCAATTTAAAAGAATGAGTTGATCCTAGGTTATTGCTCGGGGTGGATTGGACGTATTTCCTTTTCAACGATTTCAATTTATTATATTTGAGATGGGTTTATTTAAGAAGATAAAACAACATCATCACTTACTGTTTTAATACCTAAACCCTTTAATACTAATCACCTATACACTTGAAGGATCAATTTTTTGATCACTTCAAGGTAAAGGTTCGTATTAGCACTTGAAGTGTGTGGCCTTAAATTCAACAAGGATGATGGAGTTTAAAAAACATCAAAAACAATCTCAATTAAAGAGGTGATTATACATTAATGGAGTGATAAATAACATCCAATCTAGCCCCTTTCTACTCCCTTGGATCAACCCATAAGTTGGTTAGCCCTCCATTGATCCCATGGTTTCAATGGAAGCGGAAAGTAGACTCATGAGGGAGGAAATGGAGAAGTAAGAAAACAATAAAAATAAAATGATCACTCCACCGTTGTGTGAATACTTTCACAAGGTTTGGTGTGAATAAATTCACACCTTGATCCAACTATATCAAAGTGATATGAAGAACAATATAATAAGAGAAGAATAAGAACTTTTATTAAGAATCTAAAGTGAATTGAACAACTTACATGTGAAAGACAAATTTGAGACAACAAAATTGCAGCATAACATTACAATTGAACAAAGAACCCAAGATCCCCAAAATCCTCCAAAAAAACTGCTTTAAATAGGAATTTTTGAGCCCTTGGGTTGAGCCTCCAACAGACCAAGTCTTCTCAATTAATTGTGGTAGGCCATAGGTGGTTGGAAAGTAAGGAAGAGTTGATTTTTCCACCCTTGACCCGAGGTGGAATCCATCTTTCCTTCACCGAACATAAGTGCTTGTAAGAACTTCTATATGGACTAATAAGAGTGGGCCATAGAATAATAAAATGGATCCTCGGATATCTTCTAACCTCCTGTAAAATTTGGACCCATTTGGAGTAGTGGATTCTGATATATGATCAAATTAGTGGGCTGTTTTTCTGGGCCGCAGAATCTAGCCCAGAATTTTATCTCTAAATTGGGACGCCTTAATGACCACCATATATGACGAATTAGAATTATCTTCTGAAGAGTTATTTGTTCCTAAAAGGTTCTTCTATCATCCCAAAAAATTTGGGATTCATTGGGACTGTACGTTGGGCCCCACAGTCTCATAAGTGGGATGGTGTCCAATCTGCTTTCTCTAGAATTGCTTCCATTCATCTCCAAATATCTCCATCATCGTTTTTGAATAATCCATTGATCCCTAAATGAAAAATGTTAACATTTAAGTGTAGATATAGTTCCCAAAATATCAAATTAAAATATTTATAATTACTTTCCTTAGAATCAGATGACTCATTGGGCCTAAATTGGTGTACATTAGGCCTGAAGTGCACAAATGATGAGAATGGATGTTCATAATGAAAATGCACTAACTTAGGCCCATAAGATCAAAAAAGAACATTTAATACCATTAAAATGTAATTAAAATATATGTTTTTATTGGATAATCACTATTTGATCACTATTTAATGGTAATTATAGTTTCATGTGAGTTACTTCTTGATGAGGAATAAAGAGATTCATCCTGTTTTCAAGAAAGGGAAAGACAAACAACCTTTCCATAATTATGTCCCTGGTGAGTCTACAAAAAACCCGTGAGAAACATATAGATAATAAATTCTACATAATTGTATTCACCATGGTGAGTTTTAAAACAAGTAGGAATTATAAATCATTAATGTAAGAGGAAAACTTTTATACTAAGGAACTCCATTTCATAGCGATCTGTGTTTTAGAAAAGAAGATCATGAGTGTGAAATGATAGGGTAGATCATGTCGTGGTTTATTTTTTGTGAGTGTTTTCAGATTCCATTGATACAAGAAGTTAGCTGAGACACATAATGGGGAATTACATGGTATACAACACACTGTTGTGCATCATTCTCTATTAATACATGGAAATATTGTTAGAATTAAATGTAGTAGGATTTGTAGAGAGATTGAGATTTCAATATTAAAATATTGTGTGATGAATCAAATGATACTAGGACCTAAGAAATACAATACAATATGGAGAAATAAAGTCAATGATTTGACGAAATTAAAAGTGTGATAATTATTAAAAAAATATATATGAAATATAGTGAAAATATATTATGATAAGTAGAATGAAATAAACTGATCTAGACTACAAGTTATTGAATATTTTTTAAGTTGAAAATATTGAGAGTGAACCAAATTTTTATATATATATTCATTTTTTTAAATTTTGGTAAGAAGTTGAAGTGATAAAATACTATATATAGATGATATTTATTATACACTAAATAATAAGGAAAGGAACATCTTACCTTTTCCACTATAGATCACATGCTTGATAAATAATGTAAGTGATATAGCTTACTACATCCATATATTGTAGAATTCTAGATAATTTTAAGGAAACCCATATATTTCTTAAATAGGAGAAAGTAAGTTTACTATTTATATCTAGGGGTACATAGGATTTTATTATTAATGTATATTTAGTGGCTTTAGACAACATACTATGTTCTATAAAGAATTAATGACCATTAATTCATTATTTTATTTTTACCTGGTTGGTGTCGAGATAATGAGTTCAATGGAAAAATGTTTCTTGTTAGTTATTTGATAGTTAGTAGGAAGTTGTATTCATTAGATAACAGCCTTGATAAATAAGAGATATATTCATCTCTAAGGAGTATTACCTCATCAAAAAATCATTGTTTTATTATTTTGATGATTTACTATTAATTTTTTCATGCATATTAACCAAATAAGAGATAAATATAAAGACATATCAATTAATTGAAAAATTGAATAGTGACAAGGGATAAAATTAAAAAATGAAGAAAATAATACAAAAAATGATTCACTCCCACCCTCTTAGTGTTGAAAGCATCCCATTATGATCCTATTAATTAGTATCAGAACTAAAACCACACCACTTAAGGTTTATATTTTATTTCAATTTTTTATATTTTTTTTCTCTTACAAAGGAGACATAGAGTGAAAACATAGAGAATAATGTTCAATTACTAAATTGATGTATATATCTTCAAAGAATCTAGAAAATAGATGGAAGAAATATTTGAATAATAAAAATAAGAAGACTTCCTTATTCTATAGTGAGGAAGGAAATACAACTTTAGATTGATATAATCATGATGATATCAAACCATTCATGAATATTGTTGAATTGATTGAGAAGTATAATGGAAGGAAGTTAAATAGTGTTTCTACCTCAAGTGTTTATTGACTAAAAATTTAAATTTTTATTCATAGGGAAAACACTATAGAAAGAAAAGGATAAAATAAAGGATATGGGGGAATGAAGTGATGAGAACCAAGGGAATCCCCTTGTATTATATCCATACAATCTAAAGGAAGCGAACAAAAATTCCAAAAAATTACCAGACCATCCATCTCGTGAGTGTTGGATGTAAGATTTTCATCTTCCATATCCCCGTTCCTTAGAGTATGAAATATATCAACATATGGAGAGAGGATGTTTTAGAATGTTTTGATAGTATAGGAAACAGACCATGGGATACCAGAATTACCCATCAATGTGTTGACCACCATAGTCTTGTATGGTTCCCCCGAGGAAAGACTGACATTATTTGTAAAGCGTAGAATGATCCTGGTGAGAAGAGTATGAGATTTATCTTATAGTGAGAATACATTCCAATATAATGCTAAGAATTGTAGAATGACAGAGCCTTGATAGTCTTAAATAATTCCCTACTAGGTATAACACCTTACATACATAAACTGTTAGTTTTTAGCTTGATACTTTGAATAGGTGAAGACCAGCACACCCATACACCATGATCAATAGTATTTCCATCTCTAATTAGGGTAGGAGATGGATGAAACTAAAGGAGTGGAAGGATTATTTTTTTATATAGAAAACCTGAGGATGCTTATAGGTACAAAAATTATCTTTGTAAGAATGAAGATAAGGATTTTACACCTTGATGTAGAGATATGTTACAAAACTCCCATAGAACATGAAAACCTATAGCGAGGAGCACAATCCTCCCCTTTATGTTTTAACCAACAACCATATGGTTTTTTGTACATAACTGTATACACACATAAACCAAAGAAAAAACTTGATTGGGACTAAGGAGATCCCCCATCAGACACTAGATATACCTTTCCCTATCACCATAGGAAATAAATATAGGACTAATTTCATAATATATTTGACACAAAAAACACATTTGGATGTGAAGGGTATGCCTATGCGTTGAATTTTATCATTGAGGGAGGATATTACAACAGAAAACACAACTGCACAGACACAGATCACTTGAGGTTATTTCAACACACAAATGCATTGAAAACAATGATATTTATTTCTTCAATCAGAACTGTTACTACAACATATAAACACACACCCTATTTATATAGATACAATAATATAGTAAAAATAAACCCCCAAAAAATAGAAAATAAAAATCCACGGTTGGTTGAAGTAGGTTTTTCCCAATCGTCCAGATCAACACACATTAAGCTACCCAATTTTCAATTCTCTAAGCCTCAATTACGGCAGAGGTGGTAGGCATCATCCAAGGAATAAACTTTTTTAATTTTTTAAAATCCCCCATTAAACTTGTTTTCTTTGTAACCCATTAATCTTCATCATATCTAGGCGGCTGACCAATAGCTATAATGACTTTAACATAGTCAATAGATATAGTAAATTTAAATATGCATGAAAAAGAAGAAAAGAATACCACTGTTGGTGATTGTAGGAATAAAATAACAGCCACATGAAACAAATTGGCTTTCATTACTTCGATGTGGAAATATTTTAGCTTGTACGCCTCTTCTAGGATTAGATTCTTGTTCAAGGAATCCTCAGCCCCGGGTTCTTCAAAATGCCCCTTACTTTGGGTCTTCATCTCAACTCGAATGCATTGGAAGAATGCACTACAATTATTCATCAGGGGAACCGACACGGGCTCTGATGCTTTATGTTTGAACTTGAGGATGGTCCACCAGATATAACACTGATGGGGGTATTGACTTATATGAAGCTATCTTGATTGGATAAAAACATGCATTCTTCATTGGAATCATGTACAAATGGTTAATTTAAATTTTTGGAGAAGAGTTAAGAAGCAGGAATAACATCCATCATTATTATCGATATCCAAAAATAAGTCGAAGAAACCATCAAATAAATTGAACTCAATATCTAGGAAAATAATTTTATCAGAGAGTGAAAATTGATATTATTTTTTTAGAATTGAAAACTCTATTTTATTATGAATTGAATACAATAACTTTTTTTGGAATTACAGGCTGCAATTTTTTTTAATTGGATAGGCAGACTACGACATTTTTTTCCTTTAAAAAATAAATTGATAAATTTCTATTGAGGTAGAGGGAAAGAGTAGCTAGAGAAAAAATAATCTTCGGATGTTTTTTTTAAATTGGTTGATGGGGTCAATGATTCCAAAAAAAAAACCATGTAATTTTTCTGAAACAATGACGTGTGAGGTGTACTGATAAGAAGGAGAGATGGGGAGACAAAAAACAATGGGAAAAGGAGAACCTAATTTTGACTTATGAAAATGTGGTGTGGATATTGAAAAAATGAGAACTCACTTTTTGATAAATGAAAAGAAAATATGGAGGATAATTGAATCTCACATAAATTATGAATATTTATAAATACTATTCATCTTATTCTCCACTAATCTTCTCCTCCGCTGCTACAAAATGATCAATTGCAAATTTTTTAGATTGTTCTCGACACACCTAACCTTCAAAAGATCTGTTACCACTAAAGGTAGTTATGGGAAGAGTAAGAAAATGTAGATCAAATGGATCTCTCTTTTCTCCACTCAACTTATAACCTTCCTCTGATACCACTAATGGAGGATCTCACAACAATAAAAAAAATTTCATGGACGTATATCACTAGAGGTGATCACAATAAATAAACTCAATATAAATAATGGTATTTATTTCTCCACTCAGAATTTTTATTACAACTCATAAACACACACCCTATTTATAGGGATAAAATCATATAGAAAAAATAAATGATAAAAATAGAATAAATAAAAGTCAACGGTTGATTTCAGTAGGATTCAACCAATACTCCTGATCCACACACATTAAGCTACCCAATGTTGAATTCTCCAAGCCTCTATTACTATAGCTGAGTCAGTCTCTATCTAAGGAATAAATTACTTTAATTTTACAACAATAATCCATAGAAAGGGATTGATTCAAGATCCCAAATAACATGATTTTTTTTAATAAGAATAGATTTATCCTAGATTTCACATCCCATTCTACCTAGAAGGCCACTCTCATGGATATATTTACAGAAACTTGAGCAGTAAAACCATCCTAAGGTGGAGGGAGTGAAGAAAGGATAGTCTGGAACATCCTCAAGAAAAATACTATGGAAGAGTGATTTTTGAATTTCAGTAAGCATAAATTCAATCATGGATAGGTGGAGAAAGGAATACAAGAAGTTAATATTTGTCACTATACACCCTTGAAATAAGAGAGTACAAACTACCCATTTTTCATTCCAAAAATCTAGGTTCCCCTCTTGATGATCAAATGTGAGTTATCCATAATTAAAATATTTTATTTCTAATTATCTTTCCAAAAAAGTTATCCAAAATCATGATTGATCCATTGATAGGGATAATATTTGAACATCCTCTTAATGAATATGGAATAAAGGGAGATTCTTAAAAGGTATTACCAAACAAGTTTCTCCAACATGAATCTCATGTTCTCCACCGTAAACCTTAGGCCAATAACCCCTCCTCATATGGTTTGTCCATGTGAGTCCAACTAGCCCAATGATGATGAACTTCCTAATAAGAATACCCGATATATTTTTTGAATATTCTCTCAAAATTTTTACGAACACTCTTAGGGTATTTAAAGAATCAGAGAACGGGCATGGGAACCAAGCATAATTCAAGGGTAACAATGATGATTCAACCACTGAATGATAGGAAGTATCTCTTCAAATAAAGGATTATTCATGTGGTTATATTGGAAATTCCATAAAAATGATAGATGCACACACTCCCATTTAGAATTTTGGTTCCACAATTGTCCATTATAAAATACCTTCTCGAGATTCTAATTCTCTCCTCAATAATGTTTCTATGCCTAACTGTTCACTTATTAGGAAAGAAAACACTAATTTTATCCAATTTAACATAGTGGAAACTTATATTTCTATATTAAATTATATATCTATTGAAATAATTAAATTATTTGATACCACTATTGATAAATAAAAACATATCATCAGTAATAAAACAAGTGAGAAATTCCAACAAAGTTGTCCCAACCCCTAAATGGGTGAATTGAACCATCCATAATTCCCTTATTCAAATTCTTGATAAAAGAGTCCAATAAAAGAATAAAATGTCTGGTGGGAAGGGGTACCCTTGATTAAGACCTATAATATATTTCAAGAATTTGAACCTAATTCTCATGAATGAGACGGTGAACAAAGATGTGGAGTACCACCAGATTAAAAGGTCCCACACCATTCCAAGAAACAGTATTTTCAAATAATTTTGAGGATGTAAATCCACTCTATTATATCATATCCCTTTTCCATGTCAACTTTAATAATAATTTTAGAACCCACCACCTTTTATAAAAGTCATAAATAATCCCCTAGGAAATAACAATGGAACCCTCGATACTCCTTCCCTTGATAAATCCATATTTCTATTCCGAGATCAAGAGGGGGAGAAGCTATGCCAGTCTTCTATTCAGAAAGTAGTGGGAATCTTATAAGAAAAATTACACATAATAATGGGTCAAAAATAGAAAAACTGGTTCGTTTTATTCAACATGGGAATTAGAAAACATGATTGTGGAAAATAAAAATCTTTGGAGAGGGACCCCATTGAAAAAAATCCTGAATCACTTCAATGATGCATCTGTGGATGATATCATAAGATGCAGAGTAGAAAGGTCTCGGAAATGCATTTGGATCTAGAGAAATATATGGGTTGAGCCCTATAATTTCATCTTTCATATCATCCTCTTATAAAATCCATTCAAGAATATAATCATGGAGATCCCTTACCATATTGGGAATAAAATCAAAAAAGGAGTCATCTATAGTCACATATATCCATCCCCCTCTCATAATTGGCCCCAAAACTACAAGTAAATTAGAAGAAAAGGACATGGAAGGAAGACAAATGTGACTTGGATCATCTGAGTAGGACCAATCATCTAAAACCATTTTTATTTTCATGATAAACCTCATCTCTTGGATGTATGCATGAAATTAGGTCGTGTTACAATCACACTCCCTCAACTATTTGACCCATTGATGTATCTTTAGTATTATTTATAGTTTCGTAAACATACATTTCCAATTGATGCTAGTTTGGATTCTACTAGAGGAAGACACCATCATCCCATTTAATTTAAAAACTATGATAAATATGGGAAATTTCATTATGAAGTTTATCTAGATTACTTCATTGAACCATCTATCTATTTCTCTATAAAATTATGTCAGTTTTTATCCTTTTGATATTTCTTTGGAGGGACACCTTGGAATGACCCTAGACTGGAAGATACTAGGAAGCATAGAGAAAATCTCTAAAACCATCCATCTCTATCCAATGTGTGTAGAAATAGAATCGTCTATTTGACCTAATGAAACTTTGATCTTGGGGGTGTGAAAGAGCATGATAATACAATGTCCTAGCCAAAGGTTAGACCAAGAAATTGGATAAGGGAGTAATTTCGTCAATATTGATGAGGAGTATATCAAGTTTACTTCAAATATGGTTAATACCTAATTTTTATTGTACTAAGTTAATACATCACCATAAAATCCTATATCAATGAAATTTTTGAGAGCTATAAATGATTGAAACTCAATCATTTCATTTTTGGAGTAAATACCCCCTACCCTCTTCACCCAATGGAGCATAATAGTGTAGAAATATCTGTAAAAAAAATAGTTCTCTAAACAAGGGTTGAAATAAGAAAGATTGTCACATAGGTCCCTCCTACTAGCTACCTCAAATTTACTCATAGACCACTATTAGGAATATTTAAATATTCTCTTCGCATACCTTGATGGTGATATGATGGGGGGAAGTTTTAATAAGTGAAAAATGAACACGATTCTACAAAAAAATGTGTTCCTATTAATTTTCCATGAATTCAAATAATTTTGGAATTAAGTATTCTGAAAATAATCTCAAGATAATTTGAATTGATCTCAGGTTTCATGATATCCAATAGATATATCTTCTTGCAGAAAATGGTAAGTAGAAGATACAAATATTTCACCAAAGAGACAATGCATATGGTGTTCCAGATCATAGATGAAGTAATTAAGAATAATATAGGCGGTCTAATACCTTGATTTATATTTCTTATAAATTTCTAGAGAGACAATATGAATCATTCTTTTGGATCGAGTCACTATACTACTAGGAGGGATGGAGTCTTAGGGCTTCCTTTGACTCCATCTAGATTATTGGGATAGGGTCTCATCATCAACTAAACCACCAAGGACCTAATAAGAATTCCTATAGACTAGATAATTATCTTTATGAGAAGAACTCATCCATACAACAAGATTCTTGGAAGGTTCAGGGTGGGAACTATAAGATGAAGTTGAATGGTGCAAAACATCTTCTAGAAATGTGTCTAGTGCATTACCTAGACCACCCTACGTAGAGATTTTGGAAGGGGATTGGATCTCCCAACTATATTTTGAACCAATTTGGAGATTATACCTAAATCTAATCATATTAATTCTATGAATAAGATAATTATAATTTTGTTCATCAAAATATCTCAACTGGTGAATCAAGAAAAAATTGTTACGACCTTGTCTCTAAAGATCTATTTAATAAGGAATATTTTGATTCATGTTCTTAAATTAAATAAATCCTAAAAGGGATTCCAAAATATGTTTCTAATTTTATTTTGGGATCCCTTAAAGTGTTCCAAAATAATTCAATTACCTGGAAAAGTAATTATAGTTAAAATAACATTCTTTAGTCAAAAATGAGTTTGAATGAAAAAATCTTACTGATGATATAGAAACTAAAAAAAAATTAATTGAGAGATTAAAGGAAAATTGTTTATACTTTAGATTGATTTTATAAAATTAATACATGAGGAAAAATATTCTTTCAAAAGGATAAAATAAAATATTCATTCATTTAAAGATGAAATTATTGTTGAATAAACTCTACTAGAGACCATGGTAAAGAAGAGTAAGGATCTTCACCATCTGCTTTAAGAAGAGATAAAAGTGAAATAAGATGATTTTATAAAGACAAAAAAGGAATTTAAAGAGAGAATGGATATAGTGAAGAACAAAAAATACATTCACAATATGAAATTCATAGATATTGAAGTTAAATTAAGGATTCTATAAGCATATCAAGCCATGACTTCTCAATAAGATGAAAATAATGTCTTCAAAAAAAAATAAGGAGGATTATTATTTCAAAATACTTATATATTGTGAATAAAACATCCATGGATCATCTAATAATAAAATTATTACAAAACAATAAGGTAATTCACCATCCAAATCTATAAATATAGATTTTACTAAATCTATTTGTATTCATCAATCAAGTTTAAACTCAAAATCAACACACACGTGGATGAGTAAAAATTATTAGGTTCCAAAAAATACATAACAAATAGTTTGAATAAAGTTTATCAGTTGTTTTTTCTAAAAATAATCTCATTAAGTAAATGAAATGGAACAAACTCTGCATGAAAATAGATCTATCTAGACTATATTCCAAAATAATAAATCAATGTTTGTGGGAATTTTTTAGTTATATAACAAGTTTCATAATATGTATGTTGATTTTTGGAAAAGTTTTTCATCCTATTAGAGAAAATGGAATCATTAATTGAGAGGTAGAAATCCGGAAATGAATCAACAATCATATGAAAAAATGAATAATATGTATACATAAAATATATTTTAAAGACAAAAATTTCGGTGGTAGGTTCAATGGCAGTGATCACAAGGATAATTCATGCTCACATAAGAAGGTATAAAAAAATTATTCTATAAAATATGTAGAGAAAATATATTCTATAATTGGGAAATAATAAGTATAAATTTTATAATAAAGATACTCTCAAGAAGAAAATGAAGAATTCTAATCCAAAATTATTTTTTTTCTTTTGTTGGAAATTAGAAAAAATATAGACACTTTTAAAGACTAAATTAATTTTAACATTAATAAAATAAATAATGGGTAAATTGGAAGGCAACTACAATAAAATAATAAGGGTACTGACTTGGTGGAAGGAATTTTATGGAAACCATGTGGAATAATCAAGGAGGATGAGCACAAACATCAGGAAATTTTAATTATTTGGCTAGTTGGTCTTGAAAAATTGATAAGAATAGAAGATGTAACATAAATTAAATGTTCCAAAGGAATAAATAGATAATCCACACAAATAAGGATTCAAATTTCATGATAATTTTTCAAAATATGAAATCCTTAGATCATAAGACATTTTTTTGGGAGGTACGAGAAATCTATACATAATTTTGAGGTTTTTGTAATAATCAAACAAACTCAAGAAGAAAAACTAAATAATATTAAGAATTAACCAAGTTATGAATGTGAATTGATGGATCATAATAATATCTCACTCAAATAAATATTAAATAATTACACATTTCTCAATGTAAATCCCAATTTAAAAGAAAAAGAGATTACATGAAGGATACGCTCAAGGAAAGAGAAAAAAGAGGAAACAATATCATGGTTAGGAAGTGTCTCTTAATATTATTTCTCATAATAATTATAAGATGAGGTTTCACCTTATTACTATATTAGTTTTATTTAGTTTTTATACTTTTTTATGGTTTATTCTAAGTAAATGTAGTTCTCAAGAAGAGAACTAAAAAGGAGACATGAGGCATCAACACTTGTAAACAAAATGAAGAAATGTAATATGAAAAAACTATTCAATATCTAAATAAGTCACCATATTAGTATGATATTTCATTCATAAATAAGGTCAAACTTGATGAACTAAATAACGTTGTTATCCCTATTGAGGAAGGTTTCCTTGAGGAGCATCCAAAATTAATTATTTATTAAAAGTTGGGAATTTTCATTAGTGATTAAAAGGGGTCATTGAGAATGTATGTATGCACAATATCTATTCCATAGTTTCTCAACCAATATTACTAATATTAAGTGGGTAAATAATTTCATTAAGAACAAAAATTATGTAAATTAATGTAATTTTAGGTTTGTTTGTTTTCTAAAACCTACGTTTCATTTGTTCAATTGTTTTAATTTGTGTATTGAGATAAGTGTGGGTATTTCAAGGTGAAATTATTTAAATAGTACATATTCATCAATTGGTATTAATTTATTAATCATAAATAAATTTTATACAGTTATTGATGAATTAATATTGAATTGTTTTGATCTAGTATTGAATTCTTGGAGTTATGAACAAAATTGTAGTCTAATGAAAACCTTCATGTTTTTTAAATCATCCATGACACATGTATAATTTTCATGATATGAGTGATGAAACATAAATGGAAAATGAAATCATTCCATATTCTATCATATGATTTATATTCTCAATAACGTATAGAGGGAATAAAATCATATAATTCAATGAGAAAGGTAGATAAAAATAAGAGGTAAGAAATTGATCACATAATGACATCCCATTTTCATGCATTGGTATTGAAAAAAATAAAGGGGTGAATTATTGAATTCAATTTGAGTTGTGTTGTATTTATTATCAATAAGTATCAATCAATATGATGTAAATTTGTACATTTTCAAAAAAATGTATTTTAAGGTGCATTGAAGTAGTTTAAAATTCCTTAGAATGTTTGGGATCCTCATCTTAAATACATATTGGTTGAAGTGAATAGTGATTTATATAAAGTAAAAATTATATATATATATATATATTGGATGAATTTTTATTTATAAAGAAAATAAAATTGGGTTGAATTTATTTAATGTTTAAATTGCATGTTGTTATTCCACTGACACTGAATTTCAAGAGAATTCTATATTCAGAAAAGTACTACTTTAACTTGAGAAAAAAATGACCAACTATTAGCTAGATCAACTATCCAAGCTACCTGAAAACCATTGAATTCTACCCAAGATTAAATCTATGAGTTAGATGATGATGTAATAAAGGGATAATAGACTTCATGGTGGGTTCTTATGTGAGTTTTCATGTGAAAAAATGTTTCTCATCCCGATGTATGGGCCAATACAATGAGTTTTTGGTGGTAACTATCACCCATTAGAAATCACTGATCCATTGTTGAAGTTTTGAGACTTATATGTAAGTATCCATCATGGATAATTTTCGATGTGGGATCAAGAAAAACACAATCACTATTCATGTTCAAAAATGGCATGGGATAGCAGGCTCAAACAAATATAGTGCAATATATATTACTCATACATCACTAATAAATGGAATACCTTTATCTCAAAAGTCATTTTCTTCCATTAATAATGCTACTAACTCAATATACCTCACTTAATTTCACGTGATAGGTCTCAATGTACTATAAGAACTACGTGAATATAGATTAATTCATTATAGAAATTCATCAGAAAGAGATGTGTATGTTTCATTGGGAACTAAAATTAAAAAAATTCCTTACAACATATAAGTAATTGAGGATATATATAAGATTAATTAGAAAGTATATACTAATTATTCTTCATCTACCTAAAATTGAGTTGTGGATTTGTATTTTTCATCCAAGAGTTATTAATTTTTCAGACTCTTTGGGTATATATCAAAAAACACATTTTCAAATTTGATAAAACCATAGAATTTGAATTTTTATTGAAATATAAATAAATATTCCAAATAAATATTATAAATAAAAAACAAAAATGTTTTGTAATTAGATTATGTGATTTTTTTGGATCAAGTTGGAAATATAATGAAACTAATTTTCTATGTTTCATGCTCAGTTGAATTTGAGGAAGAAAAATTTAGATAGAATATATAACATATAGAGTTGGTATAATATACTAAGGAGTAACCACATTCAAATCGAGGAGACTACATCATGGAGAAGTTCCAAGTCACCATAAAATAATAAGTATTTAATCATTATGTCATGTTATGGAGTCTTTCAAGTGAGTTACTCATCAATGAGGAATAATGAATTTTATTTGAGTCATTATGTTGATAAAATATGTAAATATTGACAAAAACACCATGATGGTGACTGTAGTGAGTCTCGAAATTACCTATCTGAAATGAAGAGTGAATGAAGATAATATTATAGTGGACATTGTGGTGATTTTTGGAAGTTTTTTGAATTATAGAGCTTTAATTCAAGGTAAAAAATATCATAGTAATGAATTACACACTATAGTGGTGTTTTTTTTACAATAATACCACCTATGAGAAATGATGAGGTGGATTACATTGTAGTTATTTTTTTGGGAGAGTTTTTATATTCCTTGGATGCTGGACATTTTTTGAGACCCATCATGAGGAATTAAATGTAATAAGACACATTTTGGTGTATAATGATTCATTCATATGTAGAAATATCGATTTAATTGAAACTAGTAGGGTTTATGGAGAGTTTGAAATTTCTATATTCAAATATCAAAGGAAGAATTAATTTATATTGGATCTTAATAAATAATAAATATGATTGACATTTAAAGTACAAGATTTAAAGAGATTAAAAGTGATATATTTATGAATAAAGAATATTTACATGATAGAGTGAGTATATATTCTTAGGAGAATAAATTAGAAAAGTTATATCAACCTTGTGATGTTGAAAATTATGTAATTATAAAAGATATTGGGAGTAGAATCTATATATATCTACTCATTCTATGAATTTTAAAGAAGAATAATAATTGATTCGACACTATACACATAATTTCCTTCCATTTAACTAAAGAATAAGGAAAGGAAAATTTAACCTTGTCTACTATAAATTATTTGAAAGATGAGTAAAGTGGGAATGCCAGCTTATTATATCCATATGTTGTAGAATTCTGAAGTAGTTTGAGGCATCCGAATGATTAATACAACTGAGGATTTAAGTTCACTCATTTTTTTCTAGGAGGGACACCAATATCTATTATTGATCTACATCAAGTGGTGCTGACTAAAATCTTGTATTCCTTAAAGCCTTACAAACTACAATGTTATTGTTTTCTTTATACCTTGTCAGTTCCAAGATAACAAGTTCAAGGAAATACCCTTTATTGTGATTTATTTTATAATGGGATGAAAGTTATGTATGTGGGATAATAATCATAGTACATCAAGGATGCATTCATCTTCAATGAGGCGAACCTCATCAAAAAATCCGAGTGTTATTGTTCTAATTCTTTCTTATTTATATTTTTATGTACGCTAACCAAAGAAAAGATAAAGAGGAAAAGAGATACACTAAAAGAACAAAATAATATGTGATAATTGAAATAAGGAAAAATGGAAAAAACTATATCATCACTGCTCCCACCAAACACCAAGTGTTAGACACATTACATTGTGATCATATCACCCATTTAATCCTTCATTATGAATTCGAAATAACCATTTATTAACCACATTTATTCATTATCAACATTGAATACAATAACTACACATCCACTTTGGTATAATTTATTTTTCAATTTCCACATAATATTTCCACCCCCTTAATTTACCATATTCATAAAATCATTTATTTTCCTTAAATTAATTCCCAACTATATAATTCAATTAATTAAATCATTCATGCATTCATTCATATTCAAGGTTACTACCACATTCTAAATACACATACTACACTAACCTCATCTACTTCATCAATCCACCTCACTAACGGTCACAACATCACCTCCTCTACTTCAAAAAGCATTAAATCACACAAAAACCTTTTCCATTACAATAATACTTCTATAACAATAGAAAATAAGAAAAAATCACATTTACTAATATCTTTATCTAATTACAATTTCATGATTATATAAAATAATAATTCCTATATTTTCACTACGTTAATTCATTACCATATTTAAATAATTCATATAACTTAAAAATGATTCAACATATCAATAAAACTTTAACTCACATTAGAATTTATAGCATAATAACAATAACATAAAAATAAAAAATAAATCATAAAAATCATATTTGGGACACTTACCTTTCTAATTTACTAATTTATATTCAGTAGTATAGTTTTTCCTATTTTTATAATAAAATTTAATTCATGATTAATCCTCAGTAATAATTATAAATAAAATATAAAATTTTAATAACCTAAATCAAATGACGATCGAGAAGAAAAATTCAAGGAAAATAGGGAAATTGAGGATTGAAAACCCATAACTTCATAATGATTCTTCAATAAATTATAACACATTAACATATAATTATTAATTCATAAAAAATAAATAAAAAATTACACCAAACTTATACATATATCTTTGAAAGAGAGGAATAATAAATAAATAAGGGAGAAGATAGGAGGATCAATTTAGATTGAAAGAACATGATCACACTAAGATAGGGGATTTTTATATCACATAGGGTGTCTAAAATCACCAAGAAGATGAATCCTAGATGAAAATGGTTGAATAGAAGACAAGTAACTAAATTAAAGTAAATGGATGGATAAATTTATAATAAAACTATGGACAACCAAACCATAATTTGTATATAATAAACCATGTAAGGATTTATCTTGATCAATGGAGGTCTTAAAACAATATTATTTAAAATTTTGATCTTATTATAAAAATATTTGGTGGTTTCACTCCCTATAAATTACATTGAATAAACCATGGAATAAAAAATATAGACCATGATGTATTCCTTAAATCCTTTCTTTTAAATATAGACTGAATGGATCATAGAACCCACCAAAATGTACAATTTTTCCACCATAAAGAGAAAATGATAATTTTCATCCTCCCATTATAGGTAGATGTTTTTTTCTAAACTATTTCTATAAAAATACGCACTCCAGACAAACCCCATCCAAATTTAAAAATATGTTTTTTTTTCATGGAACTCGTTATGTGGCGGGACCATGGACATGATATAATTTCATTGAAAAAATGAAAACACATCTCTTCAATAACAAACCACTTACAAACTCACTTTCACCATATTTGACACTTGAAAAACACAAAGTAGTGAAACCTAAAAAATATATACATCTACGGTTAATGTAATGATATATAAACATTCATTTGACTAATAAATGAGTCATTGATTATATGGATTGATTGATTTGTTTTCTCAACTTACATTGATGTTTGATGAATTCCAATTACTAGTGGATATTAATTGTGTTTTTGAATTAATGTGTTTAATATCATACTTATCAATTAATGTTGGTTAGATATATATATATATATATATATCAATATTAGTTCATTTACTCTATTATTTCCCACTACCCAATCTTGGAGGTTTTCTATGAAATATATGTGTCTGTAATCTTTTTATCAACCATAGTTCAAGACTAGAGGCTACTAATGATACCCTTTAGTGTTTAATCTTAATCTTAGCTACCAACTTTTGATTTATATAAATGATAATTTACCCCTATATTGAAACTCTTTCCATCCCACAATACTATGATCAAGGTGGATGATTATTGACATGGTGATTATTCTTTTCTCACCCATAAATCTTGGTTTGAGGTAGGTAATTTATATAGTATTTTATTTTATATGATATTATATATAGTAATAATTTTATAGTAAAGTATTATTGTTCATCTTGGGTGATTCCTCTTGTAAAACACTTGTGTATATATGTGAGGGAATATTATTATATTTTTTATGTTATTGATTTTACATTACTACCACTGAAATGTAGAGTAGATGAATACCAACATCCATCAAGGAAGGTTTATGGTGGTCCTCCACATGGATAGAGTGTTACAAATTTTATTATTATCCATGTAAATAAATTTCTGAAATATAGCATAGTGGGGCTTGGATATTAGGTACCTTTTATTCTCTCTATAAACCCAAGATCCATATGGTAGTACAATAGGACCAGAAACCTAGGTTAGTAGTTTCCACTTGTATAATGTAGTTCAAGGAGTATCCCTTATAATTTTAATATTATAAAAAATTTTATATAATTATATATAATATTTTTTTGTTTTATGATTTTGATTGTGGAATGGTTTGCAAAAACATCAACTCATGTAAAAAAATGTAACCATTATTGATGTATGTCATGATATTTGGTTCTTTCTAGACTTTATTTATCGAGAATTCATATATAGAACATTGAATTATAGGGTTGACTTAATACTTGGTAAGACCATACTGAGTATTATTGTTCATCACTCCATTCCACATCATGATTTTTACACTCCATTTCTCTTATAGATTCATTTGTTTTGGTTAGTGCATGATCTTTGTTGATGGATTCTGGAAGAATATTTGATAGAAGGTGATTTGGAGTCTTCATTTAGTCATCGACATTAGTTTTTTATATTTTTAAATATATTTTTTATTAAAAATATTTGGGATGTGTTTCTTGTATATAAAGATTTATTAGACTATATTATGTTGTATTATTAATATTTTTAGTTTCTTCACTTATTTTATATTTAATTTATTATAATTTATTTGTACCATGGAGGTTGATGTTTCTTGTAACATGTGACCAATTATATTAAATGAAAATTATTCCCAAAATTTTTTAGGGATAGATCTTTTATCTTTACTAGCCCCTAGCCTATTTGGGATTATCTTAAGGAGTTCTATTATATGTATATTGGGAATTGAAAATTTTTTATTAGTGCATTAGGTTGGTTTTTTGAGTCAGGAACATATGAGGTTTGGTTGGGATAACATATAATAATTTATACTATGAATCATTATTGTGTTGATTCATAGTAGATAACATTGTAATGGTTATGAGAAAACAATGTATTCATAAAAATGACAATTATTGATGACTCGTAACTGAAAAACCATAATGTAAAATCTTTGGTATAAATAATGAAATAATCCATCATATGGATCATGTTCATGACTATGTGATTCCATGTTTTTCGGACTTGGATAAATTTTGGGATAATAATTTTGTATATGATTATTTAAAAATTTATCAATATCCATATCACATGTTATGAAATTGATATGAGGATATTTTTTAGAGATAGTGAAATATATTCATTAGAATTACGAAATTACATTGTATATTAGTAGTTTAGATTATGAGATGAGATTGTGATAAAATATTAGATGTTATGATATAGATCACTTGTGATTTCAGAAGTGGGGATTTCAGAGTACCCAATCAGACTCTGATATTAGTCTTGTTGTATTTTGGTTCCTAATTATTGTTGTAAATATTGATAAATTCATATATATATTTTGAATTTTTATCTTTTTCATGCTAAAAGTTGATTAAGTTTTTTATTTATTAATTATATATTGATCTAAATTTATAAAATTTAAGTGATGCTATGATTTGGAACTATTGAGTTTAAATCAATCATATTTCTATTTGTAAGGAATTTTGACATGAAGAATATTTTAAGATCAATGTGTCGATACCCACACCTATGATTATTAAAAAAATATATCTCATCATGGATTATATAGTTTCTTATGTTTATGGGATGTTTTATGTGCATAGTCTGATGATATGTGTTGAAATTCAACTTCATATAATTTAGTAGGATGTTGTTCTGAAAATTAAATATGCATTTATGGGAAATTTTTTATGTAATGGTATTAACATATGGTTAACATATGGGTGAATGTTTCTAAAGGTTATGTAAAGCATTACATTTACCCAATATTATGATAATGGAAAACCACATGAGGCATATTTCAATACATCTCATTCAAGCATGGGAAATCTATTATCATGTAATTATTTTATCATTGAGACTGTAAAATGAATACTTGTTATGTATTTGTAAAAATATGAGAAATTAAACTTTTTTGGGATTATCTATATGGATATATGTACAATATAAGGGAAACGGATACTGATTTTATATTCTACTTATATTATGTTAAGATACAATGGGAGAACTAATCAAGATCATCTCACTAAGTCATGGATTGAAAGTATTGTGATGATTATTATACATTGTTATAATTTTGAATTTCAGATGTAAGTGTTAAACTTGACTCTATCAAAGAATACAAAGTCCATATTTTTATAATATATCAATTTTTAGGACTAGTATTTCTAGAATTTAGTGATCGATAATTAAAATAGGAGAAATTTTGTTCTAGTCACACTCTACTATTGGTAGGTATAATTTTAGTGTTTTAATAGGACCAATCATGGTCAGTTATACATATTTAGTACTATATAATTTATATGTGGTGCTATGGGTCCTCGATAGACTGTTTACTATTTTTA
Organism: Viscum album; assembly: GCA_963277665.1. Lineage (NCBI taxonomy): Eukaryota > Viridiplantae > Streptophyta > Magnoliopsida > Santalales > Viscaceae > Viscum > Viscum album. Next base: position 1,631,522,245 of record OY728155.1, on the reverse strand, counting down.
TCCAACTACTGGAGTTGGAAATACACTTAATAGAAACAAGTCCTTCTTGATAGTTTCTTCCACAATAAAGAGATAATGATTTAATTAATTAATTCTCAAGTTTTTGATGAAATCTTAATTTGGTAATTAATTTTTTATAGGATACATGAATTGATTAAAATAATTAGTCATCAATATAGTTTGAAAATAGTTTTGGAGTGATATGGATAATGATTATTTTTATAAATGACAGTGATGAAAGCATGGTCATCTCAAAAAGTGGTCAGATGACTATAATAATATGGAAGAAGAATCTATTGTGTTGTATTATATGGTAGTGTCTATGGAATAAATTCACATTCATATGATTTTAATATTAACCAAATCAATAAAATCATATATTTTTTAGTTTTATAATGAGTTTAGGCAATGATATTATTATTTTTATTGTATTATTTGTAAATTTTTATCGATGGATTTATTAAAATGTAGTGCAAGGAGACATTATTTTTAACAAAGAAAAATATCTATGGTGAAATAGTCAAAGTTACTTTCTTTGATTTTTTATTCACTAATATATGATATTGATATATTATGTAACATTATATTGAATAAATATTAGTAACATAAAGTGTATTTCCTACCCTTAATCAATATCAATTAATTGGTTATATTTATAAGGAATTTGATATCACTTGTTTTTTTTGAAGTGATATATTTTTAAGGGTAAAATATACAAGAGAAAAAGAGTTTTAAGTGATGCATTAAATGAGTTTGGATATGATTTTAGTCTACTGTTTTGATCTTTTCTAATTTAAATTAGTGGATAGTTTACACAAATTAAAGGATGAATTTTTATGTTATATGGATATGTTTAGTCGGACATGTTTTCATGTGGTTGAGTAAGTGAAGCTTTGACAATATCTATAGATTTTTTAGTTGTGTTGTAATATTTTGGGAAGTATGAGATGAAAATATTGGGTTTGATAATATTTTTGGTGAAACACCTTTATTATTTTTAATGGTGGGAATCATAACACACTCTTTCAATGATGAATAATGGATTTTGATGAGATATGAAAGAAAATGTTGTTTTAGTATTACTATTTATTATAGGAACATTATGAATATTGGGAATATATAATTTGTATTTCAAGAATAAGTTATCAGGAAGTTATTTACATGTTATGTATTGATGTAATAGTTAGTTTTTTACTTATCTATTACTATAAAATATAAATAATTAGTTTTATTTAGATTTATAACTTAATATTTGATTTATTATTTAGAGGAGAGAAATTTTATAGTGAAGATTATACCCCTTACCATTTATAAGGAAATTATAATGGTTTTATAATTAAAAATTAATAGTTATTAGAAAGTGGTTCAGTAATGTTGAGAATAATGATTGAATTTGGTAAGGATATTATTAATTCAAATGGGATACATGATAGACACTCAGAATTTGGAAATGTGAAATTATTTTATATTTTTATTATTTATCTTGTATAATGAGAAATTTCATTATTGAATGGATATGAGTGGTTATATATTGAAGAAATTATTATCATATATTTCAATAATATACTTTTCTAGGTTTTAACATTCCATTTATTGGTTAAAAATTGGGTAAAAGTTACTGTCTTTCAAAATAGATGTTCTTAGGATTTAATGTTAAGTATTTTTAGATTTATGGATTATTTTATATTTAGAGATAACAAGTTTTAAAGGTTGTGAATATGTAATATTAAGATATTATTCAAAGAAATAAATTTTATATACTTGGACATTGACTTTAGTTTCATATTTATTTTATTGAATAATGTTCCTATATAGTATATGGTGCTTGGTTGAAGTGAGAAAAATAAATTTTAAAATAAAATACTATTTTTAGTAAAATGATAAAATAATAGTTTTCTGCTCAATGGAGTGTCATATTAAGAATCAGACATCACTATTGAGGCTGAAATGAGGTGTTTCCTTTGGAATTTTATTTTTAAATTTTTTGACATCATTTAAAATTTCTGTATTACTAGTGAGTATTTTTAAATAAATAATATAATTATTAAAATATATATTTTTCTTAACATAAATTAATCTATATATCTATCTTTTAGATGAATTCACATAGAGGTGAGGTTTTGGGTTCTCTTAACATGGTGTAAAACCAAAGAGAGAATTTTTTTAGAGATCATGGGTTTGATAGAGAAATATGTATAGTTCATTGATTTTGAGATTCTCCTATGTTAATATCAAAACTTAAAATAAAATTCTTCTTCTAAATCCACTATGATTCAAAATTTACTGTTAGATTTATGGATAAATAATTTTAAAAAATTATAAATATGAATAAATTAGAATTAAAACAATCTTAGTCACAGATTGATGTAATTTTTTTATAGAAGTTTGATAGTACCAAAATTTTCACAATTATTTAAAGGAAAAAAATTTAAATTAATATCAATTAGATTACATTAATTTATTATATGTGTCAATAAAGATTAAAATTAAATAAATATGATCAAATTTGGATTTATAATTTTGAGGATAATATAAAGATATATTTTGATTCCATATTTTTTAAAAAATGATAATAACTTAAATATGAGAAGAATATTGTTTCAAATGATATTCCATTTTTTATATTATGTTGAAAAAGGACCAAAAAGTCTAATAACATGAAATAAGATATACATATTCAAATTTTTTAAGAGATTCTTTTATTTTACATTCACATATATCTAAATTGTAATGGAGTTATTGTTTGAGTCATGAGCTAAAACTTAAAAATGTTTTTTCTCATGAAAATTAACCAATGAGGATGCATAAGACAATATAATGTGGTGGGGTGATCAGATCTAGTGATGAGTGGAATTGAATTTATGGTCATTAAATCATTTATCATATAGATTCATAAGGGTCACATACCCCATCCTTCAGTGAAGCATAGAACCAATAAGGGTGATAATATCTTGTTCAATAAAAATGATTAGAATTATAGTAGGGGTCTGTGGGATGTGGTATACTCCATGGGATCATGAAGTTTAGATTTATGGTTTACATGAATCTAATGGTAGAGAATGAGAAACATATGGGAGCTTCATGAAAGATGCACATGATATGTGGGGGATGCCACGTAGAATCCCAAATTATCTAGATATTTTAGATGTGCATGGGGCCCATGTGGGTTTAATTTTCCATAATAATTTTTTTGACTCATATCAACACACCAGTTATACTAGGACCTTATTATGTCATTTTATAGAATTTTGGTAAATAAATTTTACTAATTTTAATTTAATATCATTCATGAATGTAATGAACCAAAATTTCACAATATATTTTCATTAACTAAATATTATAATGGTAGTTTATTATAAAAATTACTAAATTCAAATTAAACATTGATAAGTTAGAATAAAATTTAATTTTTATAATATACATAAAAGAAAGTAACCATATTACAAAATCTATGAATAAAAAAAGAAAGAAACAAAATCATGTATAAAAAGTATCCTTTATAGATCTTATTATTCTGATCTTGAAGAATATTTACTTGGGTTTTCCATATACCATGCACAATATGATCTCTAAATATTAATCAATGAGAAAAAGTTTGTGCTAGATAAATTCAAGCTTTTGGAAATTTCCATGTGTTTTATGATACATAAGCCCACCCTAGACCACCCAAGAGTTCAAAATATGATTAGATCATACATAGATATAATGAAGGGATATTAAAATAGAAATTATGATGATATAATTAGGTAATTTTTATTATAATAAGTTATTTATTGCATATATTTTACTCATTTCTCATTTATACTTTTAAAAAGAACAAGGTATATTTTCTATAAAAATAGTTTTTATTTATATTTCATATTTAAAATACATGTTTATAAATTTTAGAATATCAATATAAAAAAATTAACATATTTTTTTTAATTTCAATTAAAATATTATATTAGTATAAATATTTAGGTTTTTTATGAAATAATTGAATTTTTTCAGTAAATACTAAAAATACAATTTTTACCAAAACTATATGTTTATATTTATATTATAGTGATGAAGAAGTTTATGAAATTTTTTAATTGGTAAAATATTTTTTAATAAGTAAAACTACTCATTTCAAAAATATTATGTTTAATTTGGAAAATTGGTGATTAACATTTTAAGAACATTTGTAATATTTTCCAATAAATTTTTTTTTTGGTTTTTTCTTCTAATTAAGAATTATTTTGGAAAAATCTTGGTTTGTATTGGTTTTAAGGAAAAATAAAATTTAATATTTTTAGAATAAACCAATTTATATCATAAAAATAAAATAAATTGAAAATTTTACCCTTAAAATAAATTTTATGCTTTAAATACAATTTTTATAAAAATGGGTTTTTATGTGTTACATGGGCTATCGTTAAAATTTATTATTCTTACAATTTCAATTCCCACTAAATGAGCATCAAAAAATTAATAAAGAAAGAAATACGAGGATATTGGTATTTTGTTCCCTTTAAACGAAAAATAAGGAGAAGGTGGTCGATGCTCATGGGTCGCATAAGCCTCTATGAGACATGTGATCACATGACCATCATAAGGTCACACGATGGAACCATGGGCAGTTTATTTCCTAAAAAAGACCCCGTAAGGTCCCTTCAACAAATCCCATCTCCTCTCGTAAAGGTGCCTCAGATAGACCAACGATCACGTGGTGGTAGCTTGATGAGCTCCCTAAGGTCACGTTGTTTTTCAACCATTGAGAGCCTGATAACACATTTGAAAAAATGTTAAAAATTTTAGGGAGATATCCAAAATATGGAGGCCTCTTATAGTCATAAAACTCACATGATGGATCACTGATGTGGAAAATTAATTTTGTTGAAAAAATTAAAGTAAACTCATGATACCCCCAATCCTTTTTAAAATTAAACAAAAGAAATAATGGGGGAGGAGGCGGGAGCCACTCGTGATCATAAATTTCATGTGACATTCCCTAGGTGATCGAAAAGACACCACAAGATTAGAAAAATTTCTGCGTACTCTCATAAAAATAGGGTAGAAAAACCTATAAATTCCCCACCCTAACATGAAAAAATAGGACCAAGATAATGGGGATGACCTTAACCACTTATAATACTCTTCAGAAAAAAGTTTTCCCTCTTTGCAACCAAGCACCAAATTGGATTTCTCGTAGTGGTGGATCTCATGACCAGAAATTTTTCTGTTAGGTAAGATAATGGAGAATAGTTGGAGAAACCATGAAGTATGCAAAGCACTTTGTGTGATCACTATAGATAATGTGAAGTACCTATGGTATGACACAAAAAGAACATCCCACACATTTTATAGATCAAATGAGACATAAAATAAAATAACACTAACAAATCTAAGGAATTCACAATATAAAGGATATAACAAAGACTAAATGTGGGAGACTTAAGAAAAGAAAATATATGTTAAACCTCAAGAACTTATCATAAACCACACAGTTCATGCTACAATACTAGGAAATATCGCCCATATCTCATGACATTCCTTCGGTATTCTATTTGTGTCATGAAAAGTCCTCAAGACATGTCAAAAAAAGTTACATGGTTCCCCTCAGGTATGCTACCCAAGTCACAAAAAACCCACCTATCTCACCATTAAATCCTAGTTATGTCCTTCATACGTTACATTATACATATATGGTAGAATCAATTCATGATAGTTGAGTCTCGCACAACACCTGGGCATGTCAAATGGCTCTCACAATTCCCTCCAAGCACACCGACTTGGTCCCACGATTCCCTCCATATATGTTCGAAATGACATGTGAAACGCTAAAAGACATGTCCCATTGAACCTCATGACACCCTCCAAGTGTGTCATCAATATATTTCAATGACATTAGGGCAAGTCAGCTTGATCATGGGACACCCTCTAGGAAAGTGAGTCAAGGTTATGGGATATCAACCAATATCAACTAGTCAGGTATCATGATGTCCTCTAGACAAGACATCCCTGATCATGAAACAACCCTTGTTCCTCTAGAAAATTCAACTAGATCATACAATTGTATTTGGAAAAGTAAGGTATACATTCTCTGACATTTCAAGCAGAAAATCATGGCATGTTGAGCTGACAATCAATGCAAGTGGGGTAGTCAAGTTGGCCATAGCACTGAGGGATCCTTAAACTAGATAACATTGTCCATACTTGGTGTGTAATCCAAGATCAATTGGGAATATCAGTATTGGATGACCTTTTCCATCATCAGTGTGTAATCCATGAACATATGGGAAACCTTAGAGTTTAAGTCCAAATCAGATGGATAATATGATATGTCCCAATTATAAGGAAAACATTAGTGTGTAATCCATGATCAAAGGAACTATGAAAAATCTGATTCCAATAATAACCAAGATATGTAGGACACCTCCTTGAGGTTCGAGCTCCATATTAATCTTCCAAGGGAAATCCAAGCGAATAAGTCCTGTATCCACAAGTAATGACATTGATTATTTTCTATCCCTTGTTTCTTAGAATAATAATGTATCATGTGGGATAGGGAGTCTATATAATAATATCATCTGCACCATGAAAACCTACAAAGACTATAGAAATGTTAGTTTATAAGCCTTAATCCATTGAAATATAAGGAATCTGACTCCTTCTATAACTAGGATACATAGGATGTCTTCCTAAGGCCCCAGATCAAACACAAACAGAAATCCACCTTAGTTTGGGTACCACCAGGGCTCTAACATTTCAACCATTGGCACTCAGTCATTCCCATGGGATGGTCATTCTACCTCATCCATCATATGATTGAGATTAGATGAAATATGATGGATTTGATTCATGCTATAACTGGGATACAATGGACACCTCCCTAAGGCCATAGCCCCATATTGAACATCCCTAGGGCAGTCCCATCACATAATCACTACATCAATATTTATTAATATCGATTACTTTTTATCCCTTGTTTACATCACCGAGAAAATATCAAGTGGGCATAGGGAGTTTAAATAGTCATGTCACTTGTATTGTGAATCCCCACCAGCTAGGAAAATTCCAGTATGAAAGCCCTAATAAGTGGCATGATATATACCTCTCCCATATTAGGGAATCAACCATGGGGATAGTCCCATGAGTGTGAATGAACTATAAGAATTATGATTCATGAAATGACTGGGATTTGTATGACACCCCCTTCGATGTAAGTCCTCTCATTTCCCAAACATATCAACTATTGAGTCCCAATATTTCTCATGGGATGCTCATTCTACCTCATCTATCAGTGGACTGAGAGATCAACTGAAAAATAAGAACTATTATTCTCACCATAAAAAGGATATGTAAGACTTCCCCTTGGGATTCAAAGATGAATATCTGGTGCCTCAGAGAATTCATATATGTTTCTTCCATAAGACACTAAAATATACCAGTTTAATGAACTACATGGGTTTTGATTCTTGAAATAACTAGGATATGTTGGACTCTTAATGATGGATCAATCCAATACTCTACTTATAATATTAACCTTCTCCCCATGTGGAAGAAAATTCTGAAGCACCTAGTTGTATGGATTCATCATATAAAGCAGCTACCCATCAATAGGGAAACTAATGGTTAACCTCAAACACATATAGATGGATTCACTAATGAGATCCCCATATTCTTCATATAAAATATATATAACCCATAAACTATTTTGTTAGGGTAATCGGTCCCATATCAGGATTAGGAAGAGATTCATGAACATATCTTAAATATATAATAGAGTCCCAAAGTAGGAAATAATTCCCCCCAAAAGGGAGCAAGGAGCTTGACCTCCCATTATCTTGACCAACATGATTCCCCACGAATCATTAGGTCTAAAAACCCAATTGACCACCATCCTTTGGAAAGTATGTCTATACACAGTTATAGATGAGAGAACCATTGGGAGTTTCTCCATAAAAAATTATGAACCCAATGTGAATCTCATTAAAAATAATAATAATAAGGTTATTATCCATCAATAATTATTTTTTTCACAGTATACACAAGAAAAAAATTGTAAACCTGATGAGAAACTCTCAAATAACATAATGATTGGATAATAATTAATCAGGCCACTTTATTTTATATTCCACAAAAACAAGGTTGATGATCCTAGAACAAATATTATAGATGATCCTCTATAATTGGGGTTCTCGTGAAATACTTGCATCCTCTCTTTTATAATTCCACGTGAGTATAATGGATGGATTAGGAATAAAAGAACAATTGTGTTAACCATGCATATCTGATTGAGCGTATCATGATTTTGATATTTCACTAATCGGTGACCATGTTCTCTATTGTCTGGATAACTATAGATACTGATTTCATCAATATAACCTAGATATGAGATAATTTCTTATTCATCTAGAAATCTCTTTGGTAAATCACCTATGACTGTAACCCCCACGGGTCACAAAATGATCTCACCATATCGACAGATCCAACATCAGTTGGTGAACACTATGGTATGAGAGTACCATTGATGTGGTAAAATCCCAACCCTAGAAGCTACCTATGAGGTTCCCAAGCATGGAATCTAGAAAATCCGCATCTCCTAAAAAAAGATAAAAAAATATAGTAGAACTCATTTCCACAACCAACCACTTTGAGAGATTCCGTCGATGTTTAAAAACTTCCACCTTCAATCACTGATGAAGGTAGATCAGGGAGTCAAATATAGCTCCCTTCTGGTTCAGGTTCCACTGAGGAGGGCACCTATCAACCATTATTTCCAACACCATCCCACCAGTAACCACTAGCCGCCTACTGAGGTTACCACCTAACATGATTCCACCTCTAATGCCCATGCACGAGAAATAATGAAGACACATCAGTCAAGGAAGATGCTAGATACCCACAATTGGGATCATATCCCCACTCATATTGATGAAGTTTTCTATCTATTACGATAGTAACTAGAAAGCATGATCATATTCATTCTCACTCGAAATAAGTCTGCGGGAATATTCCTGCAGAAGAAATCGGGAAGGCACATATTCCTACCCCCATGCATGAATCCCATTAGAATATTCCTATAGAAAAAGGATAGGAGAAGTGGGTGCCGATCCCCACTTTAATAAAATACATATTTGAGTACATAATTGAGACATAAAATATGCAGACCTATATACCTGCACACACTTTGCTAAAATAACAATATATTTTAGCAATAGCTGAAGAACTCCATTGGAATATTCTAACACTAGTTCTATTACAGGGATAGGTGCATACTCATATTACTAAAGATATGATAGATCAACACTCTAGTCATTATGAATAAGTGGATGATATGAATCAAGTGCTCTTTATTCCTCCCATCCAAGATTATTATCTGCATATTATGATAAATTTCATGGAATAAGACCGAGATCATACTCATGTTCCAACTGGGGATCACTAGGAGAGTGTGGCACATGCCTCAGGATAGGATAACATGACTGATGAAAAAGTCCTAAGGCATATTCCAAAGACCTATGATCAAGATTATATTCCCTTTCAGAAAGGGGCTCACCAAGTGAGAGGTGAACAAGCCTTAGGAATGGATCATATCCCTTCAAGGGCTCATGTCTTGGGAAAGGCACATGTCTTTGGAAAGTCACATATTGTTATCAAATAATGGTATAAGAATACTCCAAAGGCATGGGATTGGGTATATATCCCCATTCTAGTAGGGTCCAAACAAGTGAGAATGACACAAGCCTTGGGACATGCCCGTATTTTTTTCAGTGAATATGTCAGGAATATTATTGTATATCATGTAATCTAAGAACATATTCCTACTTCCATTGATGAAAGGCTGCACCAACATCATTATGAGGCAATACATGAGGAGGATCATATCCCTTCTCCATTTCTGGAGGTCTCTCGGTACATTATGGTGGGGAATGAGTATTCCAACCAGGCTCATATTGCTTTTACAACTGGGGATCACCAGTTGAGAGAGTCACATGCCTTGGGACTGACTCATATCCATAGAAAGAAAGACCAATAACATGTACCAAAGGCTCAGGATCGGGCTAATCCTACTATTCTAACTGAGGATTACCAAGTGAGAATAGAACATGCCTTGGGACAGGGTCATATTTATTCATATAAGGATATATCTCATTTTAATATTCCAATAGATTCTCAGTAGTGTGTGTATACTCCCACATCTCCAAATGACTATATATAATTTCTGACAACTATCATACAGTAGGCTCATATCCCCGCATGATTTGAAAAGGAATGTTTTATTATTCCGAGTAAGGTGAATATCGAGACCCATATTAAAAAATATACTCAATTTGAGTTTTCTTATGGTCATTCAAGACACATTCCAAACCCTATAGGGGTCCATTAACACTTTAACCGAAGTAGAATATGATCTTTTCCATGACTGTCCTCTTTATGGTAGTGTAGAGATGGATCATAGAGACTCTACTACCGACATCCACCATGGTCAACCTCCCCATGAAGATATCTCCCACAAATAAAGAAATCCCCCTTTCCTAGACACCTTTGTATATCGAGGTGTTCAAAGCTATGAAACCTTCATATAGTGAGGTGCTAAAAACATTGGGGTCAACTATATATGGTTCCCCATAAACTTCCAGAATCACCCCAACCCAATCAATATGTGACCCCCATATTCATCTTATCTGGTATGACTATATGAAGGCATGTAAATCTGATGACCAGGAGGATAAATTGATATATGGAGAGAGTTATCAAGAAATATTGTCCCCATCATGTTCTAGAGATACACTGCTTCTGAATATAAGATCACATATGATCTAGAAAAGAAGTGCATGTGTTATCTATTCCTGAATATATGGGAAACTTATTAGAATATAAAGGTCTATCTCTTCCTTATATAGGATACGAGTGTCACTTTAAGAAAATCAAGATAATATATTATCAACTAGACTTATCCGCTATCTCTATAGCCCATGATCCCAAACCAGAAAAGAACAATGCAAATATGAAACATTATTTTCACCATTACATCGTAACCCTTTGGCATTAGATCTCCAAATACACATCATACATATGTATAATGTTGGCATGATTTTGGATAATTACACTTTGACACACCCCTAGAACAATATAATCCTCTAGATTCAGTGTCCTGTAATGTTATATACTCCGGTTAAATTATGGGTCTGAGTAACACTCGGGACAATTGGTCACTATAATGGAATTTCCCCACCCAACGATGCCAAATAATCATGAGTGGAGGGATTGGATAGCCAACATGGCTTCAAATTGGACCCCTTTAAGTAATGCGAATGAATTTTAGACATGAAGATCAAAGTTTTGATCACCCAGAAAACATTTCGTAAAGAATGGTTTTCATCATGGTCTACCATTTAACCTAGATCCTATGCGATCATAGCTATTATGCATCAAATAGGATGCAGTAGTAGTTACCAAAGAATCCATCCCCGAGAGGAATCAGTCCCCTGGGCTGGGGGAATATCTACCACCACCTCCGCCCCTCAGATCATCAATTCCTGATAGGATTCAGGACAAATCCTTAGCAACTACAAACAAACCCTAGCCCACTAGGCTAGGGGAACTTATATCTTAATCTCCATCATTAGGTTCATCATCCCCTAACAGTTTCCCACATAACTCAATAGTTATTCCATATCACCCTCATCCCACTAGTATGGGGGTGTTTATACCTCAATTCTTGTCTAGGGAGTCATCAAATACTTGAATGGAATAATTGGATCCTCAAATATAAGACTAATCAATTCCAATTATAGACCTTAATAACCCCTAATCTATTGGGATATGGAAATTTTCTCCATCATCATCACCAAAGAGGGAAACAGTCTTCTCCATGATGGAAAGAAAAGATCAATGGTCAACAACCCACTTATTCCTCTCACCACAAGGAAAACCTATGCTATTTGAGGCTCATTATTCATCCATGAACAAAAAATTCCTCGAGGTCACTATTAATAGGCCAGGATGTGAGGATAATACAGTGAAGATGATCAGACTCCGTTGGGGTCGCAAGCTGAACCAAACCAATATGGACAAGGTTTTGGATAATGACCCTGGTGAAGGCAGTGCAGAATCATCCTATTGCATTGAAAGTAATAGAACAAAAAACACTGTCTGATATGATTCTATGAATTCCATCACTATCAGTATCGAATATATTGATGAACAAAGTTCAAATGGCATGGGTCACAACACGAAAAGCATATCCTGATAGAAGGATGATTTGGATGCCCCAACCGAGGCTTCACACACCTGGAACTAGAGGAGGCTCCAAAATATGATACCTATAAATAAAGAGTCTCTTACTCCATATAATAACACTAAAAAATATAAATGTTAAGGTTTTGAAACATCCCAATCACCAACCCAAAGTGTTTATATTTCACCCATCAGGGAACAAATGTCACAATATGAGAGTTAAAAAAACTCTCTTACAACTCAATGAGGAGCTACTAAGGGGAAATATCCCCATTGAGTGTCGTCTTTAGGATGAGGTGAATATTACTCCTCCTATAAGATACAACTCTAAAAAAAGTGTCATATAAGTTTCATATTAGTTCTAGATCCAGGTATCCAATCTACATATATGATGAAGTTGAAAACTATTGTGAGTTCCCTTCATTACGGTGGTAGTTTCTATCTCTCCAAGGAAATCATTAATCATTCGAGGAATCATGAATTAGTAGGATATAGAGGTGGGGCCACCTCATAAATCCCTAACCACTCCCTCGAGATGGTAGGTGGCTCAAACAATAATACCCCAAAGTTACATAATGTCATTGAGTCCCTGGATACTCAAATGGAATCCATGGAAGGGAGACATGCACTTGTGCATCCAGATAGAAAGCCATATCTCGAGTGGATGGATGACACTTTTCCTCCCCCCAGTTTCAGAAATAATACCTTATATACCTTTGATGGTGTATGATATCCAGAAAAACATCTCACACACTTTATATCTTGATGTGGGATGATGATGGACCCTCAAGATCAATATTAGACAACAAAGATGAGGTGTTCTATGCATAATCTGATAGGACCAGCCTTTATTTTGAAAAAAAATCATTCCTGAAAGATCTATTTTAGGTTGAGAATACATTATTCATTAGTTTCTTTATTAATTGAGTAGCACACAAAGGAAAAAAATGACCGTAGACCTAAAAAATGGAAGGCAAAATTAAAATGAAAGGGTGTATGACTTCATGGATAGATAGAAACGTTTAACCCATTAACATAGTATCCCTCCCTCATAGGAGAAACTAATAAAAATCTATGCTGAAAATTTCCGGGATGAGCTATAGATACCTCTGATCCTAGTGAAGTAACCTAGTTGCTTGTGTGATTTCCTAGAAATTGAACAACATTTCGAAACCATTCAAAAAACCCGATCCAAATCTCAACTCATGCCCCTAGCACAAGGGAAAAGGATAGGAAAAGTAGAATTTGTAGCTATAAAACTTAATATGGAAGTAGTTCACATATAAGAACCTAGGAAGGTCCTGAACTACCCAGCACCTCATGTCGCGCAATGACAACCACCAGATCAAACTCATCCAAAAGCATATAAAAATTACGTTCAGTTGAGATTTGTGGAATGGATGAATAAATAATACTTCTGAAATGAAAATGTCCCTAATTATTTTTCTGAATACATGGAAAATAACAAGCTCAGGCATCTACAACCTAGGAAACCCAATGAGGTCAACCTCACCAACTATCTCGACTAATGGCCGTTTCATAGAAGGCTGGGAGATATGATGCAAGATTGGTTCATCTTAAAAGACATCCTTCAAGGCATGGATGATTCTAGATAGGTAGTGATAGATAAATCCTCTAAGTGGGTGCCCTAGATAACCATTTACCATTCATAAGAAGAGGATGGTTGGTATAAATTTATAGCCTGACATGCATATATGTTTGACAATTGTATGGCTTAGAAAATTGGTGACCAATACCATACCACCCTAAGAGAATAGACCTGTAGATCAGTGATAGCTCCACCACCCAAAGAGGTACAATAATATATAAATCACAATGGTGGGTGAGACCATCGAAAACTAGAAGAAAAAAAAGATAAAGAGTCACACTTTTCCCCAAAACAAGCCCTCACACGTGCAGACTTGTTCCCTGCGACATCCGCAACATGAGCACCACCCCAGCAAAAAATTCCTCATTAGAAGAAGATATCATATTTTCTTCTGTAAATGTGATAAAATTAGAAGAAACCTTCTCTATTGATTCATATTTCTTAGAATTTGAGTTTATTGCACATAACCAGGGAAAGGGAGGCCACATGTGTGGGAACCACGGATACAAGGGACAATGTGGCTGCATTCAAACCAAATATTTTAATCACATCTTCATATAGAATATATATTTTTCAGAAACCCATGGTAAGGAACTCAAAAAATCTCAGAAAAAAACATGGAGCTGTCACAGAACCCTCCGTTCATTATCTACACCAAGTTTTCTTTCATGACATCCTAGAAGGTGTTCAATTAAATGATCAACTCAGGAAATGAGGAAGGCCATCGTAACCCAAACCATTGGTATCATAATATCCCAAAACCTTTTTGTAAACACCAATCTCATATACCTCATGTGAATTAATTATTGAACCACATGTTGAGGATAAACCCCATATTAGGAAGTGCTAAACTCTGGCACAAAATTATGAAATTATGATGTAGCTAGTGATTTTCCCATCCAAGCTCCCAATCCTTTATGTGCTTTATATTTCAGAAGAACTCTAAGAGGCGCTTGTTAATGCCATTTTAATCCCACAAGAAACTGAGATAAAATTTGTTGTAGCCGAGGTCTATTAAATTGAGATTATGTTAGAATAATTTCATATAATCATCTCCATCATAGAGAAATGACCAAGACGATGTCATCCATGGATAGATTAGACCTATATATGTTTCTAGAAGACTCAATAATGTCAACATTTAAAAGGTTCTGATTGAGAATGTTTTCATGATCAATCTCTTACCGATTCAAAAACTCCGATGCTTGGGATATATAGAAGTGGATTTTTATACTATAAGTTTGACCATTCAAGGGTATGATATACTTTGGAAAAGATGTCTTGGGAAGATCAAACTCAAAAAATTAATTTCGGGAGCTCATATATAAAGTTCATTTAATGTTTATCTAGCATTACACTACATATAATGTCCTTCATGGAAGGCCCTAGCTCTATATTCACATGGCAGTACCTTCAATATTCCATCAATGTCTAAAATACCCCATCAATGGAAAAGTCTTTACAATACATGGTGATAGTACCCCTTTAAAACATATGAATCTAAATATGACAAATCAAGATTCTATAAAAAGGGATGAAAACAATCAATGATGGATGTTGATACATAGGTTGATTCCCCCAATGAGTTTGGGATAGCCTATGAAAATCCCTAGAGTATTGTCGACAGTGACTATGTGCTCCCCATAACTAGAGTTGAGATGATAGACTTGGTCTAGGAGGTCTAAGCCCCTAGAGACAATGTAAAAAACAATCAGATCTGGAATCTTTCTATAATGACTCATATAGTAGGGGATGATAATATCTTCTCCCCTGGCTTCCCTCACACTGATTGTGATGGAAAATCCCCCATATATTCATATTCATTTAAAATGTCTCCAGGGACTCAGAATTAGAGGGAGAAGAGGATGACCTCAGGAAGTCCCCTCCCAAATTCGACAAAGGTGTCTCCACCACCATCGATGAGATTAGATAGGTAAATTTGGGAATTAAAGAAGACATGAGGCCTAATATGATTAGTGAGTCCATGCCCCATTAAGATTAATATATGTGTATAAATTTTCTCATAAACATAGATACGTGTTTTCTTGGAACTATATAAGGAATTACTAAACTGAATCTAGATGTGGCTACACACTATCTCATCTTTCCTGACGATAATTGAGTCATCAAGCGGGAATCTAGGAATATTAACCCCTCTAAATTCCACCAATTTAGAATCCTTATTTGACAAATTGATCAAATCCAACTTTTTATGAGAAGTTAAATACCCAAAGTGGATTTCCAACATCGTCCCTATCAAGAAAAAGTATGTGAAGATTCAAGGATCTATCGATTTTAGAGACCTTAATTAGCATTTTCCAAAGGATGACTTCCCATTTCTGATCATAGAACTATTGATTGATGAATCTGTTAGATTCCAAGCCCTTTCCTTCACAGATTGGTTTTCATGGTATAATAAAATTAGTATGGTCCCTGAATTTGATTAATCCACTACCTTTAGAGATCCTTAGGGAATATTTATCTACCAGGTTATCACCTTTGGGTTAAATAATACTGGTGCTACATTCCAACATTCCCTGCATCATATATTTAACCCATTCTTGGGAATGTAAGCCAAATTTTATTTCGATGACCTGGTTTTCAATTCTTGATGGTGATTTGATCACTTCACAGATATTCAAAAAGATTTCAACGATCCATGACATCACAATATGAAGATGAATATGCTAAAATATGATTTATAGTTAACTTTAGGTAAGTTCATTGTCTTTTTGGTGCATCACTGCATCTTCGAGGTTGACCCAGAGAATACTAGTGCAATTTTTGCAATGTCACCCCTAAGAAATCTCAAAGAACTGACGGGGGTCCAAGGGTACCTCGCCTACATTTGGAAATTCATAGAAAACCTATGCATCAAATCTCTCCCCTTCACTAGGATAATGAATAAGGAAATAAAATATCAATTGGAAGATGACTTCCAAGAAGACTTTAACATTATCAATCCTTACCTACCACACCCACTAGTTTTGATGCATCAAATAATAGGTATACCACTGCTCTTGTATGTAGCCTCCATGGAATACTCACTAGGAACCCTACTCACACAAAAAATGATATATAGAGTGAGAAAAGTCTCTACTACAACACCCCAAGCTTCCATGATACGCTTCTCTTTTAATAATTCAATAGCTTGCGATGTATGCAATATCGAGTTCTTGCTCACCACGACCAATCAAACTAGCCATTTAAAAAGCAGTTATGAATAGTAATACCCACTTTTTAAATTTTTATATATTTTATTTTTCAGAATGGACTTCATTTTTGGAGTTAAAATATAAAAATTATCGTAGGGTGAATTTTAGGTTTTTTTGATTTCTTTTATATTTTGATGAATAATGAAAAATAATAAATTTTAATTAAAAACAACTTTTTTAATCAAAATAATTTATAGTGTTAAATTATACATTTGATTAATTTTAGAGTATCATTAGATTATATTTTTATCATTTAATATAATTTAATTCATTGCATGTCATTACACATTTAAATTGTACATAAACACATGCCAAACTTTTGGTAATTTTTACTTCTTAAAAACCTGCCTTTTGGTTTTGACAACGGGAATTAATTTTAAATGAATTTCTGCAACTGCTCTATTTTTAATTTGGAAAAATTGATTCCATATTTGGAATAATGAGGAAAAAATTGTGATAATAGGTAACATTTATTTTTAGATATTATGAATAGTAACTTCAGTAAATATTTTATTTACCATGGTTAAAGGGTAAATCTGGTAAATAAGCATAAAAAATAATATAATAATAATATAAAATTACCCTAACACTAGTCCTAAACCTATTAGATGATACATTTCAAACCATGGGAATCCTTGGGTCGATTTTGGGACCCCATGGAGACACTTGTGAGTGAAAATGACACTTTATAAAAATTAATTTAAAGATAAGGAAAATTTAACATAAATATATATCTTTTAGTAATAAAATTTTTATATATTGGGTTATAAAAGTGATATTTTAGAATATAAATATTCATTAAAAAGATAAAAATAATTTCTAAATCATTTTACTTTATTTATTTTTTTTGGACGTGAAATAAATTTATTTATTTATGACACATTAATGATGCATCATTTTCCTTATTAATGAAAGAATCAAAAAAATGATAATATAAATATTAAAATAAAGATAATTTGAATGTTTTGATTCCATCCCAAAATTTTCAAGGATAATATGAAATGTTATTATATATTTAATGTATTTTTTTCTAGGTAATGAAGTTTTTATGAATTTAAAAAAAACCAAATACGAAATATTGTCAAAATTGACATAAATGTGTTTAAAAAAAAATACTATTTTATTAAATGATATAATATTCCTATAAATCTAATATTAATCCAATGAACTTAGATAAGGTTATATATATCATTAATTAACCACATGAGGTTCTCTTGTATTTTATGGTAAGTTTATTAACCATGTAATATAAAAATACAAAAAGACATGGAAAATGTTAAACTATTTAACATATAGTTAAATCTAAAATATATGGTTAATATGTTGACCTAAACTTGTCTAAAACCTACTATTTGATAATATTTAGACCCATACCAACCTTTTCCTAGAAATAAATCTATTCATATCTATTATAAACTGAAAATAATTTTATAATAAAATAATATTTCAAGCTTTTCTTAAAGTGCCCCTCACCTCTCTTATAAAACGTTACTTCCCCTTATTTCAAATTCAAACCTCAAAAGTTTTTTGGTTCGGCAAAACCCTACTCAAATATCCTCAAAAAACCCCCACTTAATCCCATAGGACTTACTTTGACCATAATTCCAACCTAAGGATCCCTTCTTTTCAAATCAAAAGGAAGCACCCGAAGAAGAGGTAATTATTTCATCGTCTCTTTCAAAGTTCATTTCTTCTTCCACTTCCTATATGTTTTTTGTTTCCATAAAAAAATAATAAATCTAGTAAATTATACATAATGTGATGTTATTCTAAATATGTAACAACCATATTCATTATTCTATTCATCCTATGAATGAAAAAGTCACCATACGTGCGTTCATACGGCTTACCGTCTCCAAGTTGTGGTGTAATTTGTTATTCAGAACTTCATTATTGGGATGTGTATAATAATGAGAATAATTGATGTAAATAATAAATATAACATGTTAATTATTCTGTAACTATAATATACCAACCAAATTACAAACTATGTCACCATCAATAGAATGATATTATCGCTCGTGCGTACGGCTTACCGTTCAGAGCAGGTGCACTCACCAGAGCAGAGCCAAATGGATTGTCAGAATGAGAGGGTGTGATTATACCCTTGGTAACAACCTGTGATTACATGGTAATCCTATCTAGATAGTCATGTAAAGGTGGAGAGCTACTATTAGGATGCAGATGCTGGGGATGGGCAGTTCCTTGTAGATAGTCTGGTTGAATTCCATAATACCTTCAGGTCATGTAATCTCCTAATCCTACATTCCATGTAATCTCTGAGCCAACGGGCCTTGTAAGGGTTCCCCCTTATCCCTTGAAAGGGGGGTTATAAAAATCAATAAAAATGAAGGCCTTTGGGCCTTTCAGGTGTATGTATTACCTTCTCCACGATGCGATGAGATTTTATTCCCCATCCTAAACATTCAAGAATAATTTTCATTTGAAGATTAAAAATATTATTTAAGAACTTAATATAATTTGGATATTAATCAAATACATCCTATCTATAACAAACATGACTTACATATCAAAACATATAAAGGAAAATGAATCAGTTAACACTCGAAACAATGATACTACTGAAATATTATAAACAACGAAATATTACAGGATCATATATGATATCATATTTATGTATCTGGTTCATGTATAAATTAATAAAAATTAGTTAACCATTATAAAAGATGTTAACATACCCTCAAGTAAGGAAAAGTACAAGGGAAGTGTTAATTTTACAATCTCTTTATTATCTGAGATTGTTTATACGTAAGTATCTACTATAACCTCTTTATCATCCACATCCGTGTTTCATAAAAATGTATTTCAAAACATTTTTTACGATTTCCTAGACCATAGGATAAAGTAATTTATAACCTTGATTTACTTTTTATAAAATTCTTTTAAAGTAATCTTTCTATCATTTTCCAAACAAGGTTCTTTATGATTTTTTTGACAAATTAAGGAAAGAATGTTTTTTTAAATTATATGGTGGGTGCATCTATTTTATGCCATTGTAAACCATCGAAGACTCTCATACAAGATTATAATAATATTTTCAAAATAATTGTTTTCTTTAGTTTTAAATGATTTCAAAGTAAAAAAGAGATATTTCACTCAAATAGTTTTTTTGATTGATTTCATCTATGTCAACATCCTTTGTTGGATTTTATGCTTGTTTAAAGTTGATTTATTACAATACAATCATCCATATTGTATTGAAGGTTTTGTGATATGTTTGACTGTGGATGTGATATTTTTATATCATTCATGGTTTAGGGATAATGTATTAAGATTTCTTATGTTATTTTTAATATGAATGTTTATGTTATGCTTCAATCTTTTTATAAGTGGAATTCATTGGATGTAGTAAGTGACGGGAGGGTCCTGCTATTGCCCTTTGATGCATCAGTAAGCCTCATGAAAAAACTAGTGTCTTGGCATAAGACCTTGACAACATTTTTAATTGTAGTCTTAGGATGAGGCTTTGAATATGTGGTTATGATGTCCGATGTTATGCATTCCTTCATTATGAAATTAGTTATTGATATTACATGTGATTATTTGACTAGTAGAATATCCATCTGAATAAGTAAATGACATTATTTGATTAATATTTGTTATATTATGTGGAATTTTAAGTTTAAATGGATTTTGTTTTAGTCTTATAAATCACCTTAAATGTTTGTGATTATTTGTGCTAGTTGCTATGTTATTATCCTTACTAAGCATCTGAGGTCACCCATTTTTTATATTTTATTTTTCCCATGATGTGAAGAAGTATATTATGATTGACAGTTTGAGGGATATGAGTATGTCAAAATAAGAAACAATGTTTTTTTTCATTTCATAATGTAATGTAATACTTATGTATGTTTCTAGTAATTCCAAGGTTACTAAATTGATCAGTATTTTGGGACTTGATCTCTTGTGATCATGCCAATGTTATATAATAATGCACTGACTCTAGGTAACTAGTGTTGGGGCATTATAATTGGTATAAGAGTAATTTTAGTACAAATCTTGTGAACTAGATTGAGAAAAACTCAGATTATTGAACATTACCCTAAGATAGATTTTGAAGATTAGTATATAAGAACATCCAAAAAAAATTTAATGCAGATATTATGTGGGTTTTCCAAGAAAAACACCCATTTCTGGATATTAAAAGTATAAGTGGTTCTGGCACAGATGAACCTAGGCGTGAAAAATCCAACAAGGAGTTTCAGGTTTGACCCGGGGTATCCTGGTACACGACAACATGCCTTACTGCCCACCTGGTTTGATACTCCCAGGGGATATGCTTTGGATAATTCACATTTTATTTAAAAACCATTATGAATTTTTTATGAGAAATACTCCCCCAAATAATTTTTTTGATTATTGATTACATGCATAAATTATTCAATTTATGTTCAGTATTTTACAAGATTGGAATTATGCATTGTGATTCATAAACTAATCTAGTGTATGCCATTGTTTAGAAATGGCACCTAGTGGAAGGAATGGAAACTGTATCATGACACATAATCCATGTAGGGATTTCCCTCCTACTCAAGATAATTATAGTGGAGCTGGTGATGCAACTCGTGATGAACAACTTATACCCATACTGGGACAACTCACTTAGGTTATGAATAATAACCTTACCCGTATGAAGCACCCTAACCCAGAGCGCAGAGGTTCAATGTTAGACCACTTCATTAGAATCCACCAACAATATTTAATGGGACTACAAATCACTTTTTAGCTGAGAAATGGATATGTTCCATAGAGAAAATATTTCATTCTTTGGGTAGTAGTGAAAGGGAAAAGTTTTCATGGAAGTTTATCGCCTCACAAGAGATGTATATAAATGATGGTAATTAATTCCAAACACAAAGGAGGATGAAGAAGTTTTAAATATGGAATGGAGGGAGTTTAAAGATATTTTATTAGAAAAATACTTTCATCATGAGAGGATATGGAAAGGAAATTTCTGAGTCTGAGACAAAAATAAGATGATAATGTTTCAAAGTATGAGGCTAACATTACAAGGTTACAAATACATGATGCAGATTATATACATAACCCAAGAATTAATATTGATCGATTCTTTGATGGGTTAAAACCATTTCCCCATTGAGAACTATCCTCTCAATCTTTATCATCATATGAAGATATATTATCGTGTGCTATCAATATAGAAAAGAAATTTTATAAGTATTACGACTTTAAAGAGAAGAAGGAGAATAAGATATTATATAAACAATCCAAAAAAGGAAATAAAGGGATTATAGGAAAAGTTGAATTTCCACCATGCAGTAAATGTGGGAAGAAAAACCTCAATAATTTCCTGAAGGGGATGGGAGTTTGTTACATGTGTAGAGAAAAAGGCCACCAAGGTCATGATTGCAAGGTAAAAAATAGGCTGTTAATATTGAATGCTACAATTGTAGAGAAATAAAGAATTATGAAAATAAATGTCCTAAGCACAAAGGAAACTTACCTTAGGAAAGTCCAAGGGAGAATAATCATGCTTATGCGATCACAACTATAGAGGTTGAAGTTCTGAATGATGTGGTGGAAGGTACATTAATCGTTTCCTCAAATTTAGCTAATGTTGTATTTGATTCTAGATCATCACATTTTTTTATATCTTCCCAGTTTTCCGAGAAAATTAGATTTTTCCAATTTGAATTAACAAGGGAGTTGTTAATAAAAACTCCTAAGGTAAGTATCATTGAAACAATGTTTTGTGAATCAGTTACCATTATGGAATATAAACGTGCTTTATCTGTGGATCTCATCATTATACCCATGATTGAACTTGATATAATCCTCGGTATGGACTACATTTCAGACCATGATGTGAAAATTTATTGTAATAAGAAAGAGGTTACAATTTTTGATGATGATAAGGAATCCCTTATTTTTAGAGAAGAAAACTCAAAATATGATTCTCATCTAGATCCACCCTCAGTAGCTCTAGTAAATTCAATTATTAGGGAGGAAGGGAGTGAAATAACTATGGGTGAGGAAATGAATGTTCAAATAGATTATGTACCTATTGTGAAATAATATATTGATGTGGTTATAGAGGATTTACCTAGACATCCTCTAGAACAAGAAATTGAGTTTTCCATTAACTTAATTCCTGGTTCAAGGCCCATACCAAAGACCCCTTATAGAATGGTCCCTATGGAATTAGTAGAACTGAAAAAAATACTAGAATAATTGAGTAATAAAGAATTTATTCTCCCTTTTGTTTCTCTATGGGGATAACCTATTATTTTTGTTAAGAATAAATATGGATCTATGAGGTTGTGCATTGACTACAGGGAGATCAATGCTATAAAAATAAAGAACAAGTATCTCCTAACTTTCATTGATGATTTATTTTATCAGCTTCATGGAGCTCAATATTTTTCAAAGATTTAAATTCAATCTGGATACCATTAGTTGTGCGTGAAGAAGGAATACATTTCAAAGAAATTATTTCAAACCAGATATGGGCATCATGAGTTTACAATTATGCCTTTTGGACTGACTAATGCACCCTTTGTTTTCATAGATCTAATGAATAATGTTTTCAAGTAATATCTTGATGACTTTTTCATGGTATTTATTGATGATATCTTGGTATACTCCAAAATCTACAAAGATCATGAAAATCCCTGGATCACTATACTAAAGACTCTTAGAAAAAATGAATTATATGGGAAGTTTAGAAATTGTGAATTCTGGCTTCTGGAGATTTCTTTTCTAGGCCATATTGTCTCTAAGGATGGAATCTCTGTTAATCCTTCAAATACTAGGGCAATCCATGAATGTCCAGCACCGATAAGTATAACTAAGGTATGTAGTTTTATGGTTTAGTAGGTTATTATCGGTGTTTCATCCAGAAGTTGTCCTAATTGGATAACCCATTAACCAAGCTCACATGTAAAGGGGTTAAATTTGTCTGGACAAAAGTGTGTGAATAATGTTTTGAATAATTGAAGAAAATATTATTCAATGATCCTATATTTACTCTACCATCGGGGAATTATGGGTTTTTTATTTATAGTGATGCTTCAATGAAAGGACTTGGTTGTTTCCTTATGCAAAATGATATAGTTATTTCTTATGCATCACGACAGATAAAAATTCATGAAGAAAACTATCCTGCTCATGATATTGAGTTTTCAACTGTAATATCTGCTTTGAAGATATGAAGACACTATCTCTATGGTGAAAAATGTGAGATATATACTGATCACAAGAGTTTTAAGTATATTTTATCATAGAAAGAACTCAACATGAGGCAAAGATGATGGCTGGAACTACTCAATGATTATGATTTCACTATACACTACCACCCAGGGAAGGAAAATAAGGTTGCAGATTATTTAAGCAGAAAGGATCATGGAGTTATAAACAACATGAGAGTTGAATGGGATCCTATGTTCAGGGATATAGTAAATATAGATATGGTAATAATCATGGAAGGTGAAACATCAATAGTTTTTCAAATGTTTTCCAATCCATATTTTCTAGAAAGGATAAATAGTTCTAAAATAGATGTTGCATAGTTTCAAAAGAAAATTAAAGTTGTGAATAATGGGAGATTGATTGAATTTATATATGGAGATGGAATTTTGAAATTTGGAAAGAGAAATTGTGTTCCCGGTACTCCTGATCTAAAAAACGAATTGTTGGATGATACTCATAGCTCTGATTTCTCTATACACCCTAGTAGCACTAAGATGTATAGGGATTTGAAGGAACATTTTATGTTGGACAACATAAAGAGGGATATTTCTAATTATGTGTCAAGATGTATGGTTTGTCAACTGGTGAAGGCTGGAAGACAACATCCTGGAAGAGTCATGCAACCTCTTCCCAAACCTGAGTGGAAGAGGGATGATATTATGATGGACTTTGTCATGGGGCTACTAAAGACTCCTAAAAGGAATGATGAAATATTGGTCATTGTTGATAATCTTACCAAGTCAGCACATTTTCTTGTTGTAAGATAAGATTTACAACTTGAATGTTTAGCAGGACTATATAGTAATGAATTTGTAAGACTTCATGGTGTACCCATATCGATTGTTTCTGATCATGATCCCCATTTTACATCAATCTTATGAAAAAGTCTTCATAAATCCCTAGATACTAAACTTCATTTAAACACTTCCTACCACCCTCAAATTGATGGACAATCAGAATGTACTATTCAAACATTAGAAGAAATGTTGAGATCTGGCTCACTTGACATTCAAAGTAGGTGGGATTAGTATTTACCTATAGTAGAATTTTCCTATAATAGTATCTTCCATTCAAGTATTCAAATGTCACCATATAAGGTGTTACATGGAAATAGATGTCACACACCAACTTGTTGGGATAATGTTGGTGAAAGAAAACTCATAGGCCCAGAACTTGTTGAGGAAACAATAGAAAAGGTGAAGATTATCCAAACCCACATCAAAGTATCTCAAAGTAAGAAAAAGAGCTATGTCGATAACCGAAGGAAGGATTTGGAATTTCAAGTAGGTGATCATGTTTTCTTGAAGGTATCTCTATGGAAGTGTGTTATACGATTCAGTAAGAAGGGAAAATTAAGTCCTGGGAATATTGGACCTTTTTAAATTCTATAATGAATTAGAGTTGTAGCTTACCATTTGGAAATGCCACCAAGTCTCTCCATAGTTCATGATGTGTTCCACATATCATTGTTGAGAAAATAAATTCCTGATCCAAAGTATGTACTCACCTAGGAATGAATAGAACTGAAACCCAAACTATTGTATTGTGAAGATCCTATCATGATTCTTGATACCATAGAACAAGTTTTGAGAAATTAGATTATCCGTCTGGTAAATGTTCTTTGGACAAACCATAAAATGGAAGAGGCAATGTGGGAACCTAAGGAACTTATGATGAAGAACCACCCAAATATTTTAATGCAGTAATTTTCTAGAATTTTTTTGGTTGAAATTATTTGAAGTAGGAAATAATTTTACACCCCAAGCTTCCATGGTACTCTTATCTTTGAATAGTTCATAGATTTTTATGTACAAAACTTCCAGTTCTAGCACACCATGACCAATCAAACTGACCATTTAAAAAGTAGTTATGAATAGTAATAATTTTTTTTTTGAAATTTTATAAATTTTAATTTTTATAATTTAATAAATTTTTGGATTCAAAATATCAAAATTAGTTTAGGGTGAATTTTTGGAATTTTTCTGATAAATTTATGCATTGATGAATAGTGAAAAACAAAACATTTTAATTAAAAACAACTTTTTTAATCGAAATAATTAGAGTGTTAAATTATAAATTTGAGTAGTATTAAAGTATAACTATATTATATTTTTATAATTTAATATAATTTAAGTCATTTTATGTAATTTCATTTTTAATTGTACATAAACACATGTCAATCTTTTAATAGTTTTTACTTCTTAAAAACCCGATTTTTAGATTTGACAACATGAATTAATTTTAAATTAATTTATACAACTAATGTGTTTTGAATTTGGAAAAATGGAATCCATATTAGGAATCAGGAGGTCCATGTTTTTTAAATTGATAGCTTTTATTTTTAGACATTATTAATAGTAACTTTAGTAAATATTTTATTTACCATGGTTAATGGGTAAATCTAGTAAATAAGCATAAAAGAATAATATTATAATAATTTTTAATTACCCTAACATGTGTCCTAACCCTATTTTCTGATACATGTCCAACCATGGTAATCCTTGAGTCTATTTTGGGACCCCATGGATCCATTTGTAAGTGAAAATGACACTTTATAAAAATTAATTTAAAGATAAGGAAAATGTAACATAAACATATATCTTTTAGTAAAACAATTTTATATGGGGTTATATAAGAAATATTTTTTATTGTAAATATTAATTAGAAATATAATACAATTTACTAAATCATGGTATTTTATTTATAATTTTTAAATATTCAATCAATATATTTATTTATGAAGCAATAATGGTGTAGTATTTTCCTTATTAACGAAAGAATCAAATAAATGATATTATAAATATTAAAATAAATATAATTTGGAATTTTTGATGCCATAAAATAATTTTATTGGTGAATATGAAATTTTAGTGTTGATTAAATATATTTTTTCTTAGTAATTAAGTTATTACTACTTTTACAAAAACCAAATACAAAATAGTGTCAAAATTGACATAAATGAGTTTTTAAAACAAATACTATTTTATTAAATGATATAATATTACGAAAAATATAATATTCTGACAAAGGAATTATATAAGGTTATATATGTAATTAATTAACCACTTTAGGTTCTCTTGTTTTTTTAATAAGTTTAATAACCATGTAATATAAAAATACAAGAAGACATGGTAAATGTAAACCTATTTAGCTAAGAGTTAAATATAATAGATAAGGTTAATATGGTAACCTAAACCTGTCTAAAACCTATTTTTTGAGAATATTTAGACCCATAAATACATTATATTTTAAATAAATCCATTTTTATCTATTATAAACCGAAAATAATTTTTTTATAAAATAATATTTTAAGATTTTCCAAAAGTTCCCCTCACCTATCTTATAAAAGGTACTTCCCCTTATCTAAAATTAAAACCTCCAAATCCATTTGTTTTGGCCAACCCCTACAAAAATATCCTCCCAACAACCGTCAATTAATCCTAGAGGCCATACTTTTATCAGAAATCCTACCTAAGGATCCCTTTTGTTCAAGTCAAAAGGAAGCACCTAAAGAAGAGGTAATTATTTCATCACCTCTTTCAAAGTTCATTTCTTCTTACACTTCGTCATTATTTGATGTTTACATACCAAAATAATAAATATAGTACCTTATACTACATTTATGTTATTATAAATATATAACAACCATATTAGATATTCTATTCATCCTATGAATGTCAAAGTCACCATATGTGCATACGTATGGCGTACCGTCTCCACGTTGTGGTGTGGTTTGTTATTCAACACTTCATTACTTGGATGAGTATAATAATGAGTAAAATTGATGTAAATAATAAATATAACATGTTAATGTTTATGTAAATATAATATACCATCCAAATTACATAGGATTTCACCATCAATAGAATGATATTATCGATCGTGTGTACGGATTACCATCTCCATGACGTGAGGATATTTCATTCCCCATCGTAACTATTCAATAATAATTTTTAGTTGATGGTTAATTTTTTTTTAAGAACTAAATATCATTTTTTATATGAATCAAATAAATCCTATCCATAACAAACATGACTTACGCAACAAAACATATAAAGGAAAACAAATCAGTTAACACCCTAAACAATGATACTACTAAAATATTATTAACAATGAAATATTATAGGATCATATATGACATCATATTTATGTATCTGGTTAATGTATAATTAAATAATAATGATTTAACCATTATACAGGAGGTTAACGTACCCTCGACTAAGTAAAAGTACAAGGTAAGGGTTAATTTTACAATCTCTTTATTATCCGAGGTTGTTTATACGTAAGTATCTATTGGTACCGTTTTATCATCCACATCCATGTTTCTTAAAAATGTATTTCAAAACATTTTTTTACTATTTCCTAGACTACGGGTTAAATTCATTTATACCCTTGTTTTACTTTTTATAAAATTCTTTGAAATGAATATTTCTGTCATTTTCCAAACAAGGTACTTTATGACCATTTTGACAAATTAAGGAAAGAATGTTTTTATCTTATATGGTAGTGTGGCTATTTTCTGCCATTATAAACTTTCGAAGCATCCCTTAAAAGATTATAATAATATTTTTCAAATAAAATTTTTCTTTACTTTTATATGATTTCAAAGTAAAAATATATTTTTCACTCAAATAGATTTTTTGATGGATTTCATCTATGTCAACATCCTTTGTTGGATTTTACGCTTGTCTGATGTTGATTTATTAGAATAAAATCTTCCATATTGTATTGGGGGTTTTGTTATATGTTTGAATGTTGATGTGATATTTTTATACCATTCATGGTTTATGGTTAAAGTATTAACATTTTTTATGCAATTTTAAGTACGAATGTTTATGTTATGTTTCAACCTTTTCATATGAGGAATGAATTGGACATGGTAAGTGACAGGCGGGGCTCACTATAGCCCCTAGATGCTTCGGTGGGTCTCATAAGAAAAACTAATTTCTTAGCATAAGGCCTTGAAAACATTTTTATTTATAGTCTAAGAATAAGGCTTCGACTATGTGGTTATTATGTACGGAATTATGCATTCCATCATTATGAAGTTAGCTATTGATATTACATGTGATTATTCGACTAGTAGAATATCCATGCGAATAAGTAAGTAGAACTATTTGATTTATCCTTGGAATATTATGTGGAATTTTATGTTTAAAAGGATTGTGTTTTAGTCTTCTACATCACCTTAAATGTTTATGCTTATTTGCGATAGTTTCTGCTATGTTGTTATCATTACTAAGCATCTGAGCTCACCCATTTTTTATGTTTTATTTTTCCCAGGATTCAAAGAAGTATATTATTATTGACCTGGAGTGATAGGATAATGGATATGAGTGTGTCAAAAGGAGAAACAATGTTTTTTTTTCAATTCATAATGTAATGTAGAACTTATTTATGTATCTAGTACTTCCAAAGCTACCAAACTGATAGGTCTTTTAGGACTTGATCTCTAGTGATCATGCCAGTGTTATGTAATAATGCACTGAGTCTGGGTAACTAGGGTCGAGGTGTTACATCTAATACCTCAACATGACAATTATAGGTGTTGAGACTAGATACATTGATGTTGAGAAGACATACCTTGAACTCATCTCTATATAAAAAAATATGAGGCATTACTTACAGCACCAAAAATTCCATTTGGTCTCTCATGCTAAATTGATCAAGTACATCCTTGGCCACCCTATGTCTACTAGGATCTTATCTTGAGGGGTGGTCATTCTACATCAATATGACATTTGATTTGTATCATTGAATTTAGTAAAAGGGAAAGCCCTGGTTGTTTTTCTTAGAGCACATCCTGCCTAGGAGAATAAACTAGCAGACATCGGGCTTCTAGATAAGGAGGTATTCAATGAACATGACACTCCCTAGACATGGAAGATGTATTTAGATGGTTCCAACCAAATATTTATCCCTAAAATGATAGAAAATTTGAGGCTCAATAGGTTTGGATTAGGGATTTTATTTTTCTCTTTGTACAAAGCCATTTTATTCTTACACTTTCCCACTTTCTAAAGGATTCATGAATAATGGGGAAGAGTAACAAGACCTCATCGATGGGTTGGAAATGTCCATACAGCTGCACATATCCTACCTAAATATCAAATTGGATTCAAAACAAGTTTTAAACCATTTCAATGGAGAATATGTCATTGAAAATAATAACTAGACCCTCTCACTGGCTACGTCAAGGGATTGATTGAAGAGTTCATTTTTTATCCCATTTACATCATGTTCCTCAATCACATAATGATCATATTAAATCATTGGCTAATGAAACCACCTTATTATCCAACCTTGATAATAAGGAACCAATCATTTGTATCACACATTGAGGAATGGTCTTGTTGATCATCATATGTGATATCAAAAAAATAAATATGTTCATCACTGATCTAGATCATGATAAACTGATGACCTCCACTAGATGGATGGGTCCCATAATCGGTTATCTCTAAAATGAGACTTTCTTGATAGATTGAGCCAAAATGGAATAAATTTAGTTTCATGCATCACAATTCACCATATATGAATTCCCAAATGAACTAAAATCCCTCTATAAGAGAGGCTTTGATGGAATGCTCCTTAGAGTCATAACAGAAGGAGATATTTTTTCCATCACCGAGGAATTCCATGTAGGATCCTGTGGCTCCAATAAATTTGGGATTGGGATCTCCCACCAAACCATAAGATTGAGATATTACTATAAAATCATGATACATGACTTTGTGGAATACACTATGAAATTTTATGCATTCCATATCCATGAAAACTTCATCTATCAATGTAACGCCCCGGTTCTGGAAGCCACCCAGAGGCGCCCCGTACCCTGTTGGTCACATGGACTCAAGCGTATTTCCCCAAACGCTAGAGGATGAAAACTATAAGTGAGGGCCTTGGGTGTGAGAGTGGGGAAACTATGGCCTCATTGGAAGAGTACACAGTAGAAGTAAACAATACATACAATAGCGGAAGAAGTAACTATCCAACAACAGTAAACAGTGGAAGAATGATAGAGAAACAACTGGAGAAAAAATATGTGTAAATGATGCATGATACATATATATCTAGGAAAATAGACAAACAAGTCACAATGCAAAATAAAGTACTAAATCAAATTACAAAAGAAAAACAAATGAGAAACTCCTCAGCATCGCAAGCCTTGGATCGATCCCATGCTCTCCAGCTCTAATGCAATCAAGTACCTAAAGTCGAAGGGCGATTTCCCTTGTCTATACCTGCAGAAATTTAATCTATTTGGGCCCAAAATCATTTCCCAAATAGGATGTGAGACTAAATCGAAGTAGGAAACCACCCGAAGATCTGTGCCAAACAGTTAGTGAGTATATAACAGGTAAAAGTAAAGTAAATAGTAAATAGTAAGTAGGAAATTACTCTACAGTAAACAATCCACAGATCAATCAAGCAAAAATGAAGTAAAAAACTAACCAAAAACAGGTAACCCTCTGGGAAGTACTCACAACCATCCCCTTTGGTCCTACCTAAGAAGTACCAACAACCCTCTGGGCAGTACACTCAGCCTAACCCCTCTGGTTTCGTCATACAAAAATTATAAGACTCTCTGAGGAAGCCCACTCGGTCAATTCCCCTTATAGTCTAAGGTAGTCAGGGACTATCTAAGGAAGATCACACAGTCAATTACCCTTATACCCCCAAGGTCAAGAGACTCTCTAAGGAAGATCACTCAGTCAATTCCTTTTATAGCCCCAGGTCGTTCACAGACTCTCTGAGGAAGCTCACCCGGTCAATTCCTCTTATAACCTGGTGTGGTTTAAGGTAATTCAAGTAAAACAAAGGCTCTATGAGGAAGATCACTCACTCTATCTTCTTATAGTCTATAAAGCTCAAAGACTCTCTAATTAAGCTCACTCGATCTATCCCCATGTAGTCTATAATGTCCAAAGACTCTCTAAGGAAGCCCACTCAGTCTATCCTCTTATAGTCTATAATGTTCAAAGACTCTCTGAGGAAGCTCACTCAGTCTATCCTCTTATATTATATAACAACAAGTTCTCATGGCCCCGTGTAAATCAATGAATAGTAATGCTATAAGTCCAAAGTAAACCTATAGAACTACTTGGCTAACCAATCTACAGAATCTCATGCATGTTAGAAAAACTACACTCCATCCTCCGACCACAAGGCATGGAAAACAGGTAAACGACCAATAGTCTAAATAGGACCAAATGGTTGTAAAGAGAACAAGGCATGAGCCGAACATCCAAGGTATAGAAATACACCCAACTCATATCCAAATAACCTCTAAAAAATCATACAAGCATCGAAGGCAATCAGTTGGGGTAAAACATCAAACATGCAATACCCCGTTCAAGGGTATTGGTGGAATTCACACATATTACTCAAAGAATTTGAACGAAATGGCACAAACCACCTACCTTTGGGTTAGGAGATCAATATAATTGAACGTAGAGGCTTTAATCTCTTTAGAACATCATAGATCTATGAAAACGTATAAAATTTTCAACCCATGATAACTTGGAAAAAAAAGGAATTGGAAAACGATTCTCTAGAAGAAGGAAGAGATTACCGATACTGTTCCAACGCAATAGACAGGCACCAATAAAGAGAAAAGATGGAGGCTCGAGGGATCAGAGAATTTTCAGCTCCGTACATTTTCTCTTGTTCAAACGAGACCTAGAAGAAGACACTTCTGGCGATCAGATGCATGCCCGATCCGTTTAATGAAAAAAATAAAGTACACGGTGTGTACTTTTGGAGTACACGGTGTGTACTCACCTTTTCCGTACTCTGATTTAAGCGGCCTCCACATCACCCCACATGACCATGTGTGTGTCCCATACATGGCCAGCACACAGCCTTGTGCGGAAACGAAGTACACGGCGTGTACTTATAAAGTACATGGCGTGTACTTCAAAAATTTCCAAAAACTCCTCTTTTCCCAAAAACCTAAGAAAAAGAAAAAACATACCTGAAAAGAAGATCCGTGTTCTTACAAACTTATCCCCTTTGGGAAATTTGTTCCCAAATTTCCTTAACAGGGCGTAGAAGAAGAAAACTCAAACAACTCTGGCCACTATGATCGTACGTCGGCCTCCCTCTCCCAAGTCTCATCTTGCACCTGCCCGTGCTGCCATATCACTCGTACCAGAGGAACATACCGGCCACAGAGAACCTTCATACTATGATAAAAAATCCATATAGGATGCTCCTCAAATGATGCATCCTCTTCGAGCTCAACCTACTCAGGTTGAAAGACATGAGATGGGTCTGGAAAGTAACATCAGAGCAGAGAAACATGGAAGACGTCGTGCATATCCCAATACCTATGAGGTAACTACAACTGATAGGCAACCGGACCAACTCTCTCCAACACCTCACACAGCCCGACATAACTCGGTGAAAGCTTATTATATCTTGGAATCCTTTTGTTTCCCAACCTTAGTGTGACATGCAGGAAAACTTGATCCCTGACCTTGAACTCCAGAGATCATCTCTATTGATCCGCATACGACATCTATTGAGACTGTGTCGTAGCCATCCTCTTCCGAATGAACTCTATCTGCTCCGAGGTCCCATGAACAAGACAAGGTCCCAACAAAGATGCATCTCCTTCCTCTAGCCAATATAAAGGTGATCGGCATGGCCTACCGTACAAAGCCTCATAAGGTGCCATATGAATAGTGGCATGAAAACTATTTTCGTAGGAAAACTCCACAAGAGGTATATGATTCTCCCAAGAACCTCCAAAATCCAGGATGCATGCTCAGAGCATGTCCTCAAGCACCTAAATCGTATGATTGGACTGGCCATTTGTATAGGGATGGTATGCTGTACTCAAAAGTACCTATGTACCCAAATCCTTTTGAAGCCTCTGCCAAACTTGAGAAGTAAAATAGGCATCCCTTTCGGAAAAAATGGAGTGTGGAACTCCATGGATATGTACAATCTCTTGGATGTACATTATTCCCAATTCATCAACATTGATTGTATCCTTGATCGACAAGAAGTGAGCAACCTTTTTGAGCCTTTCAATGAAAACCCAAACTGCATCATTCCCTTGAGGCGATCTCGGCAACCCTGTCACAAAATCCATCGCGACGTCGTTCCACTTCCACTTAGGAATGGGTAATTGCTGCAGAATCTTTATTGGTCGCTGATGCTCTGCCTTCACCTGCTAACAAGTGCAACACCTCATGATGAAACTTGGAATGTCCCACTTCATACATGGCCACCAATACTGACAGTGTAGATCGTGGTACATCTTGGTGATGCCAGGATGAACTTCGCAAACTAAGGAATGAAAGTCCCGAATTAGCTCCTCATGTATATCTGCTAGCACCCATACACATCCCTATAAATGAAAGATCTCATCCTTGCCTATGGTCCACCTAGGAATAGGGTCTTCTCATGACACACTTTCCCATAAGACTAGGCCTTCAGAATCTGATAGATGCCTCATTCATACTCGATCAAGAAGGGTAGAGGTAATAGCTATAGAAGATAGAAAAGTATGCCCCTGTCTATTGTGAACCTACAAATGCATCTCAGAGAACAGTTACATAATCTGCCACTCACTACTGGCCTCCCGAACTACCTATATCATAGTCCTCCTGCTCAGTGCATCATCCACAACATTTCCTTTCCCAGGCGTGTAGGCAAGATCAAAGTAAAAAGGCTGAATGAACTCAACCCACCTTCGCTGTCTCAAATTTAGATAATGCTGAGTGAAGATGTATTTGATACTCTTGTGGTCAGTGAACACCACAAAGTGCTCTCTTAGAAGATAATGTCTCCAACAGTGTAGGACATGAACAATAGCTGCCAACTCCAGATCGTGTGTCAGGTAATTCCTCTCATGTGGCCTTAACTGCTGAGACCCGTACGCAACGACTCCATCTCCCTGCATAAGCACAACTCCCAGCCCGATACCTAATGCATCGTAGTAAACAGTATAGCTCTTGCTTGGATCTGGCAAGACTAGTATTAGTGCTGAAGTCAACCTCCCTTTCAGCTCCTGAAAGGCTGACTCACAAGAATCTGACCATAAGAACTTCACCCCTTTAATTTTCAGACCTGTCAGCAGTGCTTCTAAGTGTGGAAAGTCCTAAATAAAGAGTCTATAGTATCCATACATACCTAGAAAACTCCTCAACTCAAATATGTTCTTTGACTTCTCCCACGAAACTACTACCCTCGCTTTCTATGGGTCTATTGATACTCCTTTCTCTGAGATAACATGACCCAAGAAGTGAATCTGGTCCATCCAAATGTGGCATTTTGAGAGCTTAGCATATAACTGATTATCCCTTAGTGTACTCAAAACGATCTCAAGATGGGTAGCATGGTCGTGTAGCATGTGAGAGTACACCAAGATATCATCCAGGAAAACCACCATGAAGGAATCCAAGTATGGATGGAACACTCGGTTCATCAGTTCCATGAAAACTGCAGGTGCATTCGTGAGACCGAACGGCATAACCATATACTCGTATAGAAAATACCTTCTTCGGAAGGTTGTGAGAGGTATATTAGATGGTCTAACATGCAACTGATGATAACCGGATCTCAAGTCAATCTTAGAGAACACCCGGGCTCCTCGAAGCTGATCAAAGAGATCATCAATCCTCGGTAAGGGATATCGGTTCTTGACAGTCAACTAGTTCAACTTCCAATAGTCCACGCAAAGCCTGAGGGTACCACTTAATTTCTTCGCAAACAGGACAGAAGAACACCAAGGAGAAGTACTGGGTCAGATGAAACCCTTTGTCTGCAACTACTCCAATTACTTCTTGAGATCCTGCAACTCAGGTGTAGCCATCCTATAAGGAGGAATGGACACTGGTTCTGCTCCTGGCACAAGCTCAATCGAGAAGTCTACCTCACGCTCTAGAGGAAAACCTGAAATGTCCTCTGGAAAGACATCTCTGAAACAATCCACCACCGAAGGAAAGTCTAACTATGAAGTCCCCTGGTCATCTAGATAATGACTAGAAATCTGGGATGTAACTCCTCCCAACCCATGATGCTTTGGACCTTCTTTGCTTGCCTGGACATCCCATTCTTCCCTATGAAGAAATGATCCACCCTATGGTGATATGAAACTAACCCTATGGTGATAACAGTCAAAGACTGCCTGGAGGGGAACTATCCAGTCCATCCTGAGAATGAAATCATAGCCTGTCATCGCTAGGACATAGAAACCCCAAAAGAAGTGACACCCACCAACCTCAAGAGGGCACTCCTTGCACTGACGTACACTAGCTATCCTAGTTCCCAATGGTGTGTCTAGTGTCAAGATGTCACCAGAATAAAATATACAGAGACCAAGACTCTCCACAATAGTGACAGATATAAAGCTATGGGAAGCCCCTATATCGAAAAGAGTTGAAGATAAAAATGAGGCTACTAAGATCGTACCTCGAACTGTAGAGGGGCTGGGATCCTACTCCTGATGGGTATGCTTCACTACAAAGGTCTAGCCTGCTCCACAGCCCTGTGACCCTGCCTGACCACTCTGAACTAATCCACTCTACTGTCACTGGTAGCCTAGTGACTGACCACCACGGACACGACCTCCACCTCGGCCCGAACGGCTGGAAGACCTCCAGTTCCCAGACAGGTGAGAAACTGGTGATGCTTCTCCTGAACGTGGGGTCATAGAAGAACCCCTAACACCTTCTACATGTGAGAATATCTGACAGAAATGCTGAAGGTGGCCCATCTTTCCACAAGATCGGCACTCCATCGGGTCTCTCTAGCATTGAGGCCAAGTATGCCCGCTCCTACCGCATTGGTATCATATTACCTGGCTGCCCGAAGATACATACCGCCTACTCTGATATCCTTTAGCATACTCCCTGTAGCGCTTCCTACAATCAGTAGGAGGAACACTAACTCTAGATGTCAAACCTCCTTGTCTCACTGCTCCAAAATCCCTCAGATTGCGCTCAGTGATTAGCACTTGGTTGACAATAGAGGATATAGAATTCAAACTGAAGATGTTCACCAACGATCGGATGTCATGCCTCAGACCATCCTTGAACTTTCGCGCAAGGAATAGCTCATCGACTCCTAGAATAGGCATGAAACATTGCAGATAAGTAAAGCGAGGTGAGTACTCCATAACAAAAAGAGTGCCATGCTCCAGACTCATAAAATCCAGGGCTCGATCGGCCCTCAAGGTCTCCGGGTAGAAGTAATCATAGAAGATGCACCAAAAATCATACCAAGTCATACTCTGCTAGCGTCCTGACTGTGAGATCACCTCCCACCACCTCTTGGTATAGTCTTGGAGCATATAGGTAGCGATCTTCACCCTCTTCTCTTGAGGTATCTCCAAATGCTTGAAAATTTTCAGTGTGGCCTCTAGCCATGATTCTGCAGCCTGGGGTCCTCCATTCCCAAATAAAGTTGGAGGATGCTACTGTTGGAAAACATGTGTCAAATCTGCCATCAAAGGGGCAAAAGGCGATGCTCCCTGGAAGGTCTATATCATCCTCAAAAAAACTTCCCTAAACTACACATCAGTTCCTAAAACTTGTATAACTGGTAGTGCCAAGGATGGCACAACAGGAGGATATGCAGAAGGTCCTAGATCAGCCATATCTGGTGTCTGATCATCGTCTGGAAACTGGAATACAATCGGAGGACGTCTCGGTGGAATAATTCTTAAAGTTAAAATGCACACCTTAGATTAGGATTATCAAGGACTAAAAAAATAATAGTACAAGAAGGGAACAAGAGAAAGAAACATTCAATTTTTACAAAACATGACTACACAATGTGTATAAACACTACACAACGTGTTCTTTTAAGACATTCCCATGGGCGTGTACTTCTTCCACAACTGGTCGTGTAACGCCCCAACCACACGGCGTGTTGTCCCCAAACACGACATGTACTTGAACTATATTCCCCTACCCAAGTCTCCTTACATGGATAACCCACATAGTTCTCTTAATTGTAGACTATACGGCGTGTATAAACCCCACACGACATGTACTAGACAAGTTTCAACGACCCGCGTTGTTAGTTACACGGCTGGCTACATGGTTCACTATACACGGTGTGCTCCATATGCATAGGGTGTGTACTTGAAGTAGTTACCCGAACCATGTTGTTCGTGACATGGATGGGTACCTAGGTTACATGACATAATGTTTGAAATCAGGAAATGACGTGTATAGTCTATGTTTCATCCATCTGTGTCATTAGTCACACGAGTAGACATACATTCACTACAAGACGGCGTGTATGTACCATACATAGCATATTCCTGAAAGATTTTTCACAACCCCGTGTCCATCCCCACACAGTCATTGACACGGTTAAAAACTATAGGGTGTGTATTCATATAGTATACACTGTGTATTCTGGGTTTTTCTGGGCAGTCCCTTAGAAACTACTCCAGAGCCTAGAAAACACAAAAAACAAGCACTAAGGTGCCAAATTCCGATCTGTGAGGGCCCATACTCCCCACGAATCAAATATTGGCATCTCATACATGTTATATACAAGGGAAACATGTCAATGATCCACTATGTTCCGATTCAAACAAGACCTTACATATAGAAATACCTATTAAAAGCAAGTATTATATCAAGAATCTATCACAATAGCATGCATATCCTACACCACATCTATCACAACAACATGCAATCGCTAATGCACCCTAAATGGAATGGAAAAAATGCATGACATGTGATTTCTAGCATGTGTCTACATGAAGCATGAGATGGAATACCCTCATCGCATGGGGTTGAGACATAAATAGAACCCCAATAATATCAACAGTAACATCACAAAACATGTGAGTCACCCATCGGTGAAAATCAGATCAACCGTAAACTTGAAAAACCGGAATAAATTGCAATAAACGAGGTAGATTGGATTTTACCGGTACACAGGTTAGCTACTCCCAGACACAACTTATTACCAAGTACCTATTCCGACCTATCCCTGTCTATAGGCTCCAAACAGTAAGTGAAGAGAAAATAATTCCTCTAATACCACTTTGTAACGCCCTGGTTCCATAAGCCACCCAGAGGCGCCCCGTACCCAGTTGGTCACATAGCCTCAAGTGCATTTCCCCAAATGCTAGAGGCTGCCGACTGGCAGCAAGGTCCTCGGGTGTGATAGTGGGGGAAAATATGCCCTCATTGGTAGAGTACACAAGGGAAGTAAACAAAACATACAATAGCAGAAGCAATAACTATCCAAAAACAGTAAACAATGGAAGACTGATAGAGAAACAACTGGAGAAAAAATATATGTAAATGATGCATGGTACACATATGTCTAGGAAAACAGCCAAACAAGTCACAATCCTAAATAAAACACTAAACCAAAGTACAAAATAAAAAAATATGAGAAACTCCTCAGCATCGCAAGCCTTGTCTCGGTCCCATGCTCTCTAGCTCCAATGAAATCAAGTACCTGAAGTCGAAGGGTGCTTTCCCTTTTCTATACCTGTAGAAATATAATCTATTTGGGAACAAAAGCATGGAAAAATCAGGGTGTGAGACTAAATCTCAGTAGGCAACCAACCAAAGATCTATTCCTTATAGTCAGTGAGTATATGGAAGGTAAAAGTACAGTAAACAGTAAATAGTAAACAGGAAAGTACTTAGCAGTAAACAATCCATAGATCAATCAAGCAACAGTGAAGCAAACAGCTAACAAAAAACAGGTAACCCTCTGGGATGTACTCACAACCATCTCCTTTGGTCCTACCTAAGAAGTACCAATAACACTATGGGAAGTACACTCATCCTACCCCCTCTTGTTTGGCCATACGAAAATTATAAGACTCTATGACAACCCTGCTTTTTATTACAACTTAAGCATGCTTTATTACATAAAACATCACTTGATACAACAAAGAAGATCGAGAGGTTTAGTGTCTTTGGGGCTTAGGATCATTACATAAAAACTTTAAACTTGAAATACAACATCCTTATTGAAAACTTCCTTTACATGACCACTACATTCCTTCGTACTTAGCATTGCATGGGATAACCTGAGGACATGCATAAGAAAAGGGTGAGCTATAAAGCCCAGTAAGGGAGTACATAATGAATAACATGAGGAGTACAATACATGTTAGGCAATAGGCATATCAATAGAGCATAAGAGAGACATGAACATAAAGGCATGATAAAGCATGATAATCATAACATGGAAATGTGGCAACAACACTTAACATTGAATTAGCATGAGCCAAGGCTCATTGCACATGGAGCATGAGTAAACCCTCATTGCACTTGAAGCACGAGTAAACCCTCGTTGCACTTGAATTAGCATGAGTAAACACTCATTGCACATGACGTATCATGATACTATACTTTACCCAATGCATTGGAGCGCTATCAGGGCGCACCCTTCTTAAACATTTCATTTCATGCATAAGTGTGCCACATGGATCATAAAACATGGATTCATAAAACATAATCATTTATTCCACGATAAAGGAATGTGGAATTCATACATGAAACTTTACAATCAATAAGTAAACTTTCATAAAGGTGAATACCCTTGATGGAGAAATGGGCATGGTATTCACTACACAATGATATTGGCTTAGAAAATCGGTGTGATTTCGGCAGCGTAACGGCGTGACATAAGAATTCATAAAAAAGGCTGATGAGAGAGAAAGGGGTTCCTCATCATATTTACATGTAATGGACAGTAAGAAGGTCATAAAGATACATGTCCCAACAATTGAAAAGGAATTTAGATTCATGATACAAAAGTATTGCTTGAATATAGAAGAGGAGAAAAAGGTTCCTTTCGGAATTTCGGCATAGTAATGGGTGTACATGGGAGGCATTTAATGAGAGAGAAAGGGGTCTCCCATCATTCAAACAATAAGAGGGCAGTATGGGAGAGGTGCGAAACCATACCCCAACATTCATAAATGAAATTAAAAGGGCAATACAACTTAAAGAAAATTGAAAAAAATGAGAAAGGAAGAAAAACCCTTACTTGGAAGTGTGCTTCCAAAGGCTAGAGAGAGGCTTGTGAGAGGCTTCTTGGGAGCTTGGGGCACCTTGAGAGGATTCTAGAGAGAGTAGGGCAGAGTTTGGACGAACTTCAAGGGCTTTGAGTGAGGAGGAAGTGGGAGCTTGGGTGGGTTTATATAGGAAAGGTGAGAGAATTCTTTATTATTTAGGTTTGGGACCCCTTATATTAAAATAATCCAAACCACAAACCATCCCATGGTATTTGACCATGGTTTCTGGAAAAGGGAAGAGGAAAACAATATTTTACAAGGCCAAGGTCCGAACTTATTAAAAAATTAGGGTTGCTTATGTGGAGGTGAGTCACACTCCCATGGAAATTAATTTAAAAAGGCAAAGTGTTGAATAAGTCTTGAGGGCTCCATTAATGCTTTGAAAAGTGAGTCAAACAAACCCAAAACCTCATTATTTTAATTATAAAACATATATTGGCCGAACATAAGGATTATGGTATTTTATTACATCACCATTGGGTCATTATGATGTCATAAAACACATTATATATTTAAATGGTATTTAATTTTTACCCAAAAATTTGACTGTCTCAGAAAATTATGAAAAATTCACCGTTGGATAATTTCGACGTCCTGATTCCAAAAATAATATTTATTTTATCTAAATAATTTTCTAAATATGTGAATTTTTACTTTTAAAATAAAAACCGACATTTATAAAAATTCACGGGTTTTGACAGAAATGGCTTTCAAACCTTAATAAAAATTTTAATTGCATTCATAAAATTATAAGATCATTTATATTTAATAAAAATTAATTTAATAATAATAATAATATTTTATTAAAATATTATTTAATTCAAAAATCCTTTAATTTAATAAAATATAATTCTTAATTAAATAATAACTAAAAACATCATTTGTACTTTAAAAACTAACTACAATGCATCAAAAATGACTAGAAATTATATTCATTATTATATACAAAAATAATGTACATGAACATGGTGCTACTTATTTGTTACATAACCCCTTAAAATAGCCGCATAAGACCTAAGGGTAAGGTGTGTGATGGTGACAGACTCTTGGGGTTGCTCGGATAACATCGCTCGAGTGGTAATCTCTATCAACTTCCATTTTTCCCGTAGACGATCACGTTCGAGCTTGACTTGATGAAGCTCAGCTTGGGCTTGGTCAAGGGCAAAGCCCAAAGACGTCACCTCCTTTCTGAGCTCCGACAAATGGGCTTCATAAGGGGCAATTCTACTGGATGAGGCCATCGCTTCCTTTGTCTGAGTAGAAAATTGGTTCGTTAAAGCCTTATATTTAAACTACCCAGATGATCACTGTTCAACGGCTATAAAAGTAACAGTCACAAATCTTAACGTTAAACTAAAGAAGTTGACATCATATAAAAACATAAAGAAACATTTAACTGGATCAAGAGGGATTTTCCATTAATGAAATTTTGGGTCGTTACAACATTCCCCCCTTAAGAAATTTCGCCCTCGAAATTTTCCTTTTCCCACACTAAAACAAATGTGGGTAACTTAGCTTCATCATATCCTCCGACTCCCAAGTTGCTTCTTCAAACTTGTGGTTTCTCCACAACACCTTGACGAGGGGCATTGTCTTATTTCGTAGAACTTTTTCTCTACGATCTAAGATCTTCACTGGTTGCTCCTCATAAGAAAGATCGTCTTCTAATTGTACCACCTCGGAAGAGAGTATATGTGAAGGGTCTGGTATGTACTTCCTTAAGAGGGATACATGGAAGACATCATGCACCTTGGCCATAGTAGGTGGAAGTGCTAGTCGATAGGCCACAGCCCCAACACGATCAAGAATCTCGAATGGGCCGATGTACCTTGGACTTAACTTCCCTTTCTTTCCAAACCTCATGACCTTCTTCCACGGAGATATGCGTAAAAACACCATGTCTCCGACTTTAAACTCAAGGTCTCGTCGACGATTATCTGCATAACTCTTCTGTCGACTTTGGGCTGCCTTGATATGCTGCTGAATGGTTTTCACCTTCTCCACCATTTCTTCGACCATTTCTGGTCCAAGCAGCTTACGTTCACCGACCTCATCCCAACATGCCGGTGTTCTACACCTTTTCCCATACATGGCTTCATATGGTGCCATTTGGATGCTCGAGTGGAAACTATTATTATAAGAGAACTC
Source organism: Viscum album (assembly GCA_963277665.1). Taxonomy (NCBI): domain Eukaryota; kingdom Viridiplantae; phylum Streptophyta; class Magnoliopsida; order Santalales; family Viscaceae; genus Viscum; species Viscum album. The sequence continues at coordinate 1,631,478,813 of OY728155.1, read as the reverse complement.
AACTAGAGGAAGATGTTGATCCCATCCTCCTTTAAAGTCCATTGAGCACGCTCTCAACATATCCTCAAGTGTTTGGATAGTCCGCTCGGATTGGCCATCAGTTTGAGGATGATAGGCCGTACTGAAGTTCAGTTCAGTATTCAGAGCATGTTGAAGACTCTTCCAAAACTTAGAGGTAAATCTTGGATCTCGGTCCGACACAATAGATAGTGGTACTCCATGCAACCGTACCACTTCCCTGATATATATCCGTGCCAGTTGATCCAAAGAGAAATCCTCTCGAATAGCAATGAAGTGTGCAGTCTTTGTAAGACGATCCACAATAACCCAGATTGCATTGTTGCTTTTGGATGTCCTTGGAAGTCCGGTGACGAAGTCCATGGTGATGTTCTCCCATTTCCATTCTGGTATGGGCAATGGTTGCATCATCCCCTTAGACTTCTGCCTCTCTGCCTTCACTTGCTGACACACCAGGCACTTTGATGTATATTCGGCGATCTCCTTCTTCATATTATCCCACCAAAAGTTTTCTCGGAGATCTCGATACATCTTTGTGCTCCCTGGGTGAATAGAGAAATTTGAACTATGTGCATCATCCAAAAGTTCCTTCTTCAGCTCCGAACTTGATGGGACACATAGTCTTTTCCCAAACCACACAATTCCTTCTTCATTAACATTAAACTCTGAGAATTTTCCCTTTTTGATAGCTTCCACTTTTTCTTGGATTCTCGCATCATCCTTTTGAGCATCCTTTAACCTTTCTAAAAGAGATGGTTGAGCAATCATTTGTGAAAGGATTGATGATGTTCCCTTCTTTATGATTCCCACGTCCATCTTCATCAAGTCTAAGAAGATTGGATCCTTCTCAATTCTCATCATTGATAGAATTGCTGGATCCTTTCTACTTAGGGAATCCGCCACCTTGTTCGCCTTCCCAGGGTGGTAATGTATTGAACAGTCATAATCCTTTATGAGCTCTATCCATCTTCTCTGGCGCATATTAAGCTCTTTCTGTGTGAATATATATTTAAGACTCTTGTGGTCAGTATATATCTCACATTTCTCTCCATAGAGATAATGCCGCCAGATTTTCAAGGCAAAGATCACCGCCGCCAACTCCAGATCATGCGTTGGATAGTTTCGCTCATGGATTTTCAACTGTCTTGAGGCATAGGATATCACTTTATCATTCTTCATCAGCACACATCCTAAGCCCTTCTTCGAAGCATCACTGAATACCACAAAAAGTTCCCCACTTGTGGGTAAAGTGAGCACAGGTGCAGTGATAAGCCTCCTTTTCAACTCCTTGAAGCTTTCTTCGCATTCATCACTCCAAGCAAACTTTACTCCCTTTCGAGTTAGCTTGGTAAGAGGGTTGGACAATCGTGAGAAGTTTCTCACAAATCGTCGATAATATCCAGCTAACCCCAAGAAGCTACGGATATCAATTACCGATGTTGGCCTCGGCCATCCCTCAATTGCATCTGTTTTGGAGGGGTCCACAGATATCCCATTGCTTGTGATGATATGGCCTAAGAATGAGACCTCCTTCAACCAGAACTCACACTTGCTGTACTTGGCATAGAGCTTCTCCTTGCGCAAAGTCTCCAGTACAGTTCTTAAATGCTCCTCATGGTCCTCCTTGGTTTTGGAGTATATCAGAATATCATCTATAAAGACTACCACAAATTTATCTAGGTAATCTCTAAAGACTCTATTCATCAAGTCCATGAATATTTCTGGAGCATTGGTGAGTCCAAAAGGCATTACTATGAATTCATAGTGCCCGTACCTTGTACGAAAAGCAGTCTTGGGGATATCTTCCTTCTTCACCCTTACTTGATAATATCCCGACCGCAAGTCGACCTTGGAGAAGTATTGAGCTCCACGCAGCTGATCAAACAAGTCATCGATTCTTGGGAGAGGATACTTGTTCTTTATCGTGATTTTGTTAAGTTCACGATAATCGATGCAAAGCCGCATTGACCCATCCTTCTTCTTGACGAAGAGGACTGGTGCACCCCATGGTGATGCACTTGGGCGTATAAACCCTTTATCCAGATTCTCCTGTAGTTGTTTCTTCAGTTCTTCAAGCTCAACCACAACCATTATATATGGAGTCTTGGATATTGGTAGCGCCCCAGGTATAAGTTCAATTGAGAACTCAACATCTCTTCTTGGAGGAAGACCAGGAAGTTCCTCGGGAAATACTTCAGCGAATTCCCTCACAATAGGCATTTCTTCAAGGGTGGTTTCTTCCTTGGACTCAATCATCTGAGCCAGATATGCGTGCTCATAAGGCAGTAATATCCATGCTTGAGATGATGGAGCTAAAGGAGATTCATCTTCCTCCTGACACTTGTAAAGAATCGGGGGTCAATTCTCCATATGGAGTGTGATTTCCCTCTCCCGAAAATTTATGTTGGCTCTATATAAGGAAAGCCAATCCATGCCAAGAATTGCATCAAATTCCACCAAAGGGAGTATGACGAGGTTCGCCGGGAAATTCAATCCACAGATTATAATATGGGAGGACTTATACTCATGGGATGCAATGATTGCCCCATTTGCCGTACTCACCGACATCTTTACTTCCATGAATTGTGGTGGTGCAGGGATTATTCTACTAAACTTTTGAGATATAAAAGAATGCGTAGAACCTGAATCAAAAAGTACGTTCGCTATTCTTGAATGAATAACTAGCGTACCTGTCACCACTTCGTTGTCGGGGTTCACTTCTGCAGAAGTGATGGCAAAAGCTCTTCCTTGCTGTCTTGGAGGTTGTTGATTGCCTCCGATAACCCTTGGATTAGGGCACTGATTCGCAAAATGACCCGGTTCTTTGCATTTGAAGCATTGAACAACGCGTTGAGGTTCGAACGGAGCGTTCCTCCCCTCCGTCGCAGCCGCGGGTCCTTCTTGCTGACAGTTAACAGCTAGGTGCCCTTCTCTTCCACATTTGAAGCATTTTCTTGTCCCCCTAAGGCAATTTCCAGGGTGCTTCTTTCCACACTTTTGGCAAGTGGGGTGCTGGAATTTCTTAGCGCCGTTGAATTTATCCATCGGACCACCAGCATTGAAGTCCACCTTCCGCTTCTTGTCCCCATGATACCCCTGTGATTCTCCGATCTCCATTTCAACCTTAAGGGCACATCGGACAATTTCCTCATAGCTGTCGAAGTCACGGATCGCTAATGCTTTCCGCAAGCTAGGCTTCAGCCCACCAAAGAAGCGGTCAACCTTGCATTCGGGGGTAACGACAAAGCCAGAAGCGTATCGTGCAAGCCTTGTGAAGTTTGCCTCGTATGCTCCCACAGATTCCTCATCTTTCTGCTTGAGGGAAAGGAAGTCCCTTTCCATCTTAAGACGGAGGGTGCGTGGAAAATATTTATCGAAAAACATCTTCCGGAATACCTTCCATTCCAAAGCCTCGATCTCCTCCTCAGGCTTCGTATTTTTGATCAACGTCCACCATTGATCAGCTTCACCCTCCATACGATAAGCCTCCAGGAGAACCTTCTCTTTTTCAGAGCATTGGAGGATGGAGAATATCTTTTCAATGGAGTTGATCCATTGTTCAGCAATCGTGGGATCGGATGATCCACTAAAAGTAGGAGGCCTTTGTCTCATGAAGCTTTCAATAGCGACTTGTTCTTTCTTAGGGGGGGTTGAACGTTCCTCTTGACCAGTGTTTCTATTCAAAACTTGAGTTAGATGAGAGAGAAGCGTGACAAAGTTCGCGATTCCCGCTCCCATTGGATTGGGCATCTCATTGGTACAATCATCACACTGATCTTCACAACGGTTGTTAGCCCGAGTTCTCCTATTACCGGCCATTGGCTGGAATAAAAGGAAAGTTAGGGGTAACACATAAAGGGTAATCCAAAGACAAAAGTTGATGACTTATAAATAAACTTTAATCTCTTCAACTCATGAGTCTATAGGATTCAATCCAGGCTTTTCATGATCTTCCTTCTAACATATATTCTTAGGGGCATTTTTCCCTTAATAAGGGTTCATACTAAGATTGTAAATTTATCAAAACATATCCCCCGGGAGTGTCGTAACCAAGAGTGCAGCAAGGCCCGTTGTCGTGCACCAGTTCCCGTTCGAGTCTAGCTCAAAGCGGTGTTTTCGGGTTTTACCCCTAGGATACATCTGTGCCAGAGCAGCCTCTACCTGCTCGTATCCAGACAGGGATGTATTTGTTTGATAAACCACTTACTTAGTATTTACCAAAACTTAGGGATGTTTTTTATTATGCTTAGTCTTGTATCTAAGTCTTTACTAGGGTTTCCTAATCCCAAAAATAACTAAACCTATCCTCTGATACCAACTATGACAACCCTGCTTTTTATTACAACTTAAGAATGCTTTATTACATAAAACATCACTTGATACAACAAAGAAGATCGAGAGGTTTAGTGTCTTTGGGGCTTAGGATCATTACATAAAAACTTTAAACTTGAAATACAACATCCTTATTGAAAACTTCCTTTACATGACCACTACATTCCTTCGTACTTAGCATTGCATGGGATAACCTGAGGACATGCATAAGAAAAGGGTGAGCTATAAAGCCCAGTAAGGGAGTACATAATGAATAACATGAGGAGTACAATACTTGTTAGGCAATAGGCATATCAATAGAGCATAAGAGAGACATGAACATAAAGGCATGATAAAGCATGATAATCATAACATGGAAATGTGGCAACAACACTTAACATTGAATTAGCATGAGCCAAGGCTCATTGCACATGGAGCATGAGTAAACCCTCATTGCACTTGAAGCACGAGTAAACCCTCGTTGCACTTGAATTAGCATGAGTAAACACTCATTGCACATGACGTATCATGATACTATACTTTACCCAATGCATTGGAGCGCTATCAGGGCGCACCCTTCTTAAACATTTCATTTCATGCATAAGTGTGCCACATGGATCATAAAACATGGATTCATAAAACATAATCATTTATTACACGATAAAGGAATGTGGAATTCATACATGAAACTTTACAATCAATAAGTAAACTTGCATAAAGGTGAATACCCTTGATGGAGAAATGGGCATGGTATTCACTACACAATGATATTGGCTTAGAAAATCGGTGTGATTTCGGCAGCGTAACGGCGTGACATAAGAATTCATAAAAAAGGCTGATGAGAGAGAAAGGGGTTCCTCATCATATTTACATGTAATGGACAGTAAGAAGGTCATAAAGATACATGTCCCAACAATTGAAAAGGAATTTAGATTCATGATACAAAAGTATTGCTTGAATATAGAAGAGGAGAAAAAGGTTCCTTTCGGAATTTCGGCATAGTAACGGGTGTACATGGGAGGCATTTAATGAGAGAGAAAGGGGTCTCCCATCATTCAAACAATAAGAGGGCAGTATGGGAGAGGTGCGAAACCATACCCCAACATTCATAAATGAAATTAAAAGGGAAATACAACTTAAAGAAAATTGAAAAAAATGAGAAAGGAAGAAAAACCCTTACTTGGAAGTGTGCTTCCAAAGGCTAGAGAGAGGCTTGTGAGAGGCTTCTTGGGAGCTTGGGGCACTTTGAGAGGATTCTAGAGAGAGTAGGGCAGAGTTTGGACGAACTTCAAGGGCTTTGAGTGAGGAGGAAGTGGGAGCTTGGGTGGGTTTATATAGGAAAGGTGAGAGAATTCTTTATTATTTAGGTTTGGGACCCCTTATATTAAAATAATCCAAACCACAAACCATCCCATGGTATTTGCCCATGGTTTCTGGAAAAGGGAAGAGGAAAACAATATTTTACAAGGCCAAGGTCCGAACTTATTAAAAAATTAGGGTTGCTTATGTGGAGGTGAGTCACACTCCCATGGAAATTAATTTAAAAAGGCAAAGTGTTGAATAAGTCTTGAGGGCTCCATTAATGCTTTGAAAAGTGAGTCAAACAAACCCAAAACCTCATTATTTTAATGATAAAACATATATTGGCCGAACATAAGGATTATGGTATTTTATTACATCACCATTGGGTCATTATGATGTCATAAAACACATTATATATTTAAATGGTATTTAATTTTTACCCAAAAATTTGACTGTCTCAGAAAATTATGAAAAATTCACCGTTGGATAATTTTGACGTCCTGATTCCAAAAACAATATTTATTTTATCTAAATAATTTTCTAAATATGTGAATTTTTACTTTTAAAATAAAAACTGACATTTATAAAAATTCACGGGTTTTGACAGAAATGGCTTTCAAACCTTAATAAAAATTTTAATTGCATTCATAAAATTATAAGATCATTTATATTTAATAAAAATTAATTTAATATTAATAATAATATTTTATTAAAATATTATTTAATTCAAAAATCCTTTAATTTAATAAAATATAATTCTTAATTAAATAATAACTAAAAACATCATTTGTACTTTAAAAACTAACTACAATGCATCAAAAATGACTAGAAATTATATTCATTATTATATACAAAAATAATGTACATGAACATGGTGCTAATTATTTGTTACATAACCCCTTAAAATAGCCGCATAAGACCTAAGGGTAAGGTGTGTGATGGTGACAGACTCTTGGGGTTGCTCGGATAACATCGCTCGAGTGGTAATCTCTATCAACTTATATTTTTCCCGTAGACGATCACGTTCGAGCTTGACTTGATGAAGCTCAGCTTGGGCTTGGTCAAGGGCAAAGCCCAAAGACGTCACCTCCTTTCTGAGCTCCGACAAATGGGCTTCGTAAGGGGCAATTCTACTGGATGAGGCCATCGCTTCCTTTGTCTGAGTAGAAAATTGGTTCGTTAAAGCCTTATATTTAAACTACCCAGATGATCACTGTTCAACGGCTATAAAAGTAACGGTCACAAATCTTAACGTTAAACTAAAGAAGTTGACATCATATAAAAACATAAAGAAACATTTAACTGGATCAAGAGGGATTTTCCATTAATGAAATTTTGGGTCGTTACAGACTCTCTGAGGAATCTCACTCGGTCAATTCCTTTTATAGTCTAAGGTAGTTAGGGACTCTCTAAGGAAGATCACACAGTCAATTCCCCTTATAGCCCCAAGTTCATGAGACTATGGGAGGAATATCACTTGTTAAATTCCTCTTATAGCCCCAGGTCGTTCACATAATCTCTGAGGAAGATCACCCAATCAATTCCTCTTATATCCTGGAGTGGTTCAAGGTAATTCATGTAAAACAAAGACTCTATGAGGAATCTCACTCGGTCTATCCACTTATAGTCTATAAATCTCAAAGACTCTATGAGGAATCTCACTCGGTCTATCCCCCTGTAGTCTATAATGTCTATTGACTCTCTGAGGAAGCTCACACGGTCTATCCTCTTATAGTCTATAATGTCCAAAGACTCTCTGAGGAAGTTCACTCGGTCTATCCTCTTATATTCCATAACACCAAGTTCTCCCAACCTCATGTAATTTATCGCATAGTAATTCTATAAGGACAAATTTAACATATGGAACTACTTGGCTAACCAGTCTACATCATCTCATGCATGTCAGAAAAACAACACTCCATCCTACGACCACAAGGCATAGAAAACAAGTAAACGACTAATAGGATAAACAGGACCAAACGGTCGTAAACAGAACAAGGAATGATCCGAACATCCAAGGTATAACAATCCACCTAACTCATATCCAAATAACCTCTACAAAAGCATACAATCTTGGTAGGCAATCAGCAGTGGTAAAATGGTAAACACACAAAACCCCGTTCAAGGGATTTGGTGGAATTCTCACATAATACTCAAAGACTTTGAACAGAAAGGCACAAAACAACTACCTTGGGTTTAGGAGATCAATATACTTGAACCACAAGGCTTGAATCTCCTTAGAACATCATAGATCTATGAAAACGCATAAAACATTCAACCCATGATAACTTGTAAAAGAGGAGGAATTGCAAAACGATGCTCTAGAAGAAGGAAGAGCTTACCGCTGGAGTTCCAACACAATTGACGGTGGTCGATATGGAGAATAGATGGAGGTTTGGGGGCTCAAAGAAGTTTCGGCACCATACGGTTTCTATCGGTCGAACGAGACCTAGAACAAGACACTTCTGGCGATCAGATGCAAGACCGGTCTGTTTAATGAAAAAAAAGTACACGACCTGTACTTTTGGAGTACACAACATGTACTCGCCTTTTCTATACTCCTCTTTTAGCGGCCTCCACATCACCCTACACGACCGTGTCTGTGGCCCGGACATGGCCAACACACGGCCTCATGATGCAATTAAGTACACAGCGTGTACTCATAAATTACACGGTGTGTACTTCAGAGATTTCCAGAAACCCCTCTTTTCTCAAATACTTCAGAAAAAGGAAAAACATACCAGAAAAGAAGATCTGGTTTTTTACAATCAGACCCCCAAAGGTCTACATATAGCTAAATATTCCTGGCCATTTTATCTTTTAGGGAATGAATGTTGTGGGTTTATATACTCCTTCCACATCTAAGAAGTTCAAGTACATCCTTACATCTACCTACTTCTTCTTCAAAAGGGAATATGAAATATCCCTCAATGAATTCATAAGGAATAACATTATCAACTTCATAAATTCCCATATCATCACCAAGTTTGATGTCCCTCACACAATATTGATTGAAAAAAACAACTTACATTCTATGGAGTTGAAGAAACTGTACCAGGAGTACAATATCAAGTACAGTTACTCGTATCACTATCATGCGGTGGAAAATGGACATATAGAGGCCTTAAATAAGACTATCAAATATATTATAGAATAAGTTGAATATGGATAAAATGTTCAGGCTGAAAAAACTCCTTCATGATTTATGGGCCTACCATACCACTATGTGTACTGCTAAACAAGAAACGAAATACTATTTTTTGTATGAGACCAAGGAAATGTTACCCATAGAGGACTAGTCTCCTTTACTCTAAATATCCCTTTGAAGATATCTCTCAGATGATGATAAATCGCCAACATGGCAGGATGAATTGGAGTTTCTCAATGAGAAGAAGCTGTATACATCGCAAAAAACTCAAGGTTTATCAGAATCAGATCACATGAGCCTTTAATAAGAAGGATTTCAATCATTCATTCCTCTAAGGAAAACTGGTATTGTCTCTCAGAACCCCAATTATATCAGGAAAGAATCCTCAAAATCAAGAACCATAATTGGAAGGACCTTATATCATATATAAGTTCTATGATAATAGAGCATACTCATTGGCCACAATGGATGGGGATTAGGTCACACCTCCCACCAATGTGAGATTTCTCAAGAAATAATTTTCATAAATGACATCAAATGAGAATCAACGTTAGTGTAAGTCCTTCCATTCACCCTTGTTGTATGACATTAAATTGTAAAAATTTCATAATGGTTACATGATGTTAAACTATACAAATTTATTCCTAGTCACATGGAGTTAAATTGTATAAGAACGTACTTACCACAATATGTTAAACTACATAAATAATGTACATAATACCCAACATCAAAACTTCACATGTTTTTAGAACAACATATTGCTTTATTCTAGCCATCACAAGATACGTAGTGATTCCTGAATCCCAACTCTTGGTCCCTGCCACATTATTCCTTTTCATTAATGTCAGGTGACCCTCTTCCCTACCACATGATGTAAAACCACATAGATCCAAATTGTTCCTTTAATCATTCACATCATATGATCCATGTCCTTACCACAAGATGCTAAATTTCACCCTAATGTTTTTTCCACATGACATTAAACTACACGGGTTTTCTAGAACTATGTAAAACTTAATTCTCATTTTCAATGAGATACGTAGGGATGTCTCAATCCTATATCTTGGTCAAGCCACTATATGATGAATAATAACCCTATACAATATTTAATTGCTTCTTCATGGTGATAGGAACTCTTTTTATTCATTGTTTCTCACACCGAGTATAGCTCACACGAGTTTAGGAGTTTTTGAAAGGAATTACCCACATAAACAAGGCATAAAATCCCAAGGAAGGCTCATCATGGTCTTGGATGAAAGACCACAAAAGGCACTCCATGGGTCCTCCCGACATGAAATAAAACTGCCCAATTAATTTCCCTTGAAAGATATAAAACTATACATTTTGGTGGAACTTACCTGAGAGGAATATCATTTCTGGTGTTGGTCTACTACCACACCTGCATTCAATAACTACCTTTGACTTGATTAATGACATCACAAGATATGTATTGACACCTTAATCTCTAATCCTAGGTCAATTCATGATAAATATTACGATTATTGCTCTCTATTTATTGGACATAAATTTAATAAGAAGTTCATTCTCTAGGAACTATCTTTGGTTTGGTTATCATTCTCATGAGATACATAGTGACACCTGAAATTCCATTCTCAGGTCCATCCACAACATTTCTTTTCTTTCACTCTGGTTCATCTTCATCCTCACTACATGATTTTAAACTACATGGGAATCCAATAACTATGTGTTGATTGATTCACATTTCTATAAGATATGAAGTGATGCCAAAATTTCTATATGTGGGTCTAGACATAATTCCCCCTTTTATGTCGGGAACACCATTCTCTTACTGCATGCCATTAAACTTCACAATTTCTAAATAACTATGTGTGCATTGATTTATATCATCACATGATACATAGTGATATCTAGATATCCAATCCTATGTCCAACAACAGAAATCAATGAAAAAAATTACAACATTGATGAAAAATCCAGAACTGTAGAGTATTTTCCATTCGAGAACTACATGTGGCTTGACTCCTGTCATCCTAGGATACGTAGTGACATCTAGATCTCTAATCTTTGGTCCAGTTGTAACAACCGATAAAATAAATGCACCCCAACTTCATAGAATCTGAGTCACCGAAACTCATTTTTACCTACGTACGATCGAGATATGTGTACGACTTGATTGTGAACAAAATATATTATGTACACATTTTTCATATCAGTTCCCAAATATTTACTTCATGACGTTTAATTGAAAGAAAAACATCCTAGCCGCATGACATTAAAACGACATGATAATAATGTCCTTATCACATGGTTCTAAACATAAAGGAAAATGTCCTAAGTCACATGACATTAAAATTTCATGATTAGAATGTCATTACCGCATGAAATTAACTACTAGGAAAACATTGTAATACCCAGATATTTTTTGAATTATTTTTATCAAATTAATTTAACCATTTCGATATTTTTCATTTCACGTAACACTGAAAATATTTTATTTTATTTTAAAGAACTATGTTTAGCTAGGGTTATATGCAACACCAAGTTCATCATGAAATACACACAACCTAAATTTTAGCTTTCTCTATAAAGAACATCAAGGTTAGCTTGTGACTTCGTGTACATTAAACACAATAGAAACATGGCGTACACAATAATCAACACCAACTTAGCGTACGTTACACGCAACATAGAGTTTCTATGAAATTTACTTTTATTATTTTAATTATTTAAATGACACAATTATAATATGGCCATTAAAATTAGTAATATGAGTAGTGTTAACTACATTTAATATATTTATTATAAAGTTTTTATATAAATAAAACATATTGATGATGAGAGATATTATTTTTGGTAGGTTCCTAATATGTTTACAAATACTATTTTATCAAATGAATTGCTTTTAATTTCTTTATGTGAAAAATAATAAATTTAATTTTAAACATATTTTGAAATTGAATTTGATAAAATTAAACTTCATTTTTTAAATTATAATGTTGAAATTATCTTAGGGATAATTTTTGGGATTTTTCTGAGGAACTTTATTTTTAAATGAATATTGAAAAATACGAGATTTTAATTCAAAACTTCTTTTTCATATAATTTATTTATAATGTTTACTTATATTTTAAATTGATTTAAATGTTAAAATAGATTTTTTTTGTCATTTATTCCAATGTAGGTTATTGAAATCAATTTCACTATGAAATTGGGTATAAAAATGTAGAAAAAGTGCGGATGTTTTTAATTTAAAAACCCATAGTGTCGTCCCATCAAAGGGATTAATTTTAAATTAGTTTCTTCCTATTATTTGAATTTCTTTTGGAAAAATGGATTCCATATTTGGTATAAAAATAACTAATTTTGACTTTTTCTTTGACCAAAAAGATTAGTGAATGTGATTAAAATTAATTACAACGGAAAATTTGGCTAACAAAGTACTAAACCTTCAATTTAGGAACCAAAATGACCTATAAAGATGATAAAAACCCTTTGTATGGCCATGATTCTTCCATTAACCGAAAATTATGTAGTTTTTATGACCTTTTTAGGTAAAATCATGGGTATACCTAACTTGTTTTCAAAACTTCCAAGTGTGTCATTTCCTTTCCCAATAATTGGACACCACCTACACCTTCTCTTCAGACCTCTCAAACCACTTAGGTTTGGCTAATATCTACCTAATAAAATTTAAAACATAACTACCTTGATCATTGATGCCTCCCTTAGATAATAAATCAATCCAAGGAATCCTTTTGGAACAAACCAAAAATATTTACCTGATTAAGAGGTAGCTCCTTCTCTAAAGATCCTTTCTTTTATTTTCTTTCCCCACCCCCTAAAATATCTTTATTCCATTCTTACATAACAAAAAAAATATAATTAATGTAATATTATTTTTTTATGATAAGGTTTATACCTATACTTACACACACCTCCATCTAATGGGTAACAAATATACTATTTACGTGTAAACTGAACAACTTCCTTACTAAACAACGATTGTTAATTTTTCCTTTACTAATTCTCATGGTTTACATTATAATGGAAAATATGTTTACATATGTTATATATCATATTTATTATTAATTTAAGCTTCTTGAATCATTTTAAAACAAATATATTCATATTTTTCACTTTGTGTTCATATGATAATTTTGTTTGAGGTAGTGTGGACTGCCACCACTTCAAAGCCATGTGATTCATCCATACATTGTATGGAATTTATTAAGGATGAGTTTAGTTAATATATATTATATAATAAATCTAATTTAATAATTACATATATATATATATACATATATATTCATATATTTCTTTTAATTTCCTTCTATTAACATGAAAATTAAAGAGAAATAGCATTCATGCGTACGTACGACTTAGCATCTCCATGAAAAGTGTATTTCGTTTCATAATTATATTTTATGTGGATTATAATAAAAATTAAATTATATTTAAATCATATTTTACATTATTTAAATCATGATATAAGTAAAATAACCAATGATACAAGAATTTATGACACCTGTGAAAAAACATAGTGAATATTAACCGATGTGAAACCTTAACTTAGTATTGATAACATGAGGGTAATATGAGGTCATAATAAAACTATTGGACTCACTTATTTTGATAATCACAAATAATGTTTCTTTTATATTATAATCATGTTTCATTAATATATTTTCTATTAGGTTAACTATAGAGGTTTCTGAGAGAGGTTACCGCTGGAAGGTTACTAATAGAGGCTACTAATAGAGGTTACCACTGGAAGGCTACCAATGAAGCCTACCAATGAAACCTTCCGATTAAGCCTACAGATTAATCCTATCAATGAATCCTACTGATGAAGCCTACAGATGAAGACTACCAAATAAGCCTACCGATGAAGCCTACCAATGAAGCCTACCGTGGAGAAACATACCGCTACCAGTCTACCGATACCTACTCTTATACTCTATAATTTCTCAAATTCTTAAGATTATTCTTACGGTCATATTTGGTAAATTTAATGCATCTGAATTTAATTAATGCTGATTTTAGACATATCAAGATACCATATTAGGAGAAAGAATGAGGTATGAGGAAGAATTTATTTGGTTTCCATATTCATATTATTGGAGCTAAAATATGAAATATAAGAACGAGGAAAAGAAGAAAAATGGATCCGTGAGCGAGGAACATTACAAGATAGATGTGAAGAACAGGGAGAATACCGGCACTTACACTGTGAACCCAAGAACTTTACAAAGATCATTTAGTGTAATAAATTCAAAAATTTCTTCTATTCGTTATCAAATATCTTTCAAACCAAGAACTTGAACACTTTAGAACCTGGAAGCTAGAACCTGGAGTTGCAACACACTATTTTGGAAACAACTTCTAGAGAAAGACTTGAACTGCACTTTCTTTACTCTAAGAAGTCAATAGCTGAACTGTAAACACATAGATCCTTCTAAAATCAATCTTTATAACATTAAATCTATTTTGTTATCTATCATACATTTTTTAGAAGTGTTTGTTTGTCTGTTACACACACTGTCTTATGTTCTTCAACTAGTGGATACTAAAAATACTCACATAAAAAAATACTTACACGTTTTTTTTCAACATATAACTATGTAAGAGTTCATGTGTTTCCTAGTTGTGTGTTTTTTCCATGAAAAAATGTGGTAGAGTGTGTGAGCCCTGGATAGTTTGTGAAAACTGTTGTAAAGCCCGATATAGGTTGTGTGTCATGTTTATTGTTAATATAAACTTCTTGGTGGTAGGTGATCACTAAGTGGAGAGGATTAAGTCTTAGCTTGAGACTAAACCACATGTTTAACTTTGTTGTGTAATTTATTCTGTAATAAACTATTTTTATATTTTCCACTATTAATAATTTCAAAAATTGAAAAATATTTTACATTTACTCTGATAGTTAGTTTTGGTTAGTGTGTATATGTGTTTAATTCAGTAAACCGATTTCAACAGTTGGATAAGTGTTTTTCACTAATTTAACTGAGGACTAATCATCCTTTGAGAAACTTGATGACCAATTAAACATTTGTATCTCTAATTCCTAAATTAATTGGGCTTTTCAAATTGAGGTATTTTTATCATAAATATATCTAACAGAAATTTTATGTAGGAACTCAATTCACCCATCTCTTGAGTTTCCACCCTGACAAACATTTGGTATCAGAGGTTGTTTTTGATTACTACCATCAAAACTATTTTTGAATATTTTTATATTCTTCTCAACTGTGATTTTAGTTGTATCCTAAAGATCTTAAAATTACTGTCATATCTATATTTTCATTTGTTTAAATTCTAATTAACTATGGATAACCGAGTTGAGGGTGTGGCTACTAACAACCCACCTTTCTTTAATGGTACTAACTAAGCTCAGTGGAAATTGAAAATAAAAATTTATCTAGAGAGAATGGATTATGAAATCCGGGACACGATTGAGGAACAACATTCATTACCTGCTAATACTAGGGACACATTGTCTTCATTGACTCAAGCTACATATAATAATAACTGTAAAGAAATGAATTCAATGTAATGTGATATAGGTGATGAATAATTAAATATAATATCCACTTGTAAAATTGTATATGAAATTTGGGACACTTTGGCTATTTTCCATAAGGGAACAAAAAATGATAAAGAAATGAGATTAAATACTTACACTACTCAATATGACAATTTTTAAATGAATCATGATGAACCTATCTCTGAAATGAATCTCAGGTTCAATGAAATAGTAAATACCATTAGTCTTCTTAGGAAACCAATATACAGTAAGGATCATATTATGATATTTCTTTGATACCTACCTGAAAGATGGAGAGGAACTTATGTTTCTATCTATGAATCTTGTGACATAATCAAGCTACTAGTGAAGTAACTAATTGGAAAACTCATGATGTATGAGGAAGATCTTAAGGTGAATCAAGAAGTAGATAAAAAACCAAGAAAGAAATCTGTAGCATTCAAGAATGCTACCTCAAAGAGAAAATAAAAATAAAAAATTCAAGTTTATGTAGATAGTCTTACTAGTGAAGATTTAGATTTTGATAGCGATGATGAGATGGCTTATCTTGCTATAAGGTTCAAAAAGTTCGACCGAAAGAAGAATTTATTTATAAAGATGAATTAGAAAGCAAGGTATGATAGTGAAGGACATTGGAAAAAAGACAGAAAATGGAATGACAACACCAATGAGTTAATCTGTTATGAGTGTAAATGAAAAGGTCATGTGAAGGATGATTTCCCCAAGATAAAGATTAAGAATAAATATGAAGACAAGGGAAAGGGATATAAAAATGCTATAAAAGCTACTTGGAGTGCTTCAAAAGACAGCTCCAGTGGATCTGAATCTTTTGATACTAAAAAGAACAATCATGAAAACCTATGTTTCATGACAGAAACATCTAAGGTAAAACTCAATTCTCTTATACATAATGCTTACTATTCTGGGAATGAGAGTGGATCAAATAATGATGCAAATTTGACTAAGGATGAACTATTAGAATATTGTGGAATTCTTGAGGATACCTTTAATGAACTCAAAGATAAATATAAATTATTAAAAATACAACATGCTTTAAATGCCAATTATATGTCTAATTTGGATATTGAAAAAGAAACATTTTCTCAGCTATTAAAAGAAAATACTGAACTAAAATTATCAAATGAGGAATTAGAAGAGATCTTGTGAAATTTAATGCAGTTATAGATACCTTGACTCGTTTTTTATGGAAACAAATTTCTCCAAAATACACAACTGTTTTAGGATATCAATTTGGACAGTGAAGTATTATTAAGAACAATTTTGTTCCAAAATCTAGACAGTTCACTACTAGTTCAAGTTCTGGACCATATTTTGAAAATCAATTTTCTAAAGTACCTAAAAAAGTGTTAATGTATCAAAACATATATATTTATTATAGAAAACCTATAAGAAAAAAATGGGTTCCCAAATCTTTACTTTCTAACCTCTCTAGACCCAAGAAAATCTGGGTACCAAAGTTACCCTAGGCTTAAATTTGTTTTTAGGAAAATTGTTTAAAGAGATCCTGTAAAACCCTATTGTATTTAGATAGTGGATGTTCAAGACATATGATATGAGACTATTCATGATTCAATAGCTTAATCAAATTTGATGGTGGACATGTTACATTTGGTTATAATACTAAGGGAAAGATCGTCGGCTTAGGCCAAATTGGTAACCTTAATACCATCTTAATTTCAAAAGTAATCTTTGTTGATGGGTTAAAGTACAATTTACTTAGTATCTCTCAGTTGTGTGATGATAGTTTTAATGATATGTTTGAAAACGATGCATGAAAATACTCATATGGGAATATGTCGAGTTACCTGAGTCAGGTGGTGATGCATGAGTATTAACAAAACATACAATTCCATATAATAAACCAAGAATCCCATCCTAGGTTACACTTACTATCAAAAATCCTATAACAATAGATCAGTACTGCATCACCAATACCATATAACATTAACCACTTTCACCCAAATACTCACCTCAATACAACAATATAATCACATAATAACCACACAAAATCCAAATTCCCTCTTCCCATAGTAGAATGTAGTTTCTGTTGTGCATTATTTATTTTCATTAATGATAAATTAATATGAAAACAAGTTTTATAATGTCAATATATTGATATTTGAGTGGTTATAATTAGTTTTAAGTTAACTAAAAAAAGAGATCCATTATCTTATATACATGTTGGTTGAAGTGAAGAGTTGATTATACAAATTTAAAAAGTTTATATTTTTTCTTAAAAGAATCTGAGTTTTAAAAAGATGGGGAAAATTGGTTTAAGGACTTTAAAGTCCAAATTTTAGGCTATTATATTGCTTCTGATGAATTTTAAGATCACTCTATATTTTAGAATCCTTAATTTCACTTGATATAAAAAAACATGGCTAACCTTAAGACATGTAAACCATCTAATAAACCTTTCCAACATTGGTAGTCATCCAAGAATAAATCTAGGATCTAACTAAAATAGCATAGAGGGTGTATATACTATTTGGATCAATGTAGGTATGAGTGTTCTTGTGGGATAAGGGGGCTTAACATCCACACATGCAGGTTTTCATGGTGATATGTGATAGAAAAGTAGATCCCATAGAACATCCTTGATCTACTGTTGATGTGATATAGATTATATAGAGTTATCCATCCAATAAATATTTTGATGTGGCATCCAAAAAACAATTTACACTATACACTTTTAAAAAAATCGTGTGCTATCATGATCAAACCTATCCCACGTAATCTGTATTCCTCATGAATAATTGATACACATCATTTATACATTCATACATTTTTGTTTTTCCACCCATGAAGATGAAGAACTTGAGATGCCACACTTCAGTTGATGTGAGGGTTCAAAAATGACCACTATAACTTCATACATGAAAAATTATTAAATGTATAAGTTCATCAAAAATATCTATGGATGTTTCATTAGAAACTAAAATTTTGAAAATTCTATATAGAATATATTGGATTCATTGGGGGATCTACATAGGTGTTATTATACAATACATAAGATTCATTATTCACTTGTGTATTATGGAGATAAATCTATATATAGAATCCAAGATATGTGTACGTTTCCAATTCTCTATGTATGTATAAACTAAAACTTTTTGAAATTTTATAGAACTGCATATTTTTGAATTTCTATTGAAATATAATGGAATATTAAAAAGAATATTATTAAAAGGAGAGATATTTTAAATTAGATAATTCAAATGTTGTGTGATCAATGTCGAACTATTATGATGTTAATTAATTGTGATTCATGTTAAGATGAATTTCATGGTGGAAATGAAAATGGAAGATATAAAAAATAAATATGTTATAATAGCATGAAGATTGACCATTCCAAAGTATAATAGACCACATAGTAGATAAGTTCATATTCACTATAAAATTATAACTATTTGATCACTATGTAATGGTAATTAGAGTTTCATGTGAGTTACTTTTTGATAAAGAATAAAGAGATTCATCTGATTTATCATGTTTTCAAGAAAGGGAAAGACAAAAAACCATTCCATAATTATGTCCCTAGTGAGTCTATAGAAAACATATGCAAAACATATAGAGAATAAATTCCACATCATTGTATTCGCCGTGGTGAGTTTTAAAACAAGGAGTAATTATAAATCATTAATGTAAGAGGAAAACTTTTATACTAAGTAACTCCATTTTATAGCGATCTGTGTTTTAGAAAAGAAGATCATGAGAGTGAAATGATAGGGTAGATCACGTCATGGTTTATTTTTTGTGAGTGTTTTGAGATGAAATTGATACAAGAAGTTATCTGAGACACAGAATGGGGAATTCCATGTTATAGGACACACTATTGTGAATCATTATCTATTAATACATGGAAATATTTTTAGAATTAAATTTAGTAGGATTTTTAGAGAGATTGAGATTTCAATATTCAAATATTGTGTGATGAATTAAATGATACTAGGACTTAAGGAATACAAAAGAATATGGAGACATAAAGTCAATGATTTGAAGATATTAAAAGTGTGAGAATTATGAGGAAACAATATATATGAAATATAGTGAAAATATATTATGATAAGTAGAATGAAAAAAACTGATCTAGACTACAAGATATTGAAAATTTTGTAAGTTGAAAATATTGAGAGTGAACCAAATTTGTATATATATCTTCATTTTTTTAAATTGTGGGAAGAAGTTGAAGTGATAAAATACTATATATAGATGATATTTCTTATACACTAAATAACAAGGAAAGGAACATCTAACCTTTTCCATTTTAGATCACATGCTTGATAAATAATGTAAGTGATATAGCTTACTACATCCATATATTGTATAATTATAGAGAAGTTCAAGGAAACCCATATATATCTTAAATAGGAGAAAGGAAGTTCACTAATTTTATCTAGGGGGATATAGTATTCTATTATTAATGTATATTTAGTGGCTTTAGAAAACATACTATTTTCTATAAAGAATGAATGACCATTAATTCATTGTTTTATTTTTACCTGGTTTGTGTCGAGATAATGAGTTCAATGGAAAATTGTTTCTCGTTATTTATTTGATAGTTAGTAGAAAGTTGTGTTCATTAGATAATATCCTTGATACATAAGAGGTATAGTCATCTATAAGGAGTATTACCTCATCCACAAATCTTTGTTTTATTATTTTGATGATTTACTATCAATTTTTTCATTCATATCAACAAAAGAAGAGATAAATATGAAGACATATTAATTAATTGAAAAATTGAATGGTGACAAGGGATAAAATTAAAAAATGAAGAAAATAATACAAAAAATGATTCACTCCCACCCTCTTAGTGTTGAACGCATCCCATTATGATCCTGTTAATTAGTATCAGAACTAAAACCACACCACTTAAGGTTTATATTTTATTTCAATGTTTTATATTTTTTTGTTCTCTTACAAAGGAGACATAGATTGAAGACATAGGGAATACTATTCAATTACTAAATTGATCTATATCTCTTCAAAGTCTATAGAAAATAGATGGAATAAATATTTGAAAAATAAAAATAAGAAGAATTCCCTCTTCTACAGTGAGGAAATAAATACAACTTTAGATTGATATAATCAGGATGATATCAAACCATTCCTAAATATTGTTGAATTGATTGAGAAGTACAGTGGAAGGAAGATAAATAGTGTTTCTACCTTAAGTGTTTATTGACTATAAATTTAAATTTTTATTTATATGGAGAACACTATAGAAAGAAAAGGATAAATTAAAGGATAAGGGGGACTAAAGTAATGAGAACCAAGGGAATCCTCTTGTATTATATCCATACAATCCAAAGGAAGTGAACAAAAATTCCAAAAAATTACCAGACCTTCCATCTCGTGAGTGTGGGATGTAAGATTTTCATCCTGCATATTCGCCTTCCTTCGAGTATTAAATATATCAACATATAGAGATAGGATGTTTTAGAATGTTTTGATAGTATAGGAAATAGAACATGGGATACCATAATTACGCATCAAAGTGTTGACCACCATAGTCTTGTATGATTCCACCACGGAAAGACTGACATTATTTGTAAAGCGTAGAATGATCCTAGTGAGAAGAGTATGAGATTTATCTTATAGTGAGAATACATTCCAATATAATTCTAATAATTGTACAATGACAGAGCCTTGATAGTCTTGAACAATTCCCCTGCTAGGTATAACACCTTGCATACATAAACCGTTAGTTTTTAGCTTGATACATTGAATAGGTGAAGACCAGCACACCCAGACACCATGATCAATAGGATTTCCATCTCTAATTAGGTTAAGAGATGGATGAAACACAAGGAGTGGAAGGCTTATTTTTTTATATATAAAACCTGGGGATGGTTATAGGTACAAAAATTATCTTTGTAAGAATTAAGATAAGGATTTTACACCTTGACGTAGAGCGATGTTACAAAACTCCCATTGAACATGACAACCTATAGCGAGGAGCACAATCCCCCCCTTTAAGTTTTAACCAACAACCATATGGTTTTTTTTACATAACCGTATACACACATAAACCAAAGAAAAAACTTGATTTGGACTAAGGAGATCCCCCATCAGACACTAGATATAACTTTCCCTATCACTATAGGAAATAAATATAGGACTAATTTCATAATTTATTTGACACAACCAACACATTTGGATGTGAAATAGATGCCTATGCATTGAATGTTATCATTGAGGGAGGATCTCAGAGAAGAAAACACAACCGCACAGATGCAGATAACTGGAGGTTATTTCAACACACAAATTCATTGGAAATAATGATATTTATTTCTTCAATCAGTACTATTAATACAATGTATAAACACACACACTATTTATATAGATACAATAATATAGTAAAAATAAACCACCAAAAAATAGGAAATAAAAATCCATGGTTGGTTACAGTAGGTTCAACCCAATCTTCTAGATCCACACACATTACGCTACCTAATGTTCAATTCTCTAAGCCTCAATTACTATAGAGGAGGTAGGCATCATCCAAGGATTTTTTTTTTAATTTTCCAACATCCCCCATTAAAATAAATTTCTTTGTAACCCATTAATCTTCATCATATCTAGGTGGCTGACCAATAGCTATAATGACTTCAACATAGTCAATAGATATAATATACTTAAGAATGCATGAAAAAGAAGAAAAGAAGACCACTGTTGGTGATTGTAGGAATAAAATAACAGCCACATGAAATAAATTGGATTTCATTACTTCAATGTGGAAATATTTTAAGTTGTACGCCTCTTATAGGATTAGATTCTTGTTCAAGGAATCCTCACCATTGGGTTCTTCAAAAGGCCCCCCTTACTTTGGGTCTTCATCGAAACTCGAATGCATTGGAAGAATGAACTATAGTTATTCATCATGGGAACCGACACAGGATCTGATGCTTTATGTTTGAACTGGAGGATGGTTCACCAGATATAACACCTATGGGGGTCTTAACTAATATGAAACAGTCTTGATTAGATAAAAACATGTGTTCTGTAGTGGAATCATGTACATATGGTTAATTTAGATTTTGGGGGGAAGATATAAGAAAAAGGAATAACATCCATCTTCATCATAGATATCCAGAAAGAAGTCTAAGAAACCATCAAATATGTTGAAATCAATATCTAGGAAAATCATTTTATCAGATAGTGAAATTTGATATTATTTTTTTAGAATTGAAAACTCGATTTTTTCTGAATTAAATACAATAACATTTTTTGAAATTACAGGCTATAATTTTTTTTGAATTGGATAGGAAGACTACCACATCTTTTCCCTTTAAAAACTAAATTGATAAATTTCTTTTGTGGTAGAGGGAAAGAGTATCCAGAGAAAAAATCATCTTGGGATGTTTTTTTAAAATTGGTTGCTGGGGTCAATGATTCAAAAAAAAAACCATGTTATTTTTTTTGAAACAATGATGTGTGAGGTGTGCTGATAAGGAGGGGAGATGGGGAGACACAAAAAAATGGGAAAAGGAGAACCCAATTTTGACTTATGAAAATGTGGTGTGGATATTGAAAAAGGATAACTCACTTTCTGATAAATGAAAAGAAAATATGGAGGATAATTGAATCTCACATAAATTATGAATAATTATAAATACTATTCATCTAATTCTCCGCCTCTCTTCTCCTCCGCTGCTACAAAATGATCAATTGTAAATTTTTTAGATCGTTCTCGAAACACCTCAGCTTCAAAAGACCTGTTACCACTAAAGGTGGTTATGGGAAGAGTAATAAAATGTAGATCAAATGGATCTCTCTTTTCTCACCTAAACTTATAACCTTCCTCTGATACCACTGATGGAGGATCTCACAACAACAAACAAAATTGCATGGACGTATATCACTATAGGTGATCACAATATATAAACTCAATATAAATAATGGTATTTATTTCTCCACTCAAATTTTTTATTACAACTCATAAACACACACCCTATTTATAGGGATAAAATCATATAGAAAAAATAAATGATAAAAATAGAGGAAATAAAAGTCAATGGTTGGTTGCAGTTGGATCCACCCAATACTCCTGATCCATACACATTAAGCTACCCAATGATGAATTATCCAAGCCTCTATTACTATAGTAGAGACAGTCTCTATCAAAGGAATAAATTAGTTTAATTTTCCAACAATCATCCATAGAAAGGGATTGATTCAAGATCCCAAATAACATGAATTTGTTTTTAATAAGAATATATTTATCCTATATTTCAAATACCATTCTACCTAGAAGGCCATTCTCATGGATATATTTACAGAAACTTGAGCAGTAAAATCATCCTAAGGTGGAGGGAGTGAAGAAAAGATGGCCTGGAACATCCTCAAGATAAATACTATGGAAGAGTGATTTTTGAATTTCACTAAGCGTAAATTAAATCATGGATAGGTAGAGAGAGGAATACAAGAAATTAATATTTGTAACTATACACCCTTGAAATAAGAGAGTACAAACTACCCATTTTCATTCCAAAAATTTAGGTTCCCCTCTTGATGATCAAATGTGAGTTATCCATAATTAAAATAATTTATTTCTAATTCTATTTCCAAAAATGTTATCCAAAATCACGATCGATCCATTGATAGGGATAATATTTGAACATCCTCCTAATGAATATGGAAGAAAGGGAGATTCCTAAAAGGGATTACCAAACAAGTTTCTCCAACATGAATCTCATGTTCTCCACTATACACCTTAGGCTAATAACCCCTCCTCATACGGTTTGTCCAGGTGATTCTAACTAGACCAATGCTAATGAACTTACTAATGAGAATAACAGATATATTTTTTGAATATTCTCTCAAAGTTGTTATGAACACTCTTAGGGTATTTAAAGAATTAGAGAACGGGCATGGGAACCAAGCATAATTCAAGGGTAATAATGATGATTCTACCACTGAATGAAAGGAAGCATATCTTCCAATCAAGGATTATTCATGTGGTTATATTATAAATTCCATAAAAATTATAGATGCACACACTCTAATTTAAAAGGTTGGTTCCATGATAGTCTATTAGAAAATACCTTCTCGAGATATTGATTCTCTCCTCAATAATTTTTCTATACATGACTATGCACTTATTAGGAAAGAAAACACTAATTTTATCCAAGTTAACACATTAGACACTTCTATTTATATATTAAATTAGAAGTCTATTAAAATAATTAAATGAGTTGATACCACTATTGATAAATAAAAACATATCATCTGTAAATAACAAGTGAGAAATTCCAAAAAATTTGTCCCAACCCCTGAATGGGTGAATTGAACCATCCATAATTCCCTTATTCAAATTCTTGCTAAAAGAGTCCAATACAAGAATAAAATTTCTTGTGGGAAGGGGTAACCTTGATGAAGACCTATAATATATTTTAAAATTTTTAACCTCATTCTCAGGAATGAGACGGTGAACCAAGATGTGGAGTACTACCAGATTAAAAGGTGCCACGCCATTCAAAGAAACAATATTTCAAAATAATTTTGAGGATGTGAATCTACTATATTCTATCATATAACTTTTCCATGTCAACTTTAATAATAATTTTAGAACCCATCACCTTTTAGAAAAGTCATAAATAATCTCCTAGGAAATAACAATGGCACCCTTGATACTCCTTCCCTTGATAAATCCATATTTCTCTTCCGAGATCAAGAGGGGGAGAAGCTGAGCCAGTATTCTATTCAGAATAGTAGTGGGAATCTTATAAGAAAAATTACACATAATAATGGGTCAAAAATAGAAAAACTGGTTCGTTTTATTCAAATTGTGAATTAGAAAACACGATGGTGGAAAAGGAAAATCTTTGGAGAGGGACCCCTTTGAAAAAATCCTGAATCACTTAAATGATGCCTCTATGAATGATATCCCAATATGTAGAGTAGAAAGGTCTTGGAAATGCATTTGGATCTAGATAAATATATGGTTTGAGCCGTATGATTTCACCCTTCATATCATCCTCCTATAAAATTCATTCAAGAATATAATTATGGAGATCCCTTACCATATTAGCAAAAAAATAAAAAAAGGAGTCATCCATAATCACATTTATCCATCACCCTCTCATAATAGGCCCCAAAACTACAAGTAAATTAGAAGAAAAGGACATAGAAGGAATAAAAATGTGACTTGGATCATCTAGGTGGGACCAATCAGCTAAAACCATTTTTATTTTAACAATAAACCTCGTCTCTTGGATATATGCATGAAATTAGGTTGTGTTACTATCACACTCCCTCAACTATTTGACCCATTGATGTATCTTTAGTATTCTTTATAGTTTTGTAAAAATCCTTTTCCAATTTATGCTAGTGTGGAGTCTACCAGAGGAAGACACCATCATCCCATTTAATTTAAAAACTATGATCAATATGGAAAATTTCATTATGAAGTTTATCTAGATTACTCCATTGAACCGTCTAACTATTTCTCTATAAAATTATGTCAGTTTTTATCCTTTTGAGATTTCTTTGGAGCACCACCTAGGAATGACCCTATACTGGAAGAGACTATGAAGCATATAGAAAATAACTACAACCATCCATATCTATCCAATGTGTGTATAAAAAGAATCGTCTATTTGACCTAATGAAACTTTGATCTTGGGGGTGTGAAGGAGCAAGATAATACAAGGTCCTAGCCAAAGGTTAGACCAAGGAATTGGAGAAGGAAGCAATTTTGTCAATATTGATGTGGAGTATATCAAGTCTACTTCAAATATGGTTAATACCTACTTTTTATTTCACCAAGTTAATACATCACCAGATAATCCTATATCAATGAAATATTTGAAATCTATAAATGATTGAAACTCAATCATTGCATTTTTGGAGTAAAGACCCCCTACCCTCTTCACCTAATAGATCATAACGGTGTAGAAATCTCTATAAAAAACTAGGTCTCCAAACAAGGGTTGAAATAAGAAAGAGTGTCACATAGGTCCCTCCTACTAGCTACCTAAAATTTACTCATAGACCACTATTAGGAATATTAAAATATTCTCTTCGCATACCTTGATGGTGATATGATGGGGGGAAGTTTCAATGAGGAAAAAATTAACACAATACTCCAAAAAAATATGTTAATATTAATTTTCCATCAATTCATATAATTTTGGAATTAAGTATTCTGAATATAATCTCAATATAATTTGAATTGATATCAGGTTCCATGATATCCAATAGAGATATCTTCTTATGGAAAATGGTTAGTAGAAGATACAAATATTTCACTAAAGAGACAATGCATATAGTGTTCCAGATCATATATGAAGTAATTCAGAATAATATAGGTGACCTAATACCTTGATATATATTTCTTCTAAATTTCAAGAGAGACAATATAAATCATTATTTTGTATCAAGTCACTATACTACTGGGAGGGATGGAGTCTTAGGGATTCCTTTGACTCCCTCTAGATTATTGTGATAGGGTCTCATCATTAACTAAACCATCAAGAACCTAATAAGAATTCTTATAGACTAGATAATCCTATTTATGAGAAGAATTAATCCATACAACAAGATCCTTGGAAGGTTCAGGTTGGGAACCATAAGATGAAGTTGAAGGGTGCAAAACATCTTCTAGAAATGTTTCTAGTGCATTACCTGGACCACCCTACGCAGGGAGTTTGGAAGGGGATTGGATCTACCAACTATATTTTGAACCAATTTGGAGATTCTACCTTAATTGAATCATTTTAACTCCATGAATAAGATAATTATAATTTTTTATCACAATATCTCAACTGGTGAATCAAGAAAAAAAATTTACGAACTTGTTTCTAAAGATCTATTTAATAAGGAATATATTGATTCATGTTCTTAAATTAAAGAAATCCTAAATCGGTTTCCAAAAATATGTTTCTAATTTTATTTTTGTATCCCTTAAAGTGTTACAAAATAATTCAATTACCTTGAAAAGTAATTATAGTCCAAATAACATTCCTTAGTCAAAAATGAGTTTGAATGAAAAAATCTTACTGATGATATAGAAACTGAAAAAAATTAATTTAGAGATTAAAGGAAAATTTTTTATACATTAGATTGATTTTATAAAATTAATACATGAGGAAAAATATTCTTTCAAAATGATAAAATAAAATATTAGTTCATTTAAAGATTAAATTATTGTTCAATAAACTCTACTAGACACCAAGGTAAATAAGAGTAAGGATCTTCACCATCTACTTTAAGAAGAGATAAAAGTGAAATAAGATGATTTTATAAAGACAAAAAAGGAATTTAAAGAGAGAATGAATATAGTGCAGAACAATAAATACATTATCAATATGAAATTCATAGATATTGAAGTTAAATTAAGGATTCTATATGCATATTAAGCCATTACTTATCAATAAGATGAAAAAAATTCTTCAAAAATGTGTAAGGAGGATTATTATTTCAAAATACCTCCTTATTGTGGATAAAACATCCATGGATCATCTAATAATAAAATTATTACAAAACAAGAAGGGAATTTACCATCCAAATATATAAATATATATTTTACTAAATCTATTTGTATTCATCAATCAAGTTTAAACTTAAAATCAATACACACGTGGATGAGTAAAAATTACGAGGTTCCAAAAAATATATACGAAATAGTTTGAATAAAGTTTATAAGTTGTTTTTTCTAAAAATAATCTCATTCAGTAAATGAAATGGAACAAACTCAGCATGAAAATATATCTAGCTAGACTATATTCCAAAATAATAAATCAATGCTTGTGGGA
Organism: Viscum album; assembly: GCA_963277665.1. Taxonomy (NCBI): domain Eukaryota; kingdom Viridiplantae; phylum Streptophyta; class Magnoliopsida; order Santalales; family Viscaceae; genus Viscum; species Viscum album. The sequence continues at coordinate 1,631,450,726 of OY728155.1, read as the reverse complement.
ATTTTTTAGTTATATAACAAGTTTCATCATATTTATGTTGATTGTTGGAATAGTTTTTCATCCTATTAGAGAAAATGGAAGCATTAATTGAGAGGTAGAAATCCGGAAATGAATCAACAATCATATGAAAAAACTGAATAATATGTATACTTAAAATATATTTTAAAGACAAAAATTTTGGTGGTAGGTTCAATGGCAGTGATCACAAGGATAATTCATGCTCACTTAAGAAGGTATAAAAAAATTATTCTATAAAATATATAGAGAAAATATATTCTATCCTTGAGAAAGAATAAGTATAAATTTTATAATAAAGATACTCTCAAGAAGAAAATGAAGAATTCCAATCCAAAATGATTTTTTTCTTTTGTTGGAAATAAAAAAACATAGACACTTGTAAAAAATAAATTAATTTGAATATTAATAAAATAAATATTGGGTAAATTTGAAGGTAACTACAAGAAAATAATAAGGGCACTAACTTGGTGAAAGGAATTTTATGGAAACCATGTGGAATAATCAAGGAGGATGAGCACAAACACCAGAAAATGTTAATTATTTGGCTAGTTGGTCTTGAAAATTTTATAAGAATAGAATAGGTAACATAAAATAAATTTTCCAAAGGAATAAATAGATAATACAAACAAATAAGGATTCAAATTTCATGATAATTTTTCAAAATATGAAAGCCTTAGATCATATGACATTTTTTGGGAGGTACGAGAAATCTATACATAATTCTGAGGTTTTTGTAATAATCACACTAACTCAAGAAGAAATATTGAATAATATTAAGAATTAACCAAGTTATGCATGTGAATTGATGGATCATAATAATATCTCACACAAATAAATAATAAATAATTCAACATTTCTCAATGTAAATTCCAATTTAAAAGCAAAAGAGATTACATGAAGGATACACTCAAGGGAAGAGAAAAAAGAGGAAACAATATCATGGTTAAGAAGAGTCTCTTAATATTATTTCTCATAATAATTATAAGATGAGGTTTCACCTTATTAATGTATTAGTTTTATTGAGTTTTTATACTTTTTTATGGTTTATTGGAGGTAAAGGTAGTTCTCAAGAAGAGAACTAAAAAAGAAACATGAGGCATCAACATTTGTCAACAAAATGAATCAATGTAATAGGAAAAACAATTAAATATCTAAAAAAGTCACCATATTTGTATTATATTTCATTAAAAAATAAGGTCAAACTAGATGAATTAAAGAAGTTGGTTATCCCTATCGAGGAAGGTTTCCTTGAAGAGCATCCAAAATTAATTATTTATTAAAAGTTGGGAATTTTCAAAAGTGATTAAAAGGGTTCATTGAGAAGGTATGTATGCCCAATATCTATTCCATAATTTCTCAACCAAGATTAATAATATTAAGTGGGTAAATTATTTCATCAAGAACATAAATGATGTAAATTAATGTAATTCTAGGTTTGTTTGTTTTCTAAAACATAAGTTTCATTTATTCAATTGTTTTAATTTGTGTATTGAGATATGTGTGGGTATTTCAAGGTGAAATTATTTAAAAAGTACATATTCATCAATTGGTATTAATTTATTAATCCTAAATAAATTTTATACATTTATTGATGAATGAATATTGAATTTTTTTGAGCTGGTATCGAATTCACGGAGTTATGAACAAAATTGTAGTCTAATGAAAACCTTCATGTTTTTTAAATCATGCATAACACATGTATACTTTTCATGATATGAGTGATGAAACATAATTGGAAAATGAAGTCATTACATCTTCTATCATATGATTTATATTCCCAATAACGTATAGAGGGAATAAAATCATATAATTCAATGAGAAAGGTAGATTAAAATAAGAGGTAAGAAATTGATCACATATTGACATCCCATTTTCATGCATGGGTACTGAAAAAAAAAATAAAGGTGGTGAATTATTGAATTCAATTTTGGTTGTGTTGTATTTATTATCAATAAGTATCAATGAATATGATAGAAATATGTACATTTTCAAAAAAAATATTTTATGGTGCATTAAAGTAGTTTAAAATTCCCTAGAATTTTTGAGATCCGTCATCTTAAATTTAGGTTGGTTGAAGTGAAGAGTGATTTATATAAAGTAAATATTATATATATATATATATATTGGAAGGATTTTTATTTATAAAGAAAATAAAATTGGGTTGAATTTATTTAATGTTTAAATTGCATGTTGTTATTCCACTGACACTAAATTTCAAAAGAATCCTATATTCAGAAAAGTCCCACTTTAACTTGAGAAAAAAATTACCAACTATTAGCTAGCTCAACTATCCAAGCTACCTGAAAACCATTGAATGCTACTCAAGAATAAATCTATGAGTTATATGATGATGGAATAGAGGGATAATAGGCTTCATGGTGGGTTCTTATGTGAGTTTTCATGTGAAAAAATGTTTATCATCCAAATGTATGGGCCAATACAATGAGTTTTTGGTGGTAGATATCTCCCATTAGACATCACTAATCCATTGTTGAAGTTTTTATCCTTATATGTAACTGGCCATCATGGAGAATTTTTGATGTGGGATCAAGAAAAACATAATCACTATTCATGTTCAAAAATGGCATGTGGTAGCGGGCTCAAACAAATATAGTGAAATATATATTACTCATACATCACTAATAAATGGCATACCCACATCTCAAAAGTCATTTTCTTCCATTCATAAAGCCAACTAACTTAAGATACCACACTTAATTTCACATGATAGGTATCAATGTACCATAAGAACTACGTGATTATAGATTAATGCATTATAGAAATTCATCAGAAAGAGCTGTGTATGTTTCATTGGGAACTAAAATATAGAAAATTACTTACAACATATAAGTCACTGAGGACATATATAAGATTCATTAGAAAGTATATACTAATTATTCTTTATCTACCTAAAATTGAGTTGTGGGTTTGTATATTTCATCCAATATTTATTTATTTGTATGAATCTTTGGGTATGTATCAAAAAACACATTGTCGAATTTGAGAAAACCATAGAATTTGAATTTTTATAGAAATATAAAGAAATGTTCCAAATAAATATTATAAATAAAAAACAAGGAATGATTTTTAATTAGATTATGTGGTTTTTTTTGGATCAAGTTGGAAATATCATGAAACTAATTATCTATGGTTCATGCTCAGTAAATTTTAGGACTAAAAATTTAGATAGAATATATAACATCTAGAGTTGGTATAATAGACTAAGGAGTAACCACATTCAAATAGAGGAGACCACATCATGGAGAAGTTCCTAGTAACTATAAAATAATAATTATTTAATCATTATGTCATGTTAAGGAGTCTTTCAAGTGAGTTTATCATCAATGAGGAATAATGAAATTTATTTGAGTCATTATGTTGAGAAAATATGTAAATATTGACAAAAACACCATGATGGTGACTGTAGTGAGTCTCGAAACTACCTATCTGAAACGAAGATTGAATGAAGATAATATTATAGTGGACATTGTGGTGATTTTTTAAAGTTTTTTGAATTAAAGAGCTTTAATTCAAGGTAAAAAATATCATAATAATTAATTCCACACTATAGTGGTGGTTGTTTTTGACATCAATACCACCTATGAGAAATGACGAGGTGGATTACATTGTAGTTATTTTTCTTGTGAGAGTTTTTATATTCCTTGGATGCTGGACATTTTTTGAGACACATCATGAGGAATTAAATGTAATAAGACACATTTTGGTGTATAATGATTCATTCATATGTAGAAATATCGATTTAATTGAAACTACTAGGGTTTATGGAGAGTTTTAAATTTATATATTCAAATATCAAAGGAAGAATTAAATTATATTGGGTCTTAATAAATAATAAATATGATTGAGATTTAAAATAAAATATTTAAAGAGATTAAAAGTTATATATTTATGAATAAATAATATTTACATGATAGAGTGAGTATATATTCTTAGGAGAATAAAGAAGAAAAGTGATATCAACCATGTGATGTTAAAAATTATGTAATTATAAAAGAGATTGGGAGTAGACTCTATATATATCTACTCATTCTATGAATTTTAAAGAATAATAATAATTGATTTGAAACTATATACAAAATTTCCTTCCATTTAACTAATGAAGAAGGAAATGAAAATTTAACCTTGTCTAATATAAATCATTTGAAAGATGAGTAAAGTGTTAATGCCAGCTTACTATATCCATATGTTGTAGAATTCTGAAGTAGTTTGAGGCATCCCAATTATTAATACAACTGAGGTTATAAGTTCACTCATTTTTTTCTAGGAGGGACACCAATTTCTATTGTTGATCTACATCAAGTGGTGCTGACTAAAATCTTGTATTCCTTAAAGCCTTACAGACTACAAAGTTATTATTTTCTTTATACCTTGTCAGTTCCAAGATAAGAAGTTCAAGGAAATATCCTTTATTGTGATTTATTTTATAATGGGATGAAAGCTATGTATGTGGGATAATAACCATAGTACATCAAGGATGCATTCATCTTCAATGAGGTGAACCTCATCAACAAATCCTAGTGTTATTGTTCTAATTCTTTCTTATTTATATTTTCATGTATGCTAACCAAAGATAATATAAAGAGGAAAATAGATCCACCGAAAGAACAAAATAATATTTGATAATTGAAATAAGGAAAAATGGAAAAAACTATATCATCACTGCTCCCACCACACACCAAGTGTTAGACACATAACATTGTGATCATATCACCCATTTGATCCTTCATTATCAATTCCAAATAACCATTTATTAACCAGATTTATTAATTATCAACATTGAATCCAATAAATACACACCCACTTTGGTGTAATTTATTTTTCAATTATCACATAATATTTCCACCCCCTTAATTTACCACATTTATAAAATTATTTATTTTTATTAAATTAATTCCCATATATATAATTCAATTAATTAAATCATTCCTAAATTCTTCCATATCCAAGGTTACTACCACATTCTAAATACACAAACTACACTAACCTCATATACTTCATCAATCCACCTCACTAATGGTCACAACATCACCTCCTCTACTTCAAAAAAAATTAAATCACCCAAAAAACTTTTCCATTACAACAATACTTCTGTAACAATAGAAAATAAGAAAAAAATCACATTTCCTAATATCTTCATTATCTAATTACAATTTCATGATTATAAAAAATAATAATTTCTACATTTTCACTACGTTAATTCATTACCATATTTAAATAATTCATCTAACTTAAACATGATTCAACATATCAATAAAACTTTAAATCACATTAGAATTAATATCATAATAATAATAACATAAAAATAAAAAATAAATCATCAAAATCATATTTGGGACACTTAACTTTCTAATTTACTAATTTATATTCAATAATAGAGTTTTACCTATTTTTATAATAAAATTTAATTCATGATTAATCCTCAGTAATAATTATAAATAAAATATACAATTTTAATAACCTAAATCAAATGATGACCGAGAAGAACAATTCAAGGAAAATAGGGAAATTGAGGATTGAAAACCCATAACTTCACAAGGATTCTTCAATAACCTATAAAACATTTACATATAATTATTAATTCATAAAAAAATAAATAAAAAATTACACCAAACTTATACATATATCTTTGAAAGAGAAGAATAATAAATAAATAAGGGAAAAGATAGGAGGATCAATTTAGATTTAAAGAACAAGATCACACTAAGATAAGGGATTATTATATCACATAGGGTGTCTAAAATCACCAAGAAGATGAATCCTAGATGAAAATGGTTCAATATAAGACAAGGAACTAAATTAAAGTAAATGGGTGGATAAATTTATAATAAAATTGTGGACAACCAAACCATAATTTGTATATAATAAACCATGGAAGGATTTATATTGATCAATGGAGGTCTAAAAACAATAGTATTTAAAATTTTGATCTTATTATAAAAATATTTGGCGGTTTCACTCCCTAGAAATTACATTGAATAAACTAAGGAATAAAAAATATAGACCATGATTTATTCCTTAAATCCATTCTTTTAACTACAGAATGACTGGGGCATAGAACCTACCAAAATGTAAAATTTTTCCACCATAAAGAGAAAATGATAATTTTCCTCCTCCCAATATAGGTAGATATTTTTCTCTAAACTATTTCTATAAAAATACACACTCCATACAAACCCCATCCAAATTTAAAAATATGATTTTTTTTTGAAACTCGTTATGTGGTGGGACCATGACCATGATATAATTTCATTGAAAAAATGAAAACACATCTCTTCAATAACAAACAACTTCCAAAATCACTTTCACCACATTTGAAACTTGAAAAACACAAAGTATTGAAACCTAAAAAATATATACATCTACGATTAATGTAATTATATATAAAAATTCATTTGACTAATAAATGAGTCATTGATTAGATGGATTGATAGTTTTTTTTCAACTTACATTGATGTTTGATGAATTCAAATTACTGGTGGATATTAGTTGTGTTTTTGAATTAATGTGTTTAATATAATACTTATCAATTAATTTTGGTTAGAGATATATTTATATCAATTTTAGTTCATTTACTCTATTATTTCCCCCTACCCAATCTTGGATGTTTTCCATGAAATATACGTGTTTGTAATCTTTTTCTCAACCATAGTTCAAGACTATAGGCTACTAATGATACCCTTTACTATTTAATCTTAATATTAGCTACCAACTTATGATTGATATAAATGATAATTTACACCTATATTGAAACTCTTTCCATCCCACAATACTATAATCAAGGTGGATTATTATTGCGATAGTAATTATTCTTTTCTCACCCATAAATCTTGGTTTGAGGTAGGTAATTTATATAGATTTTTATTTTATATGATATTATCTATAGTAATAATTTTATTGTAATGTACGATTGTTCATCTTGGGAGATTCATCTTGTAAAACACTTGTGTATATATGTGAGAGAATATTATTATATTTTTTATGTTGTTGATTTTACATTACTACCACTGAAATGTGGGGTAGATGAATACTAACATCCATAAAGGGAGGTTTATGGTGGTCCTCTACATGGATAGAGTGTTACAAATTTTATTATTATCCATGTAAATAAATGTCTGAAATATATAATAGTTGGGCTTGGATCTTAGGTACCTTTTCTTCTTTCCATAAACCCAAGATCCATATGGTAGTACAATAGGACCAGAAACCTTGGTTAGTAGTTTCCACTTGTATAATATAGTTCAAGGAGTATCCCTTATTATTTTAATATTATAAAAAAAATTATATAATTATATATAATTTTTTTTGTTTTATGATTTTGATTATGTAATGGTTTGCGAAAACATCAACTGATGTAAAAAATGTAACCAATATTGATGTATGTCATGATATTTGGTTCTTTCTAGACGTTATTTATTGAGAATGCATATATAGAACATTGGATTATAGGGTTTATTTAATACTTGGTAAGACCATACTGAGTATTATTGTTCATCACTCCATTACACATCATGGTTTTTAGATTCTTTTTCTCCTATAGACTCATTTTTTTTGGTTAGTTCATAATCATTGATGATGGATTCTGGAAGAATATTTGATAGAAGGTGATTTTGAGTCTTCATTTAGTCATCCACATTAGTTTTGTCTATTTTTAAATATCTTTTTTATTAAATATATTTGGGATGTGTTTCTTGTATATAAAGATTTATTGGACTATTTTATGTTGTATTATTAATATTCTTAGTTTCTTCACTTATTTTATATTTAATTTATTATAATTTATTTGTACCATGGAGGTTGATGTTTCTTGTAACATGTGACCAATTATATTAAATGATAATTCTTCCCAACATTTTTTAGGGATAGCTCATTTCTCTTCACTAACCCCTAGACTATTTGGGATTATCTTACGAAGTTCTATTATAAGTTTATTGGGAAGTGAAAAATTTGTATTAGTGCATTAGGTTGGTTTTTTGAGTCAGGAACATATGAGGTTTTGTTGTGATAACAAATAATAATTTATACTATGAATCATTATTGTATTGATTAATAGTAGATAATATTGTAATGGTTATGGGTAAACAATGTATTCATAAAAATGACAATTATTGATGACTCGCAATTGAAAAATCATAATAAAGAATCTTTGGTATAAGGGATGATATAATCTATCATATGGATCATGATCATGACTATGTGATTCCTTGTTTTTTGGACTTGGATAAATTTTGGGATAATAATTTTGTATATGATTATTTAAAAATTTATCAATATCTATATCACATGTTATGAAATTTATATGAGGATATTTTTTAGAGATATTGAAATGTATTCATTAGGTTTATGAAATTACATTGTATATTAATAGTTTATATTATGAGATGAGACAGTGATAAAATATTAGATTATGTGATATAGATCACTTGTGATTTCAGAAGTAGTGATTTAAGAGTACCCAAGCAGACTCCAATATTAGTCTTGTTGTATTTTGGTTACTAATTATTGTTGTAAATATTGATAAATTCATCTATATATTTTTAATTTTTATCTTTTTCATTCTACAAGTTGATTAAGTTTTTTTATTAATTATATAATGATCTAAATTTATAAAATTTTATGTAATGCTATGATTTGGAACCATTGAGTTTAAATAAATCATATTTCTATTTGGAACCATTTGACATGAAGAATATATTAAGATCTATGTATCGATACCCACACCTTTGATTATTACAAAAATATATCTCATCATGGATGATATAGTTTCTTATATTTATGGGATGTTTTATGTGCATAGTCAGATGATATGTGTTGAAATTCAACTTCATAAAATTTAATAGGATATTGTTCCTAAAATGAAATATGCATTTATGGGAAATTTTTTATGTAATGGTATTAACATATGGTTAACATATGGGTGAATTTTTCTAAAGGTTATGTAAAACATTACATTCACCCAATTTTACGATATTGGAAAACCACATGAGGCATATTTCAATACATCTCATTCAAGCATGGGCTATCTATTATCATCTAATTATATTATCATTGAGAATATAAAATTAAGACTAGTTATGTATTTGTAAAAATATGAGAAATTAATTCTTTGGGATTATCTATATGGATATATGTACAATATAAGGGAAATGGATACTAATTTTATATTCTACTTATATTATTTTAAGATACAATGGGAGAAATAATCAAGATCATCTCACTAAGTTATGGATTGAAAGTAGAGTGATGATTTTTATACATTTTTATAATTTTGAATTTCAAATGTAAGTGTTAAAATTGACTCTATCATAGAATAGAAAGGCCATATTTTTATAATATATCAATTTTTTGGAACTAGTATTTCTAGAATTTAGTGATCGATAATTAAAAGAGGAGAAATTTTGTTATAGTCATACTCTATTATTGGTAGGTGTAATTTTAGTGTTTTAATAAGACCAATCATGGTCAGTTATGCATATTTAGTACTGTATAGTTTATATGTGGTGCTATGGGTCCTCGATAGACTGTTTACTATTTTTATCCAACTGCTAGAGTTGGAAATACACTTAATAGAAACAAGTCCTACTTGATAGTTTCTTCCACAATAAAGAGATAATGATTTAATTAATGAATTCCCTAGTTTGTGATGAAATCATAATTTGATAAATAATTTTTTATAGGGTATATGAATTGAGTAAAAATAATTAGTCATCAATATAGTTTGAAAATAGTTGTGGAGTGATATGGATAATGATTATTTTTCTAAATGACAGTGATGAAAATATGGTCATCTCAAAAAGTGGTCAGATGACTATAATAATATGGAAGAAGAATAAATTGTGTTGTATTATATGGTAGTGTCTATGGACTAAATTTACATTCATATGATTGTACTATTAACCAAATCAATAAAATATTATTTTTTTAGTTTTATTGTGAGTTTAGGAAATGATATTATTATTTTTAGTTTATTATTTGTAAATTTTTAACGATGGATTTATTAAAATGTAGTGTAAGGAGACATTATTTTTAACAAAGAAAAGTATCTATGATGAAATAGTCAAAGTTACTTTCTTTGATTTTTTATTCACTACAATATGATATTGATATATTACGTAACATTATATTGAATAAATATTAGTAACATAAAGTTTATTTCCTACCATTAATCAATATCTATTAATTGGTTATATTTTTAAGGAATTTGATATCACTTGTTTTTTTTGAAGTGATATATTTTGAAGGGTAAACTATAAAAGAGAAAAAGAGTTTTAAGTGATGCATTAAATGAGTTTGGATATGATTTTAGTCTAATGTTTGGATCTTTTCTAATTTAAATTAGTGGATAGTTTACACAAATTAAAGGATGAATTTTTATTTTATATGGATAAGTTTAGTCTGACATGTTTTCATGTGGTTGAGTAAGTGAAGCTGTGTCAAGATCTATAGATTTTTGAGTTGTGTTGTGATATTTTGGGAAGTATGAGATGAAAATATTGGTTTTGATAATATTTTTGGTGAAACACCTCTATTATTTTTAATGGTGGGAATCATAACACACTCATTCAATGATGAATAATGGATTTTGATGAGATATGGAAGAAAATGTTGTTTTAGTATTACTATTTATTATAGTAACATTATGAATATTGTGAATATATAATTTGGATTTCAAGATTATGTTATACAGAAGTTATTTATATGTTATGTATTGATGTAATAGTTTGTTTTTTTTATTTATCTATTACTATAAAATATAAATAATGAGTTTTATTTAGATTTGTAACTTAATATTTGATTTATTATTTATAAGAGATAAATTTTATAGTGAAGATTATACCCCTTACCATTTATAAGGAAATTATAATGGTTTTATAATTAAAAATTAATAGTTATCAGAAAGTGGTTCTGTAATGTTGAGAATAATCATTGAATTTGGTAAAGATATTATTAATTCAAATGGGATACAAGATAGACACTCAGAATTTGGAAATGTGAAATTATTTTATATTTTTATTCTTTATATTGTATAATGAGAAAGTTTATTATAGAATGGATATGAGTGGTTATATATTGAAGAAATTATTATCGTATATTTCGATACTATACTTTTCTAGGTTTCAACATTCCATTTATTGGTTAAAAATTGGGTAAAAGTTATTGTCTTTCAAAATGGATGTTTTTAGGAGTTAATGTTATGTATTTTTAGATATATGGCTTATTTTATTTTTAGAGATAATAAGTTTTAAAGGTGGTGAATATGTAATATTAAGATATTATTCAAATAATTTCATTTATATACTTGGACATTGACTTTAGTTTCATATTTATTTTATTCAATAAAGTTTCTATATAGTATATGGTTCTTGGTTGAAGTGAGAAAAATAGTTTTTAAAAGAAAATAATATTTTTAGTAAAATGATAAAATAATAAATTATTGCTCAATGGAGTATCATATTGAGAATTATACATCACTATTGAGGCTGAAATGAGGTCTTTCATTTGGAATGATATTTTGAAATTTTTTGACATCATTTGAAATTTTTGTATTACTGGTGAGTGTTTTTAAATAAATAATATAATTATTAATATATATATTTTTCTTAACATAAATTAATCTATATATCTATCTTTTAGATGAATTCACATAGAGGATAGGTTTTGGGTTCTCTTAACATGGTGTAAAACCAAAGAGATAGGATTTTTTAGAGATCATGAGTTTGATAGAGAAATATGTACAGTTCATTGATTTTGATATTATCTTATGTTAATATCAAAAAATAAAAGAAAATTCTTCTTCTAATTCCACTATGATTCAAAATTTAAAGTTATATTTATGGATAAATAATTCTAAAAAATTATAAATATGAATAAATTAGAATTCAAACAATCTTAGTCATAGATTGATGTAATTTTTTTAGAGATGTTCGATAGTACCAAAATTTTCACAATTATTTAAAGGAAAAAAATTTAAATTAATATCAATTAGATTACATTAATTTATTATATGTCTCAGTAAATATTAAAATTAAATAAATATGATCAAATTTGGATTTATAATTTTGAAGATAATATAAAGCGATATTTTGATTCCATATTTTGATAAAAATGATAATAACTTAAATATGCGAAGAATAATGTTTCAAATGATATTCCATTTTTTATATTATGTTGAAAAATGACCAAAAAGGATAATAACATGAAATAAGATATACATATTTAATTTTTTTTAAGAGATGCTTTTATTTTACATTCACATATCTCTAAATTGTAATGGAGTTATTGTTTGATTCATGACTTAAAACTTAAAAAGGTTTTTTTCTCATGAAAATTAACCAATGAGGATGAATAAGACAATATAATATGGTGGGGTTATCAGATCTGGTGATGAGTGGAATTGAATTTATAGTCATTAAATCATTTATCATATAGATTCATAAGGGTCACATACCCCCTCCTTCGGTGAAGAATAGAACCAATAAGGGTGATAATATATTGTTCAATAAAAATGATTAGAATTATAGTAGGGGTGTGTGGGATGTGGTATACTTCATTGGATCATGAAATTTAGATTTATGGTTTACATGAATCTAATGGTATAGAATGAGAAACATATGGGAGTTTCATGAAATATGCACATTATATGTGGGGGATGCCACGTGGAATCCCTAATTATCCAGATATTTTAGACATGCATGGGGGCCCATGTGGGTTTAATTTTCCATAATAATTTTTTTAACTCGTATCAACACACCAGTTCTACTAGGAACTTATTATGTCATTTTATAGAATTTTGGTAAATAAATTTTACTAATTTTAATTTAATATCATTCATGAATGTAATGAACCAAAATTTCACTATATATGTTCATTAACTAAATATTATAATGGTAGTTTATTATAAAAAATAATAAATTCAAATTAAACATTGATAAGTTAGAATAAAATTTAATTTTTATAATGTACATAAAAGGAAGTAACCATATTACAAAATCTATGAATAAAAAAATAAATATACAAAATCATGTAGAAAAATTATCCCTTATAGAGCTTATTATTCTGATATTGAAGAATATTCACTAGGGTTTTCCATAGACCATGCACAATATGAACTCTAAATATTAATAAATGAGAAAAATTTTATGCTAGATAAATTCAAGCTTGTGGAAATTTCCATGTGTTTTATGATACATAACCCCACCCTTGACCACCCCAAGAGTTTACAATATGATTAGATCATACATAGAGATAATGAAGGGATATGAAAATAGAAATTAGGATGATATAATTAGGTAATTATTATTGTAACAAGTTATTTATCGCATATATTTTACACATTTCTCATTTATACTTTTAAAAGGAAAAAGGTATTTTTTTCTATAAAAATAGTTTTTTATTTATATTTCATATTTAAAATATATGTTTATGAATTTTAGAATATCAATATAAAAAATTAACATATTTTTTTTATTTTAAATTAAAATATTATATTAGTATAAATGTTTAGGTTTTTTATGAAATAATTGAATTTTTAAAGTAAATAGTGAAAATACCATTTTTACCAAAACTATATGTTTATATTTATATTATAATGATGAAGAATTTTATAAAACCTTTTAAATGGTAAAAAAAAATTTAATAAGTAAAACTAAATATTTTAAAAATATTGTGTTGAATTTGGAAAATTGGTGATTAATATTTTAAGAACTTTTGTAATATTTTCCAATAAAAATTGTTTTTGGTTTTTTCTTCTAATTAAGAATTTTTATGGAAAACTCTTGGTTTGTATTGGTTTTAAGGAAAAATAAAATTTAATATTTCTATAATAATCCAATTTATATCATAAAAATCAAATAAATTGATAATTTTACCCTTAAAATAAATTTTACGCTTTAAATACACTTTTTCTAAAAATGGGTTTTTATGTGTTACATGGGCTATAGTTAAAATTTATTATTCTTACAATTTCAATTCCCACTAAATGAGCATCAAAAAATTAATAAAACAAGAAATACCAGGATATGGGTATTTTGTTCCATTTAAACGAAAAATAAGGAGAAGGTGGTCGATGCTCGTGGATCGCATAATCCTCTAAGAGACATGCGATCACATGACCATCATAAGGTCACATGATGGAACCGTGTGCAGTTCATATCCTATAAAAGTCCCTGCAATGTCCCTTCAACAAATCCCATCTCCTCTTGTGAAGGTGCCTCAGATAGACCAGCGATCATGTGGTCGTAGCTAGATGAGCTCCCCTAGGTCACGTTGTTTTTCAACAATTGAGATCCCGATAACACATTTGAAAAAATGTTAACAATTTTAGGGAGATATCCAAAATACGGAGGCCTCTTGCAGTCATAAAACTCACATGATGGATCCCTGTTGGGGAGAATGATTTTCATTGACAAAATTCAAGTAAACTCATGATACCCCCAATCCTTTGTAAAATTAAACAAAATAAATAATGGGGGAGGAGGCGAGAGCCACTCTTGATCATAAATTTCATGTGACATGACCTAGGTGATCCAAAAGACACCACAAGACTAGAAAAATTTCTATGTACTCTCATAAAATCCCACCAACTTATCATCATCATCATGTGAATATCCTCGTGTATATACAAGTGACCTCTCACTTCCCCTTTGGCTCACTATGGAAAAAACGAATGGAATTTTACATGGAATGCTCATGCATCTCCGAAGAGACTATATTTGTTATGTGATGTATAACCAATAGGTAGAGTATTTTTCTTTGACATTACTCATGAAATCTCGCATGAATCCTGACCTTTGTGAAATAAAAAAAAAATGAAATAAAAAATAAGAGGACATGAGAGCCTCCCATGGTTGTAAAAATGGGGTGAAATGCTATTGAAATCTGTAGCATGGCCTCATAAGACTCCTTGACAAGTCAGCATGATCCCACAATGGACCCCAAATAATCCATCCTTATCTCATAGAAATCCCCATATAATTACCTATGATTATGTGGACAACCTTCAATAGGTTCCCTAATCACGTTAAGGAACTTAGGCATGTGAAATTCAATAATATAAATGTCCTCTGCCATGCTATCATTATTCAAAAAGTCCCCATTAAATAATGATAATACATTAAATGAGGATTTGATGTTATGGGCTCGAAGTCACTAAAAATCATGATATTCCCTTTGATATATTGATGATAGAGACTCACGAAGACGCATGACACCGAAGCCTTCAACGACTCTAGCCTGGATTTTCATGATGTGTGAAACACAAAGTGGTGGAAGAATAGGTTAGAAAAACCTATAAATTCCTCACCCTAACATGAAAAAATAGGACCAAGATAATTATGATGACCTTAACCACTTATAATACTCTTCGGACAAGAAGTTTTCCCTCTTTGCAACCAAGCACCAAAGTGGATTTCTCGTAGTGGTGGCTCTCATGACCAGAACATTTTCTGTCAGGTAAGATAATGGAGAATAGTTGGAGAAACCATGAAGTATTCATAATCCCTTTGTGTGATCACTATAGATCATGTGAAGGACCTATGGTAGGACACAAAAAGAACATCCCACACATTTTATAGATCCAATGAGAAATAAAATAAAATAACACTAAAAAAATCTAAGGAATTCACAATATAAAGGATATAACACAGACTAAAGATGGGAGACTTAAGAAAAGAAAATATATGTTAAAACTAAAGCACTTAGCATAAACCACACAGTTCATGCGACAAAACTAGGAAATATCGCCCACATCTCATGACATTTCTTCGGTATTTTATTTGGGTCATGAAAAGTCCTCAAGACATGTCAAAAAAAGTCACATGGTTCCCCTCAGGTATGCTACCCATGTCTCAAAAAACCCACTTATCTCACCATCAAATCCTAGTGATGCCCTTCAGATGTGACATTTTACTTATATGGTAGAATCAATTCATGATAGTTGAGTCTCGCGCAACACCTAGGCATGTCAAATGGCTCTCACGATTCCTTCCAGCCACACTGACTTGGTCTTATGATTTCCTCCATATATGTTAGAAATGACATGTGAAGATCTAAAAGACATGTCCCATTGAACCTCTTGACACCCTCCAAGTGTGTCATCAATTTCTTGCAATGACATTAGGGTATGTTAGCCTGATCATGGGACACGCTCTAGGAAAGTGAGTCAAGGTTATGGGATATCAACCAAGATCAACCAGCCAGGTATCATGATGTCCTCTAGTCAAGACATCCCTAATCATGAAACAACCCTTGTTCCTTTAGAAAATTAAACTAGATTATACAATTGTATTTGGAAAAGTAAGGTATACATTCTATGACATTTCAAACAGTAAATCATGGCATGTTGAGCTGACAATCAACGCAAGTGGGGTAGTCAAGTAGGCCATAGCATTGAGGGATCCCTAAAATGGATAACCTTGTCCATACATGGTGTGTAATCCATGATCAATTGGGAATATTGGGATTGGATGACCTTTTCCATCATCGGTGTGTAATCCGTGAACATATGGGAACCCTCAGAGTTTAAGCCCAAATCAGAGGGATAATATGATATGTCCCAATTATAAGGGAAACATTAGTGTGTAATCCATGATCAAGGGAACTATGAAAAATCTAATTCCTATAATAACCAAAATATGTAGGACACCTCCTTGAGGTTCGAGCTCCATATTAATATTCCATGGGAAATCCAAGCGCATAAGTCATGTATCCACAAGTAATGACATTGATTATTTTACACCCCTTGTTTCTTAGAATAATAATGTATCATGTGGGATAGGGAGTGGATATAATAATATCATCTTCACCATGAAAACCTTACAAAGACTAGGGAAACGTCAGTGTATAAGCCTTAATCCATTGAACTATAAGGAATCTGACTCCTTCTATAACAAGGATACGTAGGATGTCTTCCTAAGGCCCAAGACCAAACACAAATAGAAATCCTCATTAGTTTGGGTACCACCATGGATTTAACATTTCAACCATTGGAACTCAGTCATTCCCATGGGATGGTCATTCTACCTCATCCATCAGATGATTGAGATTAGATGAACTATGATGGATTTGATTCATGATATAACTAGGATATGATGGACACCTCCCTAAGGCCATATCTCCATATTGAACATCCCAAGGGTAGTAGTCCCAGCACATAGTCACTACATCTCTATTCATAAATATCGATTACTTGTTATCCCTTGTTTACCTCACAGAGAAAATATCAAGTGAGCATAGGGAGTTCAAATAGTCATATCACTTGTATCATGAATCCCCACCAGCTAAGAATATTCCAGTATATAAGCCCAAATAAGTGGCATGATATATACCTCTCCCATATTAGGGAATCAACCATGGGGATAGTCCCATGAGTGTGAATGAACTATAAGAATTTTGATCCATGAAATGACTGGGATTTGTATGACACCCCCTTCGATGTAAGTCCTCCCATTTCCCCAACATCTCAACTATTGAGTCCAAATATTTCTCATGGGATGCTCATTCTACCTCATCTATCAGTGGACTGAGAGATCAAATGAAAAATAAGAACTATGATTCTCACCATAAAAAGGATACGTAAGACATCCCCTTGGGATTCAAACTTGAATATTTGGTGCCTTAGATAACTCATATATGTCTCTTAAATAGGACACTAAACTATACCAGTTAAATGAACTACATGGGTTTTGATTCCTAAAATAAACAGGATATGTTGGACTCTTAATGATGGATCAATCCAATCCCCTACTTAGAATATTAACCACCTCCCCATGTGGAAGAAAATTATGAAGCAGCTAGTTATATGGATTAATCATATAAAGTAGATACCCATCAATAAAGAAACTAATGGTTAACCTCAAACACATATATAAGGATTAACTAATGAGATCCCCATATTCTTCATACAAAATATATATAACCCATAAATCATTTTTTTAGGGTAATCTGTCCCATATCAGGATTAGGAAGAGATTCATGAACGTATCTTAAATATATAATAGAGTCCCAAAGTAAGAAATAATTCCCACCAAAAGAGAGAAATGAGTTTGACCTCCCATTATATTGACCAACATGAGTCCCCACGAATCATTGTGTCTAAAAACCCAATTGACCTCCATCCTTTGGAAAGTAGGTCTATACACAGTTATAGATGAGAGAACCATTGGGATTTTCTCCATAAAAAATGATAAACCCAATGAAAATCTCATTAAAATAATAATAATAAGGTTATTATCCATCAATAATTATTTTTTTCACATTATACATAAGAAAAAAATGGTAAAACTGATGAGAAACTCTAAAATAACATAATGATTGGATAATAATTAATCAGGACACTTTATTTCATATTCCATAAAAACAAGGTTGATGATCCTAGAACAAATATTATAGATGATCCTATATAACTGGGGTTCTCATGAAATACTTACATCCTCTCATTGATGATTCCATGTGAGTAGAATGGATGGATTGGGAATAAAAGAACAATTGTGTTAACCATGCATATCTGATTGAGCATATCATGATTTTGATATTTCACAAATCGGTGACCATGTTCTCTATTGTATGGATAACTACAAATACTGATTTCATCAATATAACCCAGATCTGAGATAATTTCTTCTTCATCTAGCAATCGCTTTGGTAAATCACCTATGACTGTAACCCATAGGGTAACAAAATCATCTCACCATATCAACATCTCCGATGTTAAGTGGTGAACACTATGGTATGAGAGTACCATCGATGTGCTACAATCCCAACCCTAGAAGCTACCTATGAGGTTCCCAAGCATGGAATCAAGAAAATCTGCATCTCCTAAGGAAAGCTAAAACAAATATAGTGGAACTCATTTCCACAACTAACCACTTTGAGAGATTCCCCTGATTTTCAAAAACTTCCACCTTCAATCACTAATGAAGGTAGATCAGGGAGTCAAATATAGCTCTTTTCTGGTTCAGGACCCACTGAGGAGGGCACCTATCAACCATCATTTCCAACACCATCCCACCAGTAACCACTATCTGCCTGCGGAGGGTACCACCTAACACTCTTCCACCTCTGATGCCCATGCACGAGCAATAAGGAAGACACATCAAGCAAAGAAGATGCCAGATAACCATAATTGGGATCATATCCCCACACATACTGATGAAGTTTTCTCTCTATTACGATAGTAACTAGAAAGCATGATCATATTCATTATCACTCGAAATAAGTCTGTGGGCATATTCCTGCAGAAGAAATCGGGGAGGCATATATTCCTACCCCCATGCATGAATCCCATTAGAATATACCTATTGAAAAAGGAGGGGAGAAGTGGGTGAAGATCCCCACTTTAATCAAAGAAATATTTGAGTACATAATTGAGAAATAAAATATGTAGACCTATATACCTGCACACACTTTTCTAAAATGCCAATATATTTTAGCAATAGTTGAATAACTCCATTGGAATATTCCAGCACTAGTTCTATTGCAGGGATAGGTGCATACTCCTATTACTAAATATAGGATATCTCAACACTCTGTTCATTATGAGTAAGTGGATGATATGAATCAAGTGCTCTTTGTTCCTCCCATCCAAGATTATTATCTAAATATTATGATAAATTACAAGGAATAAAACCGATATCATACTCATGTTCCAACTGGGGATCACCAGGAGAGTGTGGAACATTCCTTAGGATAAGGTCACATGACTAATGAAAAAGTCCTAAGGCATATTCCAATGACCTAGGATCAAGATCATATTCCCTTTCAGGAAGGGGCTCACCACGTGATAGGCGAACATGCCTTGGGAAAGGATCATATCCCATCAAAGGCTCATGTCTTGGGAAGGGCACATGTCATGGGAAAGTCACATATTGTTATCAAATAAGGCTATAAGAATACTCCAAAGTCCTGAGATTGGGTATATATCCCCATTCTAGTTGGGGCTAAAGAAGTGAGAATGGCACAAGCCTTGAGACATGATCATATTTTTTCAGTGAATATGTCTGGAATATTATTGTATATAATGTAATCTATGAACATATTCTTACTTCCACCAATGAACGGCCGCACCAACATCATTATGAGGCAATACATGAGGTGGATCATATCCATTCTCCATTTCTGGAGGTATCTCGGTATATTATGGTGGGGAATGAGTATTCTAACCAGGATCATATTGCTTTTACAAATGGGGATCACCAGTTGAGAGAGTCACATGCCTTGGGACTTGCTCATATCCTTAGAAAGAAAGACAAATAACATATCCCAAAGGCTCAGGATCAGGCTCATTCTACTATTCTGACTAAGGATTACCAAGTGAGAATAGAACATGCCTTGGGACATGGTCATATTTATTCATATAAGGATACATCTCATTTTAATATTCCAATAGCTTCTCAGTAGTGGGTGTATACTCCCACATCTCCAAATGACTATATGTAATTTCTAACAAATATCATACAGTAGGCTCATATCCCTACATGATTTGGAAAGGAATGTTTTATTATTCTGACTAAGGTGAATATCGAGCCCCATATTAAAAAAATATACTCAATTTGAGTTTTCTTTATGGTCATTCAAGACACATTCTAAACCCTATAGGGGTCCATTAACTCTTTAACCAAAGTAGAATATGATATTTACCATGACTGTCCTCTTTATGGTAGTGTAGATATGGATCATAGAGACTCTACTACTAACATCCACCATGGTCAACCTCCCCATGATGATATCTCCCACAAACAAAGAAATCCCCCCTTTCCAAGACACCTTTGTATATGGAGGTGTTTAAAGCTATGACACCTTCATATAGTGAGGTGCTCAAAAAATTGGGGTCAACTACATATGGTTCCCCATCAACTTCCAGAATCACCCCAACCCAATAAATATGTGACCCCATATGCATCTTATCTGGTATGACTATATGAAGGCATGTAAATATGATTAACATGAGGATAAATTGAAATATTATGAGAGTTATCAAGAAATATTGTCCCCATCATGTTCTAGAGACACACTACTTCTGACTATAAGATCACATATGATCTAGAAAAGAAGTGCATGTGTTATCTATTCCCGAATATATGGGAAACATATTAGAATCTAAAGGTCTACCTCTCCCTTATATAGGATACGAGTGTCACTTTAATAAAATCAAGATATTATATTATCAACTAGACCTATCCGCTATCTCTATGGCCCATGATCCCGAACCAGAAAAGAACAATTCAAATATGCAACATTATTTTCACCATTTCATCGTAACCCTTCAGCATTATATCTCCAAAGACACATCATACATATGTATTATGTTGGCAAGATTTTGGATCATTACACTTTGACACACCCCTAGAACAACAAAATCCCTTAGATTCGGTGTCCTGTAATGTTATAGACTCCAGTTAAATTATGGGTCCGAGTAACACTCGAGACAATTGGTCACTATAATGGAATTTCCCCACCCAACGATGCCAAAGAATCATGAGTGGATGGATTGGATAGCCAACATGGATTCAAATTGGACCCCTTGAAGTAATGCGAATGAATTTTAGACATGAAGACCAAAGTTGTGATCTCCCAGACAACATTACGTAAAGAATGGTTTTCATCATGGGCTACCATTGCACCTAGATCCTATGCGATCATAGATATTCTGCATCAAATAGGATGCAGTAGTAGTTACCAAAGAATCCATCCCTGAGAGGAATCAGTCCCCTGGGCGGGGGGAATATCTACCACCACCTCCGCCTCTCAGATCATCAATTCCTGATAGGATTCATGAAAAATCCTTAGCAACTGCAAACAAACCCTAGCCCACTAGGCTAGGGGAACTTATATCTTAATCTCCATCATCAGGTTCATCATCCCCTGAGAGTTTCCTACATACATCAATAGTTATTCCATATCACCCTCATCCCACTGGGATGGGGTTATTTATACCTCAATTCTTATCTAGGGAGTCATCAAATATCTAAATGGAATAACTGGATCTTCAATAATAAGACTAATCAATTCCAATTATAGACCTGAATAACCCCTAATCTATTGGGATATGGAAATTTTCTCCATCATCATTACCAAATAGGGAAACAATCTTCCCCATGACGGGAAGAAAAGATCAATGGTCAGCATCCCACTTATTCCTCCCACCACAAGGAAAACCTCTGCTATTTGAGGCTCATTATTCATCAATGAACATAAACTTCCTCGAGGGCACTATTAATAGACCAGGATGTGAGGAGCATACAGTGAAGGTAATCAGACTCTGTTGGGGTCACAAGCTGAACCAAACCAATATGGACAAGGTTTTGAATAATGACCCTGGTGAAGGCAGCGCATAATCATCCTATTGCATTGAAAGTAATAGAACAAAAAACACTGTCTGATATGATTCTATGAATTCTAACACTATCAGTATTGAATATATTGATGAACAAGGTTCAAATGACATGGGTCACAACATGAAAAACATATCCTGATGGAAGGGTGATCTAGATTCCCCAACCGAGGCTTCACACACCTGGAACTAGAAGAGGCTCCAAAATATGGTACCTATAAATAAAGAGTCTATTCATCCATATAAGAACACTACAAAATATAAAGGTTAAGGTTTTGACACATCCCAATCACCACCATGAAGTGTTTATATTCCTCCCATCGAGGAACAAATTTCATAATATGAGAGTTAAAAAAAACTCTCTTACAACTCAATGAGGAGCTACTAAGGTAAAATATCCCCGTTGAATGTCGTCTTCAGGATGAGGTGAATATTACTCATCCTATAAGATCCAATTCTAAAAAAAAGTGTCATATAAGTTTCATATTAGTTCTAGATCTAGGTATCCAGTCTATATAGATGATTAAGTTGAAAACGATTGTGAGTTACCTTCATTATGGTGGTAGTTTCTATCTCTCCAAGGAAATCATTAATCATATGAGGAATCATGAATTAGTATGATATAGAAGTGGGACCACCTCATAAATCCCTAACCACTCCCTCTAGATGGTAGGTGGATCTAACAATAATACCCCATAGTTACATAATGTCATTGAGTCCCTGGATACTCAAATGGAATCCATGGAAGGGAGACATGCACTTGTGCATCCAGATAGAAATCCATATCTCAAGTGGGAGGATGAAACTTTTCCTCCACCCAGTTTCAAAAATAATATCTTATATACCTTTTATGGTGTAGGATATCCATAAAAACATCTCACACACTTCATATCCTGATGTGGGATGATGATGGACCCTTGAGATCAATAGTAGACAACAAAGATGAGGTGTTCTATGCATAATATGATAAGGCCAGCCTTTGTTTTGTACAAAATCATTCCCGAAGGATCTATTTTAGGTTGAGAATACATTATTGATTATTTTCTTAATTAATTGAGTAGCACACAAGAAAAAAATGATCGTAGACCTAAAAAATGGAAGGTAACATGAAAATTAAAGGGTGTCTGACTTCATGGATAGATAGAAACACTTAACCCATTAACATAGCATCCCTCCCTCATAGGAGAAACTGATAAAACTCTATGCTAAAAATTTTCGGGTTGAGCTATAGACACCTCTGATCCTAGTGAAGTATCTTAGTTGGTTGTGTGATTTCATAGAAATTGAACAACATTTAGAAGACACCATTCAAAAAACCCGATCCAAATCTCAACTCATGCCCTTATCATGTGGGAAAAGGATAGGAAAAGTAGAAGTTGTAGCTATCAAACTCAAGATAGAAGCAGTTCATATATAAGAACCCAGGAAGGTCCTGAACTACCTAGCACCTCATGTCAAGCAGTGATAACCACCAGATCAAACTCATCCAGAAGCATAGAGAAGTTAGGTTCGGTTGAGATTTGTGGAATGGATGAATAATGAATACTTCTGAAATGAACATGTCCATGATTATTTTTCTGAATACACAGAAAATAACAAGCTCAAGAATCTACAACCAAGGAAACCCAATGAGGTCAACCTCACCAACTGTCTCGACTGATGGCCTTTTCATAGAAGGCTGGGAGATGAGATCCAAGATTGGTTCATCTTCAAAGACATCCTTCAAGGCATGGATGATTCTATAAAGGTGGTGATAGATAAATCCTATAAGTGGGTGGCCTAGATAACAATTTCCCATTCATAAGAATATGATGGTTGGTAAAAATTTATATCCTCACATGCATAGATGTTTGAAAATTGTATGGCTCAGAAAATAGGTGACCAAGCCCATACCAACCTAAGAGAATAGACCTGCAGACCCATGATATCTCCACCACCCAAGGAGGTCTAATCATATATAAATCACAAAGGTGGGTGAGACCATCAAAAAATAGAAGAAAAAAAGATAAAGTCACACTTTTCCCCAAAATAATCCTTCACACTTGCAGACTTGTTCCCTGCGACATCCGTAACTTGAGCACCAACCCAGCAAAAAAAATACTCATTAGAATAAGATATCATATTTTCTTCTATAAATGTGATAAAATTATAAGTACCCTTCTCTAATGATTCATATTTATTATAATTTGAGTTTATTTCACATAACCAGGGAAAAAGAGGCCACATGTGTGGGAACCAAGGATACAAGGGACAATGTGGGTGTGTTCAAACCCAATATTTCAATCACATCCTCATATAGAATATATTTTGTTTTGATACCCATCAGAAGGAACTCAAAAAATCTCAAAAAAACATGGAGCTGTCACAGAACCCTTTGGTGGTTATCTACACTAAGTTTTCTTTCATGACTTCCTAGCGGGTGTTCAATTAAATGATCAACTCAGGAAATGAGGAAGGCCATCGTAACCCAAACCATTAGTATCATAATCTCCCAAAACCTTTTCCTAAACACCAATCTCATATACCTCATGTGACTCCGTTATTGAACCACATGTCTAGGATCAACCCCATATCAGGAAGTGCTAAACTCTGGCACAAATTTATGACATTCTGATGTAGCTAGTGATTTTCCCATCCAAGCTCTTAATCCTTTATGTGCTTTATATTTCATAAGAACTTCAAGAGGTGCTTGTTAATGCCATTTTAATCCCACAAGAAACTGAGATAGAATTTTCTATATCTGAGGTCTATTAAATAAAGATTATGTTAGAATAATTTCATATAATCATCTCCATCATAGAGAAATGACCAAGAAGATGGCGTCCATGGATAGACTATACCTCTATATGTTTATGGAAGACTCAATAATTTCAACATTGAAAATGTTATGATTGACAATGTTTTCATGATCAATCTCTTACTGATTCAAACACTCTGATGTTTGGGATATATATAAGTGGATTTTTATACTATAAGTTTGACCATTCAAGGGTATGATATACTTGGGAAAAGATGTCTTGGGAAGATCAAACTCAAAAAATCAATTTCGGGAGCTCATATATAAAGTTCATTTAATGTTTATTTAGAAAGAAACTACATATAATGTCCTTCATGGAAGGCCCTGGTTCTATATTCACTTGGTAGTACCTTCAATATTCCATCAATGTCTGAAATACCCCACCAATGGAAAAGTATTTACACTAAATGGTGATAATACCCATTTGAAACATATAAATCTAAATATAATGAAGCAAGCTTCAATAAAAAGTGATGAAAACAACCAATGATGGATGTTGATACATAGGTTGATTCCCCCAATGACTTTGGGATAGCCTATGAAAATCCCTAGAGTATTGTCGATAGTGACTATGTGCTCCCCATAAATATAGTTGAGATAATAGAGTTGGTCTAGGAGGTCTAAGCCCCTAGAGAAAATGTAAAAAACAATCAGATCTGGAATCTCTCTATAATGACTCATAGAGTAGGGGATGATAATATCTTCTCTCCTAGCTTCCCTCGTACTGATTGTGATGGAAAATCCCCCATATATCCATATTCATCTAAAACGTCTCCAGGGACTCAGAATTAGAGGGAGAAGAGGATGACCTCAGGAAGACCCCTCCCAAATTCAACAAAGGTGTCTCCACCACCATCGATGAGATTAGATTAGTAAATTTGGGAATTAAAGAAGACATGAGGCCTAATATTATTAGTGAATCCATGCCCTATTAAGAGTAATATATGTGTATAAAATTTCTCATGAAATATCTATAAGGACTCGACGTCATACATTACATAATATTGAATTAAATGAATAATTCATATTGAGGATATTTTCAAGTTTAGAGTTTTAGAGAATTAGGCCATAACTATTACATAACAACATAAATATTACAAGTAGACACTACTACTCAGTATCCATTTTTTTCATAAAATAAAAAAAACTCTTAAAAAGAAACATGTCTAGTTCCATATTTTAGACAGCATGACTTTTCCTTGATCTCATCCTTGACCCTATTCCACATTATGTCTTGTGAAAAAAATTTCAAAAAAACTTGGGATGAGCATAAAATTCCCAGTAAGGGATACACAAAGAAGGGAAACTATTAGTTTTTCAAAATAACAGGTAAACCATGAATACATTATCATAAGTAAAAATTTTCACCTTTATGAAGTAGTAAATAATATTCACTGAATAAAAGATCATTACTTACCCTTTTGTAACCAAAATATTACCATAAAACCCATATAAAGAATGCATAACATATAAAGGTAACTTGGGACAAAAATATACTTAAATGGAATAACTATACGGTCGACTTCCACACATATCACTAAATGGAATATCCATACAACCAACATCCATACCCAATGCATTAGAGGTTATAACGTAACCACCCGTCCTAGTATTCACGACACCACCCATCATTTGGTTAATCACGTAACCACCTGTCAAATGTCCAAATACCATTATAAAATCATAGCACATAAAATATTACAAATATAAAACTTTCACTATTAACATTTCATTTTCAATCACAAAATATCATTTCAAGATATTGGCAAAATCAATGCTTTATCAAACCATTTTCAAAACCATTTAATAAAGATATTTTTTTGAATCAAAGTGTCCCATACCACTTTGAAGATTTTAAAGGAATTAACATTTTAAAACAATAATATCTATATAAATAAATCCTTAAAACCATTTTTAAAACTTGGACATTAATGATAAATATTTAGAAGAATAAATCTTTAAAACATTTAAAATGATATTTTATTTAAAGAGTTTTTAAGAAAATGAGAGACGCTTGAATACAAATAATTGAGAAACAAAATTTAATAAAAACATTATAATATCATGAGAATAAATGTATTCATGATATAATATGTCAAAGAACAGTATATACACCATATAAGAGGGAATTGGTGCATAAAAAAAATGAAGTCTCAATGTAAATGTAAATTGAGATGAAATCCCTTATAAAGATAGTATCCTTAAATTAAGGATAAATCAATCTCATAATTATGTGTGAAAAATATAAATACACCCAATAAAAGTGGATATTAAGTGTAAAAAAATCAGGGTTCATTCACACATATTCATAGGATGACATATACAATAAGTACAAGTTGAACCCAAAGAATCGAAATTGGGTTAAAAAGTTCCCCTGTAAAAATTTGACAGCCTAACAGCGTCTCTTTAAAATTCAAAAAATGAGTTGATGAAATAAAAAGGGTATCTCATAACTTGGAAATAAAGTTGACATCAATAAGGATATATAAGAATATATTCCAACATAATAAGATGTAAATTAAAAGACATAACAAAAAGAACTCTTTTAAAAAGAGGAGGGTGAAAGGTTCTCTTACCGATTTGGTAACTTACAAAACATATGCCACATGAAAGAAGGATCATACAATGAAGATGTATATACTAATAAATGAAATTATATTACACAAAGAGTACAATCATGGGTAGTACATAAACTATACAAAAGAAAGTAGTGACAAATATAGCATGTATCTCATGGGGATAAAAAGTGAGATGAAAACCCCTTACCACGTTGTAATCAATCGAGTCATATGAACCAAAGTTAATAACCACCAAATGAATCACATAATAACATGAATATAATGATAGTCAAGATAATATATATCAAAAGGCAGTACACAATACACCACATGCAATAAATAAGTGGCGGACAATGGAAATATCACAGAATTAAAAGTGAGATAAGAAAATCCCTTACAAAAATTCGGAAGCCTAACGACGCCACTTAAAAATTCTTAAAATGAATATAGAAGAGTAAGAGAATGTCTGTCATCATATGAAAAAACAAATTACAGTATGGTTAATATAAAATAACATCCTCCAATATAAGAACATGAAGTATAAATGAAATTACATAAAAGAGAGTACTTGAAAAGAAAGAGAGAGGTCGGATCCCTTACCTCGTGTCCGACTTGAATTGATCATTCTTTAATCTCCGGAATAATAAACTTAAGTTAATTTATACTTTCTTAATAACCTTTTTCATGTTTATTATTCCTTTTATATCACTTATTACCATGTTATAAACATTATGTAATCAGTTAAGTTAATAATGTTCGTTTTGTCGATATTTGGTACTTGAGTCAAAAATGGATTCTTATAATTACATGTTGTTCATGTAGTCAAAGGATAATTATATCCAGAATTATATTCATGATTTGGATATCATATATATCATATATATCCATCATATACATGTATTTATAATAGTACATAACATTTAGAGGTAAGAAATGAAATGTATCATTCATGGAGACGGTAAGCCGTACGTATTCATGAACACTAATTCTATTTCTATTTCGTATTTAATGGAATTAAAAAATAATTATACATATTAGTATTATAATTACAGTATTATACCATATATAATATCATATAATATATTCTTTATACATCCCACATAAGGCATTAATGAATCACATCACTTTGAGGGGGCGGTAGTCCGCACTTCCTCTAATGAGATTATCGTATTTACCCACTATGGAAACCATAAAGGATTGATATAATTGGGAATTACAGAAGAATAATGAAATAATAAACATAATATATATCATATATAAATACATTTCCATCATAATGGCCACCATGAGAGGCGATAGGAGATAATTGAACAATCATCGTTTCGTGAGGCGTTAGTTTGCCATCCACAGAAACATTATGTTCTTCATCAATTAGATGGAGGTGTGTGTAAGTGTAGCTATAATCCTTCTAATAAAATCATCCTATTATATTTAGGATACTGGTGTTGTTACAGAAGAAAGGAAATAAAAAGAGTTTAGGGTTTGGAGAAGTAAAATAAAAGAAAACAATTTAAGTGAAATCGTTACCTTTAATTTGGGTAACTCCCTTTGGTTTGAACCAAAGGACTTATTGAAGTGCCTTCATCCTAAGTTAAGGCTTCTAGTAGGAGGATAGGGATTTGGGGAGTGTAATTGGACAGATTTTGGACGAGCCAAATGGCTTGAGAGGTGTGAGTAATTGGTTATAAGTGGTCTCCTTTTATAAGGGAGAGGAGGGGCTCTTTAGGAAATTGTGAAAATATTATTTTATAATATAATGATATTCGGTTTCTAATGGTCCAAAAATCATTAAGGTCAAAGATAAGATGACTCATATTCGAAATAAAATCATCCAATCAGAATTGGACATGTTTTGAATAATATTTTAATCATTATAATCTTATTTATTTAAATCATTTATTAATGAGGTAAATACTACATCATTATTGTGTCATAATTAATTTACTTTATTTGATGTCTAAAAATTATAAAAAAACTACTATCATGTAGTAAATCCTTTTATCTTTCCAATTAATATTTATAGTTGAAAATAGTACTTATATAACACCATATAAAAATTAATTACTAAACAAGTTTTGTTAATGTCAATTTTGTCTTTACATTAAATTAAATAATCTAAATTGTCATTTTCACTCCCAAGTGGATCAATGGGGTCACAAAATTGACCCAAATATGACCATGGTCGTTAATTACTCAACAAATAAGGTTTGTAAAAGTGTTAAGGTAATTTTAAATTATTATAATATTCTTTTTACCTTGAATTACCTTATTTACCTTTAACCGTGGTAAATAAAAGTGAAAAGTTATTATTCACCAAAAATTATTTTCATCTTAATGAACCACATTTTACTTCTTGATAACAACCATGTATGTCGAATTTTTTAAATTCAATTCACATAAGTTGTAAAATTTCATTTAAATGAAAAAGTCAATTTTTTTAACTACCACTATGTGGTTTCACTATTCATCAAAAATTGAAGTTTTTCAAAAAAATACCAAAAATTCAGCCTGAGCTATATTTGATATTCCGAACTCAAAAATGATGTCCATTTTTTCAAATTAAAAAAATAGAAGTGGAATTAATTAATTTTAAAATTAATTCCCGTTATCAAAACAAATAGTGTGTTTTTAAGAAACAATAACTATCAAAAGATTGATACTTGTTTATGTCCAATTTCAAAGTGAAATTAATTCCAATGACCAAAATTGTATTAAATGGTAAAAATATATATCAATTTACTTTAAAACCAATTAAAAAGTTGATCTAACCATATAAATAAATTAGGTTGAAAGGCACTTTTGAATTAAAATACAATATTTTTCACTATTCCTTAAAAAATGAACTTTATCAGAAAAATACCAAAAAATTACCCAAAGTATATTTTTATGTCCCCATTCTAAATAAGGATTTTATTTGTTCAATAATAATGTATTAAAGTGACCAAAACTATATTTAAATAGGGTTCACCATTAAAAGGCGGTAAATCAACCTTTTAATGTAAATTATGCTTAAAATTAGATTTATTCACATTTTAAGCCTCTAACATTTATTGTATAAATGTAAATATATTTGACAAACATGTATAATTATATTGTAGTTAGTTTTTTTCATTCCCACCAATACAATGTCTAGGAGTTAACTACCATATAAAATAATAATATTATATTATTAGTGTGCAATGTATGATTTCAAAGGAACCTATTGTTGCGTATAAGGTAAGCTGTCGAACATAGAAACCCCTTTAAAGTAAAATTAATATTTAATTCACAAGTATTAATAAATATGAAAAGTGTCTTATTCCTTATTTATCTGGGATGTTACATCCTTCCCCCCTTTTGGGAATTGCGTCTTCTTAATTTTAGAATTGGGCTCGGAAACATCATTGAAAGTCCCACATCGGAAAAAGAGTCAATAAAACTATCACTTTAAAATAAAGAAAGATATATATAAAGGTCACTTGAGACAACCCATACTAGGATTCCATGTAGGAAAACATGGATATGGAAGAAAAACTAACTCTCATAGATTAATAGAGAGTGATGGAGAAATTGATCACAGAAATTTAACTGCCATAATACCATGAATTTGTGGTTGGGTAAAAGTCTGATGATAAAAGAGAGGTTATAACATTTTTTTTCTTCAAGATCCTTTTCATAGAGTTGAAGAATTTTGTTAATAACTAGACTAAGATTGTAAGGAAATATACTTACTTGTCATGTATAGTTTCATCCTTTAATAAAATTATACCACAAACTCATCTTCTCTCCAATCGATGAATATTCAAGATGACTTGTTCACATTAAAAGAGCTATAATAAACGTCTAGAGAATTACATAATCCAAAAAAGATGAACTATACATTTCCCTTGTCTTCAGACATTAACCAAAAACAAAATTGTTAGTACAAGATCAGATAATCCCCAAAAGGATAATCCTTTATAAAAAGAAATATTACTCTTAATCTCCAAAATCCAACAAAAAGAACCCAAGGTTCAAGAAACGCCCTTAAATAAACAGTTATCCATAAAACTATTCTAAGTAATCCAAACTAAGATTTAAACCCAAATATCTGAAGGATTTAATCACATAGTCTTCCAAGGTAATTCCTAATATTTATCTCTGAATAACATCGGTTACTGTTAAAGTCTCATACTGACAATTAATTAACCTAATCACATATCCTCCATGATAGGTTAATCATTTCGATAGATAACCCAAAATAAACTTATTATTGATTCATAAGATCATATAACTAAAAAGAATTAGTCATACTAACCAGGTACTTCACGTAGTCCAGTGGTATGCGATAAATACCAGTCACACTTTGGTTGTGGGTTCGATTCCTACAGCTTCATCCGACGCGACGGGTTGTCACATGGTTTGTGTGTTGTCCCTTTTCAAAAACTACATAATTTTATACCATTCCCGAAAAAGATATAAATTCATCAAAAATAACCATAACATATTTTAACCACAAATGTTATCTAATAACTTTCGTCTTGCATCCCAAAATGTATTAAACGGTAATTGCCTCAAATTCAAGGATCATACAAACCCAAATGGTTGTTTATAACTATATCCACAAAAGAGAAGATAATCATTCCTTGAATAAAAAATTTCATATATCAAACATCAGGGTTACACATACTATAAAAAGTCTTCTAATGTAATCCCATTATTAGAAGAGTCTTAATACTTTTAAGCATTTCACCATCCTAAATTCTACCATAACTCTTGAATCCCTTATATGTTGAATTCTTACCCATTCAACATTATTCTTGATCCATTAACCATTCCTTTAAAACTTATTCTGAAATAATTATTTCCTACAAACAAAATCATGAATCATATCCTAAGATTTCAATAATAGGAAAACATATGTTAAGAAATAATACATACCTTTCATTGGTCATTGTTAGTTTCTTCATCCTTAATCGGAATGGCATTAGTTATTGGCAAACGAATATTTTTACGATATTGGTGATCCCATTCCCAAAACTTCTTCATAGGACATGTGTTTGCATAATGATCATGCTCACCACATTTAAAACATTCAATTGATCCTTCATAAAGAACTTCTTTCCCTTTCCTAGAGTCAACTAGATGCTTCCTTTTTCCATGGCAGGTTCTTGCTTTATGACCTTCATTTCCACATCTATAGCATCTTTTTGTCCCTTTGAAACATATTCCTATGTGTTTCTTTCCACATCTTTGACACATAGGTTTTTTAACATACTTACCTTTATTATTATTACCTGAACTTCCGTAGGGATTTGTTTCTCGCATATACAACACCTTATAAAAATCACCAAGGTTAAGGTTGTCAATCATGACTCCAGATAGTTGGTTGAAAATAACCACAAGAGTTCTCATTGCATCTCCCATTTCATTCAATTGCTCATTCAGAAAATCGTCATAGTTTTCTTCACATCCATTTTTACTTTGATGACTGCTAGATCCAGCCATTAACTAAAACCAAAAAGGTCAGTGTGAGTATATCAGTAAAATCATCATATAATATCTTATGTTGAGGGTAAATAGTAAGATATACTTATTCATGTTATCTTAAACTCATTCACTTTTTCTAAAAAAAACTATGACTCTTTCTGAAATACTAACCATTATGGTAATGTCACTTATGCTTAAAGAAAACCCTAACCTCTAAAGTTATCTAAACCGACCTCTGATACCAACTATAAGGACCCGGCCTTATAAATTACATAATGTTGAATTAAATAAATAATTCACATTGAGTATCTTTTCAAGTTTAGAGTTTTAGATAATTAGGTCATAACTATTACATAACAACTTGAATATTACAAGTAGACACTACTACTCAGTATCCATTTTTTTCATAAAATAAAAAAAACTCTTAAAAAGAAACATGTCTAGTTCTATATTTTAGACAGCATGACTTTTCCTTGATCCCATCCTTTACCCTATTCCACATTATTTCATGTGAAAAACAATTCAAAAAAACTTGGGATGATCATAAAAAGCCCAGTAAGGGATACACAAAGAAGGAAAACTGTTAATTTTTCAAAACAACAGGTAAACCATGAATACATTATCATAAGTAAAACTTTTCACCTTTATGAAGTAGTAAATAATCTTCAATGAATAAAATATCATTACTTACCCTTTTTTAACCAAAAGATTGCCATAAAACCCATATAAAGAAAACATAACATATAAAGGTAACTTGGGACATAAACATACATAAATGGAATAACCATACGGTCGACTTCCACACATATCACTAAATGTAATATCCATACGGCCAACTTCCATACCCAATGCATTGGAGGTTATACCGTAACCACCCGTCCTGGTATTCACGGCACCACCAGTCATTTGGTTAATCATGTAACCACCCGTCAAATGTCCAAGTACCGTTATAAAATCATAGCACATAAAATATTGCAAATATAAACCTTCCACTATTAACATTTCATTTTCAATAACAAAATATCATTTCAAGATATTGGAAAAATCAATTCTTTATCAAACCATTTTCAAAACCATTTAATAAAGATATTTTTTTGAATCAAAGTGTCCCATACCACTTTGAAGCTTTTAAAGTAATTAACATTTTAAAACAATAATGTGCATATAAATAAATCCTTAAAACCATTTTTAATACATGGACATTAATGATAAATATTTATAATAATAAATATTTAAAACATTTAAAACGATATTTTAGTTAAAGAGTTTTTAACAAAATGAGAGACGCTTGAATACAAATAATTGAGGAACAACATTTAATCAAAACTCTATAATATCATGAGAATAAAGGAATTCCTGATATAATATGTCAAAGAATAGTATATACACCGTATAAGTGGGAATTGGTGCATAACAAAAATTAAGTCTCAATGGAAATGTAAATTGAGATGAAATCCCTTATAAAGATGGTATCCTTAAATTAAAGATAAATCAATCTCATAATTATGTGTGAAAAATATAAATAAACCCAATATAAGTGGATATTAAGTTTAAAACAATCATATTTCATTCACACATATTCATAGGATGACATATTCAATAAGTACAAGGTGAACCCAAAGAATCGAAATTAGGTTAAGAAGTTCTCCTGTAAACATTTGACAGCCTAACGATGTCTCTTTAAAATTCATAAAATGAGTTGATGAGATAAAAAGGGTATCTCATCACTTGGACATAAAGTTGAAATCAATATGTATATATAACAATATATCCCTATATCATAATATGTAAATTAAAAGATATAACAAAAATAAGTCTTTTAAAAAGAGGAGGGTGAATGGTTCCCTTACCGATTTGGTAACTTACAAAAAATATACCACATGAAAGAAGGATCATAAAATGAAGATGTATATACTCATAAATGAAATTATATTAAACAAATAGTAAAATAATGGGTAGTACATACACCACACAAAATAAAGTAGTGGAAAATATAGCATGTATCACATGGGGATAAAAAGTGAGATGAAAACCCCTTACCACGTTGTAATCAATCGAGTCGTATGACCCAAAGTTAATAAAAACCAAATGAATCACATAATACCATGAATATAATGATAGTAATGATAATATATATCAAAATTCAGTATACAATACACTAAATTCAATAAATAAGTGGCAAACAATGGAAATCTCATAGAATTAAAAGTGAGATAAGAAAATCCCTTACAAAAAATCGGCAACCTAACAGCGCCTCCTAAAAATTCGTAAATGAATTGAGGAGAGTAAGAGAGGGTCTCTCATCATATTAAAATAAAAATTACAGTATGTTGAATATAAGATAAAATCCTCTAACATAAGAAAATGGAGCATAAATGAAATGACATAAAAGAGAGTACTTGAAAAGAAAGAGAGAGGTCGGTTCACTTACCTCGTGTCCGACTTGACTTGATCGTTCTTTAATCTCCTGACTTATATACTAATGTTAATTTATACTTGCTTAAGAACCCTTTTCAAGTTTATTATTCCATTTATATCACTTATTACCATGTTATAAACATTATGTAATCAGTTAAGTTAATAATGTTCGTTTTGTCGATATTTGGTACTTGAGTCAAAAAATGGACTTCTTATAATTACATGTTGTACATGTGGTAAAAGGTTAATTATATAAAAAATGATATTTATTATTTGGATATCGTATATATCATATATATTCAGCATATACATGTATTTATAATAGTACATAACATTTAGAAGTAAGAAATGAAATGTACCGTTCATGGAGACGGTAAGCCGTACGTACGCATGAACGCTACTTCCATTTCTATTTCATATTTAATGGAATTAAAACATAATCATACATAGTAGTATTATAATTAATGTATTATATCATATATAATATCATTTACTCTATCCTTTATACATGCCACATAAGGCATTAACGAATCACATCACATTGAGGGGGTGGTAGTCCGCACTTCCTCTAATGAGATTATCGTATTTACCCACTATGGAAACAATAAAGGATTGATATAATTTGGAAGTACAGAAGCATAATTGAATCATAAAAATAATATATATCATATATAAATACAGTTCCATCATAATGTCCACCATGAGAGGCGGTAGGAGATAATCGAACAATCTTCGTTTCGTGAGGTGTTAGTTTTCCATCCACAGAAACATTATGTTTTTCATCCATTAGATGGAGGTTTGTGTAAGTGTAGCTTGAAAAATTCTCATAACAACATCCTAGTATATTGTGTATACTGGTTTTGTTACAAAATAATGGAAATAAAAAGAGTTTAGGGGTTGGGTAAGTAAAATAAAAGAAAACAATTTAAGAGAAATCATTACCTTTAATTTGGGTAACTCCCTTTGGTTTGAACCAAAGGACTTATTGAAGTGCCTTTTGCCTAAGGTAAGGTTTCTAGGAGGAGGAGAGGGATGTAGTTAGTGTAATTGGGTAGAGTTTGGAAGATCCAAATGGCTTGAGAGGTGTGAGGAATTGGTTAGAAGTGGTCTCGTTTTATAAAGGAGAGGAGGGGCTCTTTAGGAAAGTGTGAAAATATTATTTTATAATATAATGATATCCAGTTTATAATGGTCCAAAAAAAATTAAGGTAAAATATAAGATGACTCATATTAGAAATAAAATTATACAATGAGAATTGGACATGTTTTGAATAATATTTTAATCATTATAATCTTATTTATTTAAATCATTTATTAATGAGGTAAATACTGCATCATTATTGTGTCATAAATAATTTAATTTATTTGATGTCTAAAAATTATAAAAAAATACTATCATGTAGGAAATATTCTTCTCTTTCCAATGAATATTTATAGTTGAAAATAAAACTTATATAACACCATATAAAAATTAATTACTAAAAGAGTTTTGTTAATGTCAATTTTGTCTTTACATTAAATTAATTAATCTAAATTCTCATTTTCACTCCAAAGTGGATCAATGGGATCCCAAAATCGACCCAAAGACGCCCATGGTCGTTAATGACTCAACCAATAAGGTTTGGACAAGTTCTAAAGTAATTTTGAATTATTATAGTAGTATTTATACCTTGAATTACCTTATTTACCTTTAACCGTGGTAAATAAAAGTCAAAAGTTACTATTCACCAAAAATTATTTTCAACGTAATGAACCACATTTTACTTCTTGATAAAAACCATGTATGTCGGATTTTTAAAATTCAATTCAAAGAATTGGTAAAATTTCATTTAAATGAAAAGTCAGTTTTTTTAACTACCACTAAGTGATTTCACTATTTATCAAAAATTGAAGTTTTTCAGAAAAATATCAAAAATTCAGCCTAAGATATATTTGATATTCCGAATTAAAAAATGATGTCCATTTTTACAAATTCAAAACATAGAAGTGGAATTAATTAATTTTAAAATTAATTCTTATTATCAAAACAAATTGCATGTTTTTAAGAAATAATAACTATCAAAAGATTGATACTCGTTTATGTCCAATTTCAAAGTGAAATTAATTCCAATGACCAAAATTGGATTAAATGGAAAAAATATATTTCAATTTCACTTTAAAAACAATTAATAAGATAATCTAACCATATAAATAAATTGGGTTAAAAGGCACTTTTGAATTAAAATACAATATTTTTCACTATTCATTAAAAAAATGAACTTTATCAGAAAAATACCAAAAAATTACCCAAATTAAATTTTGATGTCCCCATTCTAAATAAGGATTTTATTTGGTCAATTTGAATGTATTAAAGTGACCAAAACTATATTTAAATAGTGTTCTCCATTAAAAGGTGGTAAATCGACCTTTTAATGTAAATTATGCTTAAAATTAGATTTATTCACATTTTAAGACTCTAAAATTTATTGTACAAATGTAAATATATTTGAAAAACATGTATAATCATATTGTAGTTAGTTTTTTTCATTCCCACCAATACAATGTCTAGGAGTTAACTACCTTATAAAATAATAATATTATATTATTAGTGTGCAATGTATGATTTCAAAGGAACCTGTTGTTGCGTATCGGGTACGCTATCGAACATAGAAACCCCTTTAAAGTAAAATTAATATTTAATTCAAAAATATTAATAAATATGAAAAGTGTCTTATTCCTTATTTATCTGGGATGTTACAACATCGATATGTGTTTTCTTGGAACTATTTAAGGAATTCCTAAACTTAATGTAGTTGTGGCTACACACTATCTCATCTTTCTTGAAGATAATTGAGGATTCAAGCAGGAATCTATGAAGATTCACCCCTCTCATTCCAATAATTTAGAATCATTATTTGACAAATTGATCAAATCCAACATTGTATGAGAAGTGAAATACCTAAAGTGGATTTCCAACATCGTCCCTATCAAGAAAAAGCATGGGAAGATTCAGCTATCCATCGATTTTAGAGACCTTAATCAGAATTTTCCAAAGGATGACTTCCCATTTCTGATCATAGAACTCTTGATTGATGAAACTGTTGGATTCCAATCCCTTTCCTTCACAGATTGGTTTTAATGGTATAATAAAATTAGTATGGTCACAAAATTTGATTAATCCACTACCTTTATAGTTATTTAGGGAATATTTATCTACCAGGTTATCACATTTGGGTTAAATAATACTGGTGCCACATTCCAACATGCCCTACATCATATATTTAACCCATTCTTGGGAATGGAATCCAAAATTTATGTCGATGACCTGGTTTTCAAATCTTGATGGTGATTTGATCACATCACAGATATTCAAAAAATATTTCAACAAGCCATGACATCACAATATAAAGATGAATATGCTAAAATATGCTTTATTGGTGACTTTAGGTAAGTTCATTGTCTTTTCATTGCATCACTGCATCATCAAGGTTGACCCAGAGAAGACTAGTGCAATTTTTGCAATGTCATCCTCAAGAAATCTCAAAGAACTGACGGGGGTCCAAGGGTACCTCACCTACATTTGGTGATTCATAGCCAAACTATGCATCAAATCTCTCCCCTTCACTAGGATAATGAAGAATGAAATCAAATATCAATGGGAATATTACTTCCAAGAAGCCTTTAAAATTATCAATCATTACCTACTACACCCACTAGTTTTGATGCATTAAATAGAAGGTATACCACTCCTCTTGTACATAGCCTCTATGGAATGCTCACTAGGAACCCTCCTCACACAGAAAAATGATATATGGAGTGAGAAAAGTCTCTACAATAACACCCCAAGTTTCTATGGTACGGTTCTCTTTTAATAATGAAATAGATTGTGATGTATGCAACATTGAGTTCTTGCACACCACAACAAATCAAACTAACCGTTTAAAAAACAGTTATGAATAGTAATACCCACTTTTTAAAATTTTATATATTTTATTTTTCAGAATGGAATTCATTTTTGGATTCAAAATAAAAAAACTATCTTAGGGTAAATTTTAGGTATTTTTTGATTTCTTTTATATTTTGATGAATAATGAAAAATACTAAATTTTAATTAAAAACAACTTTTTTAATCGAAATAATTTATACTATTAAATTATACATTTGAGTAGTTTTAAAGTATAATTAGATTATATTTTTATAATTTAATAATTTAATTCATTGGATGTCATTACAAATTTAAATTGTACATAAACACATGTCAAACTTTTGGTAATTTTTACTTCTTAAAAACCAGCTTTTTGGTTTTGATAACGGGAATAAATTTTAAATTAATACCTGCAACTACTCTGTTTTGAATTTGGAAAAATGGATTCCATATTTGGAATATTTAGGACCAAATTGTGTAAATAGGTAACTTTTTTTAGATATTATGAATAGTAACTTTAGTAAATATTTTATTTACCATGGTTAAATGATAAATTTGGTAAATAAGCATAAAAAATAATATAATAATAATATAAATTTACCCTAACACTAGTCCTAACCCTATTAGCTGATACATTTAAAACCATGGGAATCCTTGGGTCTATTTGGGGACCCCATGGAGACACTTGTGAGTGAAAATGACACTTTATAAAAATTAATTTAACGATAAAAAAATTCAACATAAACATATATCTTTTAGTAATAAAATTTTTATATATTGGGTTATATAAGGGATATTTTCGACTATAAATATTCACTAAAAAGATAAAAATATTTCCTACATCATGGTATTTTATTTAATTTTTTTAGACATGAAATAAATATATTTATTTATGACACAATAATGATGCATCATTTTCTTTATTAATGAAAGAATCACAAAAATGATATTATAAATATTAAAATAAACATAATTTGAAACTTTTGATTACATCCCAAAATTTTATAGGATAAGATGAAATTTCATTATATATTTAATGTATTTTTTTGGTAATGAAGTTTTTATGACCTTCAAAAAAACCAAATAATAAATAGTGTCAAAATTGGCATAAATGTATTTTTAAAACAAATACTATTTTATTAAATGATATAATATTTTTAAAAATATAATATTAATCCAATGAACTTATAAAATATTATATATATCATTAATTAACCACATGAGGTTCTCTCGTATTTTTATGGTAAGTTTATTAACCATGTAATATAAAAATACAAAAAGACATGGAAAATGTTAAACTATTTAACTTAGAGTTAAATCTAAAATATCTGGTTAATATGTTGACCTAAAATTGTCTAAAACCTATTGTTTGATAATATTTAGACCCATACCCACCTTTTCCTAGAAGTAAATCTATTCATATCTATTAGAAACCAAAAATAATTTTATAATAAAATAATATTTCAAGCTTTTCTTAAAGTTCCCCTCACCACTCTTATAAAAGGTTACTTCGCCTTCTTTCAAATTCAAACCTCAAAAAAATTTTGGTTCGGAAAAACCCTTCTCAAGTCTCTTAAAAACCCCCACTTCATCCTAGAGTACTTACTTTGACCATAATGCCAACCTAAGGAGCCCTTCTTTTCAAATCAAAAGGAAGCACCTGGAGAAGAGGTAATTATTTCATCGTCTCTTTCAAAGTTCATTTCTTCATCCACTTCCTCTTTCTTTGCTGTTTCCATAAAAATAATAATAAATCCAATAAATTATACATAATGTGATGTTATTATAAATATGTAACAATCATATTCATTATTCTATTCATCCTATGAATGAAAAAGTCACCATACGTGCGTTCATACGGTTTACCGTCTCCACGTTGTGGTGTAGTTTGTTATTAAACACTTCATTATTGGGATGTGTATAATAATGAGAATAATTGATGTAAATAATTAATATAACATGTTAATTATTCTGTAACTATAATATACCAACCAAATTAAACACTATTTCACCATCAATAGAATGATATTATCGCTCGTGCGTACAGATTACCGTTCACAATAGGTGCACTCACCAGAGCAGATCCAAATGGATTGTCAGAATGAGAGGGTATGGTTATGCCATCGGTACCAGCCTATGATTTCATGGGAAGCCTATCCAGACAGTCATGGAAAGGTGGAGAGCTACTATCAGGATGCAGATGTTGGGGAGGGGAAGTTCCTTGTAGACGGTCCAGTTGAATTCCCTAAGACCTTCGGGTCATGTAATCTCCTAAGCCTACATGCCATGTAATATCTGAGCCTACGGGCCTTTTAAGTTTTCCCCCTCATTCCTTTAAAGGGGGGTTATCAAAAATCAATAAAAATGAAGGCCTTCGGTCCATTCAGGCATATGGCTTACCGTCTCCACGACGCGATGAGATTTTGTTACCCATCCTAAAAATTCAAGAATAATTTTCATTTGATGATTAAAAATAATTTTTAATAACTTAATATCTTTCAGGATATTAATAAAATACATCCTATCCATAACAAACATGGCTTATGTATCAAAACATATAAAGGAAAATGAATCATTTAACACTCGAAACAATGATACTACTGAAATATTATTAACAATGAAACATTACAGGATCATATATGATATCATATTTATGTATCTGGTTCATGTATAATTTAATAAAAATTATTTAACCATTATAAAAGAGGTTAATATACCCTCGACTAAGGAAAAGTACAAGGTAAGTGTTAATTTTACAATCTCTTTATTATCTGAGATTATTTACACATAAGTATCTACTGTGACCTATTTATCATCCACATCCATGTTTCATAAAAACCTAATTCAAAACATTTTTTTTACTATTTCCTATACCATAGGTTAAAGTCATCTATAACCTTGATTTACTTTTTATAAAATTATTTGAATGTAATCTTTCTATAATTTTCCAAACAAGGTACTCTATGAATTTTTTTACAAATTAAGGAAAGAATTTTTTTTAACTTATACAGTGGGTGCATCTATTTTATGCCATTATAAACCATAGAATCCTCCCATACAAAATTATAATAATATTTTCAAAATAAATTTTTTCTTTACTTTTAAATGATTTCAAAGTAAAAAGAGATATTTCACTCAAATAGTTTTTTTATTGATTTCATCTATGTAAACATCCTTTGTTGGATTTTATGCTTGTTTGAATTTGATTTATTACAATACAATCATCCATATTGTATTGAAGGTTTTGTGATATGTTTGACTGTGGATGTGATATTTTTATACCTTTCATGGTTTAGGGTTAATGTATTAACATTTCTTATGCTATTTTAATATGAATGTTTATGTTATTTTCAATCTTTTCATATGTGGCATGCATTGGACGTAGTAAGTTACGAGCGGGTCCTGCAATTGCCCCTCGATGCATCAATAAGCCTCATGAAAAAAACTAGTGTCTTGGTATAAGGCCTTCAAAACATTTTTAATTGTAGTCTTAGGATGAGGATTTTACTATGTGGTTATGATGTCGAATTTATGCATTCCATCATTATGAAATTAGTTATTGATATTACATGTGATTATTCGACTAGTAGAATATCCATGTGAATAAGTATATGACATTATTTGATTAATATTTGTTATATTATGCAGAATTTTAAGTTTAAAAGGATTTTGTTTTAGTCTTATACATCACCTTAAATGTTTGTGATTATTTGTGATAGTTTCTATGTTATTATCCTTACTAAGCATCTGAGCTCACCCATTTATTATATTTTATTTTTCCCATGATGTGAAGAAGTATATTATGATTGAAAGATTAAGGGATATGAGTGTGTCAAAAGGATAAACAATATTGTTTTTTTTTTCATTTCATAATATAATGTAAGAATTATGTATTTT
Source organism: Viscum album (assembly GCA_963277665.1). Taxonomy (NCBI): domain Eukaryota; kingdom Viridiplantae; phylum Streptophyta; class Magnoliopsida; order Santalales; family Viscaceae; genus Viscum; species Viscum album. The sequence goes on along the minus strand of OY728155.1, from coordinate 1,631,407,341 downwards.
TCTAGTACTTCCAAGGTTACTAAATTGACCAGTCTTTAGGGAATTGATCTCTTGTGATCATGCCAATGTTATGTAATAATGCACCGACTCTAGGTAACTAGTGTTGGGGTATTACAGTTGGTATCAGAGGAAGTTTAGTACAAATCTTGTGAAATAGATTGAGAAGAACTCTGATTAAAGAACATTACCCTAAGATAGACTTTGAGGATTAGTATAGAAGAACATCCAAAAAATTTGGTAATGTAGATATTATGTGGGTTTTACAAGAAAAACACCCATTTATGGATACTAAAAGTAGAAGTGGTTCTGGAACAAATGTATCTAGAAGTGAAAAATCCAACATGGAGTTTTGGGTTTGACCCGAGTTATCCTGGTACACGAAAACATGCCTTACTGCCCACCTGGGTTGACACTCCCCAGGGATATGCTTTGGATAATTCACATTTTATTTAAAAACCATTATAAATTATTTATGAGAAAATACTTCCCCAAAGAAAACATTTTTTGATTATTGATTACATGCATAAATTATTCAATTTATGTTCATTATTTTACAGGATTGGAATTATGCATTGTGATTCATAAACTAATCTAGTATATGCCATTATTTAGAAATGGAACCTAGTGGAAAGAATCTAAACCGTATCAATGCATGCAATCCATGTAGGGATTTCCCTCCCACTCAAGATAATTATATTGGATCTGGTGATACAACTTGTGATGAACAACTTATACCCGTACTGGGACAACTCACTCAGGTTATGGATAATAACCTTACCCATATGGAGCACCCTAACCCACATCACGAAGGTTCAATGTCAGACCGCTTCATTAGAAGCCACCACCAACATTTAATGGGACTCCAAATCCATTTTTAGCTGAGAAATGGATAATTTCCATAGAGAAAATATTTCATTCTTTGGGGAGTAGTGAAAGGGAAAAGTTTTCATGGATGTTTATCACCTCATAAGAGATGCATATAAATGATGGTCATTAATTCCAAACACAAAAGAGGATAATGAAGTATTAAATATGGAATGGAGGGAGTTTAAAGATATTTTCTTAGAAAAATACTTTCATCATGAAAGGATATGGAAGAAAATTTTTGAGTCTGAGACAAAAAGAATATGATAATGTTGCAAAGTATGAGGCTAACTTTACAAGGTTACCAATACATGATGCAAATTATTTACATATCCCAAGAATTAATATTGATCGATTCTTTGATGGGTTAAAACCATTTCCCCATCAAGCATTAGCCTCTCAATCCTTATCATCATATGAAGATATAGTATCGTGTGCTATCAAGATAAACAATGAATTTTATAAATATTAAGACTTTAAAGAGAAGAAGAAGAATGAGATATTTTCCAAACACTCTAAAAAAGGAAATAAAGGGATGAAGGGAAAATTTTACTTTCCACCATGCAGTAAATGTGGAAATAAAAACCTCGATACTTGCCCGAAGGGGATGGGAGTTTGTTACACTTGTAGAGAAAAAGGCCACCAAGGTTGTGATTGCAAGGGAAAAAGAGGCTGTTAATATTGAATGCTACAATTGTAGAGAAATGGGGAATTATGCAAATGAAGGTCCTAAGCACAAAGGAATATTACCTCAGGAAATGCCAAGGGAGAAAAACCATGCTTATGTGATCTAAACTATAGAGGTTGAAGTTCCGAATGACGTGGTGGAAGGTACATTAATCGTTTCCTCAAATTTAGCTAATGCTTTATTTGATTCTAGATCATCACATTTTTTCATATCTTCCCAGTTTTCCCAGAAAATTAGATATTTCCAATTTGAATTAACAAGGGAGTTGTTAGTCAAAACTCCTCAGGGAAGTATCATTGAAACAATTTTTTGTGAATCAGTTACCATTATGGAATATAAATGTGCTTTATCTGTGGATCTCATCATCATAACCATGATTGAATTTGATATAATCCTCGGTATGAACTACATTTCAGAACATGCTGTGAAAATTTATTGTAAGAAGAAAGAGGTTACAATTTTTGATGATGATATGGAATCCCTTATTTTTATAGAAGAAAACTCACAATATGATTCTCATCTAGATCCACCCTCAGTAGCTCTAGTAAATTCAATTATTGGAGAGGAAGGGAGTGAAATAACTATGGGTGAGGAAATTAATGTTCAAATAGATGATGTACCTGTTGTGAAAGAATATATTGATGTGTTTTTAGAGGATTTACCTAGACATCCTCCAGAACAAGAAATTGAGTTTTCTATTAACTTAATTTCTGGTTCAAGGCCTATATCAAAGACCTCTTATAAGATAGTCCCTGTGGAATTAGTGGAACTGAAGAAAATACTAGAATAATTGAGTAATAAAGGATTTATTCTCCCTAGTGTTTCTCTATGGGGATACCCTATTCTTTTTGTTAAGAATTAATATGGATATATGAGGTTGTGCATTGACTACATGGAGATCAATGCTATAACAATAAAGAACAAGTATCTCCTAACTTGCATTGGCGATTTATTTTATCAACTTCATGGAGCTCAATATTTTTCAAATATTGGCCTTCGATCTTGATACCATTAGTTGTGCGTGAAGAAGGAATACATTTCAAAGAAATTATTTCGAACCCGATATGGGCATCATGATTTTACAATAATTCCTTTTCGACTGACTAATGAACCCTTTGTTTTCATGGATCTAATGAATAAAGTTTTCAAGTAATATCTTGATGACTTTTTCATGGTATTTATTGATGATATCTTTGTATACTCCAAAATATACAAAGATCATGAAAATCACTTGAGCACTATTCTACAAACACTTAGAAAAAATGAATTATATAGGAAGTTTCGAAAGTGTGAATTCAGGCTTCTGGAGATTTCTTTTCTATGCCATATTGTCTCTAACAATGGAATCTCTGTTGATCCTTCAAATACAAGGGAAATCCATGAATGTCCAGCACCGATGATTATAACTAAGGTATGTAGTTTTATATGTTTAATAGGTTATTATCGGTGTTTCATCCAGAATTTTTCTTGATTGGATAACCCATTAACCAAGCTTACATGAAAAGGGGTTAAATTTGTTTGGAAAAAAGAGTGTGAATATTGTTTTTCATAATTGAAGAAAATATTATTCAATGATCCTATATTGAATCTAACATTAGGGAATTATGGGTTTTTTATTTATAGTGATGCTTCAACGAAAGGACTTGGTTGTTTCCTTATGCAGAATGATAGAGTTATTTCTTATGCATCATGCCAGATAAAAATTCATGAACAAAACTATCCTACTCATGATATTGAGTTTTCAGCTGCAATATCAGCTTTGAAGATATGAAGACACTATCTCTATGGTAAAAAATGTGAGATATATACCGATCACAAGAGTTTGAAGTATATTTTCTCATAGAAATAACTCAACATGAGGCAAATATGATGGCTAGAACTACTCAAGGATTATGATTTCACTATACACTACCACCCGAGGATGGCAAATAAGGTGTTAGATTATTTAAGCAAAAAGGATCATGGAGTTCTAAACAAGATGAGAGTTGAAAGGGATCCTATGTTCAGTGATATAGTAAATATAGATATGGGAATAATCATGGAAGGTGAAACATTGATACTTTTTAAAATGTTTTCCAATCCATATTTACTAGAAAGGATAAATAGTTCTGAAAATGATGATGAATAGTTTCAAAAGAAAATTAAAGTTGTGAATAATGGGAGATTGATCGAATTCATATAAGGAGATGGAATTTTGAAATTTGGGAAGAGAAATTTTGTTCCCGGTACACCTGATATAAAAAACAAATTGTTGGATGGTACTCATAGCTCCAATTTCTCTATACACCCTTGTAGCACTAAGATGCATAGAGATTTGAAGGAACATTTTTTGTGGGACAACATGAAGAGGGAGATTTCTGATAATGTGTCAAGAAGTATGGTTTGACAACTAGTGAAGGCTGGAAGACAACATCCTAGAAGAGTCATGAAACATCTTCCCATACTTAAGTGGAAAAGGGGTGATATTATGATGGACTTTGTCATGGGGCTACCAATGACTCCTAGAAGGAATGATGCAATATCGGTCATTGTTGATCGTCTTACCAAGTCAGTACATTTTTTTCCTATAAGATAATATTTACAACTTGAATGTTTAGAAAGACTATATAGTAATGAAGATGTAAGACTTCATGGTGTACCCCTATCGATTGTTTCTGATCATGATACCCGTTTTACATCAAGATTATGAAAAAGTCTTCATAAATCCCTAGATACTAAACTTTGTTTGAACACTGCCTACCACCCTCAAATTGATGGAAAATCAGAATGGACTATTCAAACCTTAGAAGAAATGTTGAGATCTTCCTCACTTGACATTCAAAGTAGGTGGGATTAGTATTTACCTATGGTTGAATTTTCTAATAATTGTAGCTTCCATTCAAGTATTTAAATGTCACCATATAAAGTGTTATATGGAAAGAGATGTTTCACACAAACTTTTTGAGATAATGTTGGTGAAAGAAAACTCATAGGCCCAGAACTTGTTGAGGAAACTATAGAAAAGGTGAAGATTATCAAAACCCACGTCAAAGTAGATCAAAGTAGGAAAAAGAGCTATGCTAATAACTGAAGGAAGGATTTGGAATTTCAAGTAGGTTATCATGTTTTCATGAAGGTATCTCTATGGAAGGGTGTTATACAATTCAGTACTAAGGGAAAATTATGTCCTAGGTATATTGGACCTTTTTAAATTCTAAAATGAATTAGAGTTGTATCTTACCATTTGGAAATGCCACCGAGTCTCTCCATAGTTCATGATGTGTTCCACATATCATTGTTGAGAAAAAACAAGCCTGAAGCAATGTATGTACTCACATAGGAATGAATAGAACTGAAACCCAAACTATTGTATTGTGAAGAGCCTATCATGATTCATGATACTATAGAACAAGTTTTGAGAAACTAGATGATCTGTCTGGTAAATGTTCTTTGGAAAAACCATAAAATGGAAGAGGCAATGTGGGAACCTAAGGAACTTATGATGAAGAACCACCCAAATATTTTAATGTAGTAATATTCTAGAAATTTTTACGTTGAAATTATTTGATGTAGGAAATAATATAACACCCCGAACTTCCATGTTACTCTTCTCTCTGAATAGTTCATAGATTTTGATGTACACAACATCGAGTTCTAGAACACCATGACCAATCAAACTGGCCATTTAAAAAGTAGTTATGAATAGTAATAAAAACTTTTTGTAATTTTATAAATTTTAATTTTTATAATTGAATTAATTTTTGGATTCACAATATCAAAATTATCTTGCGGGGAGTTTTTGGAATTTTTCTGATAAATTTATACATTGATGAATAGTGAAAAACACAAAATTTTAATTAAAAACAACTTTTTTAATCAAAATAATTACAGTGTTAAATTATAAATTGTAGTAGTTTTAAAGTATAAATATATTATATTTTTATCATTTAATATAATTTAAGTCATTTTATGTAATTTAATTTTAAAATTGTACATAAACACAGGTCCATCTTTTGATAGGTTTTACTTCTTAAAAACCCGCTTTTTGGTTTTGACAACAAGAATTAATTTTAAATTAATTTCTACAACTAATGTATTTTGAATTTTGAAAAATGGAATCCATATTTGGAATCCGGAGGTCCATTTTTTGTAAATTGGTAACTTTTATTTTTAGACATTATTAATAGTAACTTTAGAAAATATTTTATTTACTATGGTTAATGGGTAAATCTGGTAAATAAGGATAAAAGAATAATATTATAATAATATTTAATTACCCTAACATGTGTCCTAACACTATTTTATGATACATTTATGACCATGGTAATCCTAGAGACTATTTTGGGACCCCATGGAGCCACTTGTAAGTGAAAATGACACTTTATAAAAATTAATTTAATGATAAAGAAAATGTAACATAAACTTATATCTTTTAGTAAAACAATTTTATATGGGGTTAAATAAGGGATATTTTTTATTGTAAATATTAATTAGAAATAAAATAATATTGACTAAATCATGGTATTTTATTTATAATTTAGAGATATGCAATCAATATATTTATTTATGACACAATAATGGTGCAATATTTTCCTTATTAATGAAAGAATCAAATAAACGATATTATAAATATTAAAATAAATATAATTTGGAAGTTTTGATGCCATAAAATAATTTTATTGGTGAATATGAAATTTTAGGGTTCATTCAATGTATTTTTCCTTAGTAATGAAGTTTTTATGACTTTTCCAAAAACCAAATACTAAATAGTGTCAAAATTGAAAAAAATGGGTTTTTAAAACAAATACTATTTTTTAAAATGATATAATATTACTAAAAATTTAATATTATGAAAAAATAATTATATAAGTTTATATATGTAATTAATTAACCACTTGATTTTCTCTTGTTTTTTTATAATATGTTTATTAACCATGTAATATAAAAATACAAGAAGACATGGTAAATGTTAACCTATTTAGCTAAGAGTTAAATATAAAAGATAAAGTTAATATGGTGATCTAAACCTTTCTAAAACCTATTTTTTTTAGAATATTTAGACCCATAAATACCTTATCCTTGAAATAAATCCATTTTTATCTATTGTAAACTGATAATAATTTTGTTATAAAATAATATTTCAATATTTTCCTAAAGTTACCCTCACCTCTCTTATAAAAGGTACTTCCCCTTATCTAAAATTCAAACCTCCAAATCCATTTGGTTCATCCAACACCTACAAAAATATCCTCCCAACAACCTTTAATTAATCCTAGAGTCCATACTTTTATCAGAAATCCTACCTAAGGAGCCATTTTGTTCAAGTCGAAAGGAAGCACCTAAAGAAGAGGTAATTATTTCATCACCTCTTTCAAAGTTCCTTTCTTCTTCCACTTCATATTTATTTGTTGTCTATATACCAAAATAATAAACCTAGTACCTTATAATAAATTTATGTTATTATAAATATGTAACAACCATATTAGATATTCTATTCATCATATGAATGAAAAAGTCGCCATATGTGCATATGTACGGCGTACCATCTCCACGTTGTGGTGTAGTTTGTTATTCAACACTTCATTACTTGGATGAGTATAATAATTAGTATAATTGATGTAAATAATAAATATAACATGTTAATTATTATTTAAATATAATATACCATCCCAATTACATAGGATTTCACCATCAATAGAATGATATTATCGCTCATGTGTACGGATTACCATCTCCACGACGTGAGGAGATTTCATTCCCCATCATAACTATTTAATAATAATTTTCAGCTGATGATTAAAAATAATTTTTAAGAACAAAATATCATTCTGGATATGAATCAAATAAATCCTATCCATAACAAACATGACTAATGTAACAAAACAAATAAAGGAAAACAAATCAGTTAACACCCGAAATAATGATACTACTAAAATGTTATTAACAATGAAATATTATAGGATCATATATGACATCATATTTATGTATGTGGTTCATGTATAATTTAATAATAATGATTTAACCATTATACAGGAGGTTAACGTACCCTCGACTAAGGAAAAGTACAAGGTAAGGGTTAATTTTACAATATCTTTATTATCCAAGGTTGTTTATACGTAAGTACCTATTGGGACCTTTTTATCATCAAAATACATGTTTCTTAAAAATGTATTTCAATAAATTTTTTTACTATTTCTTAGACTATGGGTTAAATTCATTTATACCCTTGTTTTACTTTTTATAAAATTCTTTTAAAGGAATATTTCTGTCATTTGTCAAACAAGGTACTTTATGACCATTTTGAAAAATTAAGGAAAGAATGTTTTTTATCTTATATGGTTGTGCGACTATTTTCCGCCATTATAAACTTTCAAATAATCCCTTACAAGATTATAATAATATTTTTCAAATAAATTTTTTCTTTACTTTTATATGATTTCAAAGTAAAAATATATATTTCACTCAAATAGATTTTTTGATGAATTTCATCTATGTCAACATTCTTTGTTGGATTTTACGCTTGTCTGATGTTGATTTATTACAATAAAATCTTCCATATTGTATTGGGATTTTTTTTATATGTTTGAATGTGGATGTGATATTTTTATACCATTCATGGTTTACGGTTAAAGTATTAACATTTGGTATGCTATTTTAAATACAAATGTTTATGTTATGCTTCAACCTTTTCATATGAGGAATGTATTGGACGTGGTAAGTGTCAGGTGGGGCTCGCTATAGGCCTTAGATACTTCGGTGGGTCTCATAAGAAAAACTAATGTCTTGGAAGAAGGCCTTGACAACATTTTTATTTATATTCTAAGAACGAGGCTTCGACTATGTGGTTATGATGTCCGGCATTATGCATTCCATCATTTTGAAGTTAGCTATTGATATTACATGTGATTATTTGACTAGTAGAATATCCATGTGAATAAGAAAGTGGAACTATTTGATTTATCCTTGGAATATTCTGTGGAATTTTATGTTTAAAAGGCTTGTGTTTTAGTCTTATACATCACCTTAAATATTTATGCTTATTTGTGATAGTTTCCGCTATGTTGTTATCATTACTGAGCATTTGAGCTCACCCCTTTTCTATGTTTTATTTTTTCCAGGATTTGGAGAAGTATATTATGATTGACCTGAAGTGATAGGATAAAGGATATGATTGTGTCAAAAGGAGACATAATGTTGTTATTTTTTTCATTTCATAATGTAATGTAGAACTTATGTATGTATCTAGTACTTCCAAAGCTACCAAACTGATCGGTATTTTGGGACTTGATCTCCAGTGATCATGCCAATGTTAAGTAATAATGCACTAACTCTGGGTAACTAGGGTCAGGGTGTTACATCTACTACCTCAACATGACAATTATAGGTTCTGAGACTGGATACATTGATGTTGAGAAGACATACCTTGAACTCATCTCTACATAAAAAAATATGAGGCATTACTTACAGCACCAAAAATTCCATTTGGTCCCTCATGTTGAATCTCTCAAGTACATCCTTGGCCACCCTATGTTTACTAGGATCTTATCTTAAGTGGTGGACACTCTACATCAATTTGACATTTTATTTGTATCATTGAATTCAGTAAAAGTGAAAACCTTGGTTATTTTTATCAGAGCACATCCTTCCAAGGAGAATAAACTAGTGGACATCAGGCTTCTAAATGAGGAGGTATTCAATGAACATGACACTCCCTAGACATAGAAGATGTATTTATATGGTTCCACCCTAATTATTATCCCTAAAAGGGTAGAAAATTTGAGGCTCAATAGGTTTGGATTAGGTATTGTATTTTTCTCTTTGTACAAAGCACTTTTTTTCTTACACTTTTCCACTTTCTAAAGGATTCATGAATAATGGGGAAAAGTAACAAGCCCTCATCGATGCATTGGAAATGTCCTTACAGCTATACATAGCCTACCTAAATATCAAATTGGATTCAAAACATGTTTTAAACCATTTCAATGGAGAATATTTCATTGAAAAGAATAACTAGACCCTCTCAATGGCTATGTCAGGGGATTGATTGATGAGTTCATTTTTTATCCCATTTTACATCATGTTCCCCAATCACATAATGCTCATATTAAATCATTGGCTAATGAAACCACCTTCTTATCCAATGCTAATAAGAAGGTACCAATCATTTGTATCACACATTGAAGAATCGTCTTTTTTATCATCATATGTGATATCAAAAAAAATATATGTTCATTACTGACCTAGATCGTGATAAACCGATGAACTCCACTAGATGGATGGGTCCCATAATCGGTTATCTCTAAAATGGGAATCTCTCGACAGATTGAGACAAAATAGAATAAATTTGGTTTCATGCAGAAAAATTCATCATATAGGAAGGTCCAAATGAACAAAACTCCCTCTACAAGATATTCTTTGATGTAATCCTCCTTAGAGGCATAAAGAAGGAGATATTTTTTCCATCATCGAGGAATTCCATGTAGGCTCTTGTGGATCCCATCAATTTGGGATCGGGATCTACCACTAAACCAAGAAGATTGGGATACTACTAGAAAACCATGATACATGACTTTGTGGAATACAATAAGAAATTTCATGCATTCCATATCCATAAAAAATTTATCTATCAATGTAACTCCCTAGTTCGGGAAGCCACCCAAAGGTGCCCCGTACCCTATTGGTCACATGGCTTCAAACACATTTCCCCAAATTCCAGAGGCTGCTGAATAGAAGCGAGGGCCTTGGGTGTGAGAGTGGGGAAACTATGCCCACATTAGAAGAGTACACGACAGAATTAAACAACACATACAATAGAAGAAGTAGTAACTATCCAACAATAGTAAACAGTGGAAGGCTGATAGAGAAACAACTGGAGAAAAAATATATGTAAATGATGCATGGTATATATATGTCTAGGAAAACAACCAAAAAAGTCACAATTCTAAATACAGTACTAAACCAAAGTACAAAAGAAAAATATATGAGCAACTCCTCAGCATCGTAAGACTTGGTGTGGTCCCATTCTCTCCAGCTCCAATGCAATCAAGTACCTCAAGTTGAAGGGTGCTTGCCCTTATCTATACATGCAACAATTTAATATATTTGGGCCCAAAATCATGGACTAAATAGGGTGTGATACTAAATCCAAGTAGGCAACCCCCCCCCCCAAAGATATGTGCCTAATAGTTAGTGAGTATATACCAGGTAAAAGTAAAGTAAACAGTAAACAGTAAACAGGAAAGTACTCCACAGTAAACAATACACAGATCAATCAAAAAACAGTGAAGCAAACAACTAACCACAAATAGGTAACCCTCTAGGAAGTACTCATAGCCATCCCCTCTAGTCCAACCTAAGAAGTACCAACAACCCTCTGGGCAGTACACTCAGCCTAACCCCTATAGTTTGGTCATAAAAAATTATAAGACTCTCTGAGGAAGCTCACTCGGTCAATTCCCCTGATAGTCTAAGGTATCCAGGGACTCTCTGTGGAAGATCACACAGTCAATTCTTCTTATATCCCCAAGGTCAAGATACTCTCTAAGGAAGCTCACTCATTCAATTCCTTTTATATCCCCAGGTTGTTCATAGGCTCTCTACAGAAGCTCACCTGGTCAATTCCTCTTATAACCTGGAGTGGTTCAAGGTAAATCAAGTAAAATAATGAATCTCTGAGGAAGCTCACTGAGTATATCCCCTTATATTTTATAAAGCTCAAAGACTCTATGAGGAAGCTCACTCGGCCTATCCCCCTGTAGTCTATAATTTCCAAAGACTCTCTGAGGAAGCTCACTCGGTCTATCCTCTTATAGTCTATAATGTTCAAAGACTCTCTGAGGAAGATCACTCGGTCTATCCTCTTATATTCTATAACACCAGGTTCTCATGGCCCCATGTAAGTCAACACATAGTAATGCTATAAGACTAAAGTAAACCTACAAAACTACTTGGCTAACTAGTCTATAGAATCTCATGCATGTCATAAAAACGACACTCTATCCTACGACCACAAGGCATGGAAAATAGGTAAACAACCAGTAGGATAAACATGAACAAATGGTTGTAATTAGAACAAGGCAAGAGCCGAACATCCAAGGTATTTAAATCCACCCAACTCATATCCAAATAACCTCTACACAGGCATACAAGCATGGCAGGCAATCAGCAGGGGTAAAACAGTAAACACGCAATACCCCGTTCAAGGGTATTGGTGGAATTCACACATAATACTCAAAGAATTTGAATGGAATGGCACAAAACTCCTACCTTGGGGTTAGGATATCAATATACTTGAACCATGAGGCTTGAATCTCCTTATGATGTCGTAGATCTATGAAAATTCATAAAACGTTCAACCCACGATAACTTGGAAAAGAGGAGGAATTGGAAAACGATGCTCTAGAAGAAGGAAGAGCTTACCATTGAGGTTCCACCGCAATAGAAATCAGTCGATATGGATAAAAGACGGAGTCTCGGGGGATTAGAGAATTTTGGGCACTGTACGGTTTCTCTCGGTCAAACGAGACCTAGAAGAAGACACTTCTGGCGATCAGACACGAGCCTGGTCCATTTAATGAAAAAATAAATTACACGGCGTGTACATTGGGAGTACATGGCGTGTACTCACCTTTTCCATACTCCAATTTAAGTAGCCTCCACATCACGCCACACGACCATGTGTGTGGCCTAGACACAGCCAGTACGTGGCCTCGTGTGGCAAAGAAGTACGCGACGTGTACTCATAAAGTACATGGCATGTACTTCCAAAATTTCCAGAAACTCAACCTTTCTAAAAAACATCAAAAAAGGAAAAAATACCTGAAAAGAAGATTCGGGTTCTTAAAAACTTCTCCCCTTAATGAAATTAATCCCCAAATTTCCTTAGCGCGTCGTAGAAGAAGAAACCTCGAACAAATCTGTCCACTATGATCGTACGTCGGCCTCCCTCTCCGAAGTCTCATCTTGCACCCGCTCGTGCTTCCATAGAACTCGTACCAGAGGAATAGAGCAGCCACAAAGAACCTTTGTACTGTGATCAGCAATCCAGATAGGATTCTCCTCAAACGATGCATCCGCTTCAAGCTCAACCTCCTCAGGTTGAAAGACATGAGACAGGTCTAGAAAGTAACATTGGAGCAGAGAAACATGGAAGAAGTCGTGCATAGCCCAGTACCTCTGAGGTAACTACAACTGATAGGAAAATAGATTAACTCTCTCCAACACCTCAAACAGCCCAACGTACCTCGATGAAAGCTTAACATATCTCTGAATCCTTTTCAGTCCCAACCTCGGTGCGACACATAGGAAAACTTGATCCCCGACCTCGAACTCCAGAGTTCATCTCTACTGATCAGCATAATACTTCTGTTGAGACTGTGCCATATCCATCCTCTTCCCAATCAACTCTATCTACTATGAGGTCTCCTGAACAAGATGAGGTCCCAACAAAGATGCCTCTCCTACCTCCATCCATCATAAAGGTGATCGGCATGGCCTACTGTAAAAAGCCTCATAAGCTGCTATCTGAATAGTTACTTGAAAACTATTGTTGTAGGAAAACTCCACAAGAGGTATATGATTGTCTCAAGAAACTCCAAAATCTAGGATGCATGCTCAGAGCATGTCCTCAAGCACCTGAATCGTACGTTCAGATTGGCCATCTGTTTGGGGATGGTATGCTGTACTCAAAAGTAACTATGTACCCAAAGCCTTCTGAAGCCCCTGCCAGATCCGATAAGTAAAACAGGAATACCTGTCCGAAGAAATGGAGTGTGGAACTCCATGCATACATACAGCCTCTTGGATGTACATTTTTCCAAACTCATCAACACTGAAGGTCTCCTTGATCGACAAGAAGTGATCAACCTTCGTGAGCTTGTCAATGAAAACCCAAACTGTATCATTACCTCGAGGAGATCTTGGAAACCCTGTCACGAAATCTGTCACGATGTCGTTCCACTTCCACTCAGGAATGGGTGACTGCTACAGAAGCCCTGCTGGTCGCTGATACTCCACCTTCACCTGCTGAAAAGTGCAACACCTCATGATGAAACTAGCAATGTCCCTCCTCATACCTAGCCACCAATACTGACGGTGTAGATCACGGTACATCTTGGTGATGCCAGGATGAACTTCCCAAACTGAGGAATGAAATTCCTACATTAGATCCTCACGTATATCTGCTGGCACCCATACACATACCAGGAAATGTAGGATCTCATCCTCACCTTTGGTCCACCCAGGAATAGAATCCTCTCCTGACATGCTTTCCCATAGGACTAGGCCTTCAGAATCTGATAGTTGCCTCATTCGTACTCAATCAAGAAGGGTAGAGGTAATAGCTATAGAAGATAGAAAAGTCTGCCCCTGTCTATCGTGGACCTCCAAATGCATCTCAGAGAATAGAACCATAAGATTCCACTCACTGCTGGCCTCCCGAACTACCTGTATCTGAGTCCTCCTGCTGAGTGCATCAGCCACAACATTGCCTTTCCCAGGCCTGTAGGCAAGATCAAAGTCAAAAGACTGAAGGTACTCAACCCACCTTCATTGTCTCAAATTCAGATCACACTGAGTAAAAAATGTACTTGAGACTCTTTTGGTCAGTGAACACCACAAAGTGCTCTCCTAGAAGATAATGTCTCCAACAGTGAAGGGCATGAACAACAGCTGCCAACTCCAAATCGTGTGTCGGGTAATTCCTCTCATGTGGCCTTAACTACTGAGACCCATATGCAACGACTATATATCCCTGCAGAAGAACAACTCCTAGCACGATACTTGATGAATCATAGTAAACAGTATTGCTCTTTCCCAGCTCTGGAAAGACTAGTATCGGTGCTGAAGTCAACATCCCTTTTAGCTTCTGAAAGGATGACTCACAAGAATCTGACCATAAGAACTTCACCCCTTTCTTGGTCAGACCTTTCAGAAGTTCTACTAAGTGTGAAAAGTCCTAAATAAAGCATCTGTTGTATCTATCCAGACCTAGAAAACTCCACACCTCAAAGACGTTCTTCAACTACACCCAAGAAACTACTGCCCTCACTATCTATGGGTCTACTGATAATCCTGTCTCTGAGATAACATGAACTAAGAAGTGAATCTAGTCCATATAAATGTGGCATCTTGAGATCTTAGAATATAACTGATGCTCCCTTAGTGTACTCAAAACAATATCAAGATGGGTAGCAAGGTCGTGTTGAGTGTGAGAGTACACCAAGATATCATCCACAAAAACCACCATGAAGGAATCCCAATATGGATGGAACACTCGGTTCATCAGTTCCATGAAAACTATTGGCATGTTCGTGAGACCGAACAACATAACCATATACTCGTATAGACCATACCTGCTTCGGAAGACTGTGAGAGGTATATTAGATGGTCTAACACGAAACTGATGATAACCGGATCTCAAGTCAATCATCGAGAACACCTGTGCTCCTCAAATTTGATCAAAGAGATCATCAATCCTCGGCAAGGGATATCAGTTCTTGACCGTCAACTGGTTCAACTTCTGATAGTCCGCATAAAGATTGAGGGAACCGTTTGCCTTTTTCGTAAACAGGACAAGAGAAACCCAAGGAGAAGTACTGGGTCGGATGAAACCCTTTGCCTGCAACTCCTCCAACTGCTTATTGAGCTCCTGGGACTCAGGTGTATCCATCCTATAAGAAGGAATAGACACTGGTGCTACTCCTAGCACAAACTCAATCAAGAAGTCTACCTCACCCTCCGAAGGAAAACCTGAAAAGTCCTCTGGAATGACATCTCTGAAACAATTTACCAACAGAGGAAAGTCTAACTATGTAGTCCCCTAGTCATCCAGATAAAGACTAGAAATCTGAGATGTAACTTCTCCCAAACCATGATGCTCTGGACCTGCTCTTCTCGCCTGGACATCCCATTTTCCCCTATGAAGAAAGGATCCACCCTCTGGTGAAATGAAACTCACCCTATGGTGATAACAGTCGATGAATGCCTGGAAGGGAACTAGCCAGTCCATCCCGAGAATGAAATCATAGCCTGTCATCTCTAGGACATAGAGATCCCAAAGGAAGTGACACCCACCAACCTCAAGGGGGAACTCCTTGCACTGACGTACATTAGCTATCCTAGTTCCCAATGGTGTGTCTAGTGTAAAGATGACGACAGAAGAAAAGATACAGAGACCAATACTCTCCACAAAAGAAACAGATATAAAGCTATGGGAATCCCCTGTATCAAAAAGATCTGAAGATAAAACTGAGGCTACTAAGATCGTACCTCGAACTATAGAGGGGTCGGGATCCTACTCTTGATGGGTCTGCTCCACTACAAAGGTCTGGCCTGCTTCACGACCCTGTGACCCTGCCTGACCACTCTGAACTTATCCACTCTACTATCGCTGGTAGCCTAGTTACTGACCACCACGACCACGACCTCCACCTCAGCCCGAACAGCTGGAAGAACTCCATTTCCCATAATGGTGAGAAATTGGCAATTCTTCTTCTGAACGCGAGGTCATAGAAGAACCCCTACCACCTACTGTAGGTGAGAGTATCTGACAAAAATGATCAAGGTGGATCATCTTGCCACAAGATCGGCACTCCATCTGGGATCTCTAGCATTGAGGCCTAGTATTCCCGCTCCTCCAACATTGGTATCATATTACCTAGCTGCCCGAAGATACATCCCGCCTACTCTGATCTCCTCGAGTAAACTCCCTGTGGCGCTTCCTGCAATCAGTTGGAGGAACACTAACTCTGGATGTCAACCCGCCCGGGATCACTGCTCCAGAATCCCTCATATTGTGCTCAGTGATCAGCGCTTGGTTGACAATAGAGGATATCGAAGTCAACTTGAAGATGCTCACCTACGATCGGATGTTGTGCCTCAGACCATCCTCGAACTTTCGCGCAAGGAACTGCTCATTGCCTCCTGGAATAGGAATGAAATGTTTCAGCTCAGTAAAGTGAGATGAGTACTCCATAACATAAAGAGTGCCCTGCTCAATACTCATAAACTCTAGGGATCGATCGGCCCTCAAGGTCTCAAGGTAGAAGTAATCGTAGAAGATGTGAAAAAACTCATCCCAAGTCATACTCTTCTAGAGTACTGACTGTGAGATCACCTCCAACCACCTCTTGGTTGAGTCTTGAAGAATATAGGTAGAGAAATTCACCCTCTTCTCAGGAGGTATGTCTAGATGCTCAAAAATTGTCAGTGTGGCCTCTAGCCATGATTCTGCAGCCTGGGGTCCTCCATCCCTAGAGAAAGGGGGAGGATGCTACTGTTGGAAAACCCGCGTCAAATCTTCCATCAACGGGGCAGAAGGCGGTGCTCTAAGGAAGCTCTGCATCATCCTCAGAAAACCTTCCCTAAACTGCGCATCGGTGCCTACAACTTGTATAATTGCTAGTTCCAAGGCTGGCACGGCAGGAGGATCTGCAGAAGGTCCTAGATCAGCCATATCTGGTGTCTGATCACCGTCTGGAAACTAGCGTACAACCGAAGGACGTCTCGATGGCATAATTCTGAAAGGTCAAACACACACCTTAGATTAGGATTATCAAGGACTGAAAACATAAGAGTACAAGAAGGGAACAGGAGAAAGAAACATTCATTTTTTACAAAAACATGACTACACAATGTGTATAAACATGACACGACATGTTATTTTAATCCATTCACATGGGATCTTACTTATGCCACAACTGGTCGTGTAACGCCCCAACCACACAGTGTGTTGTCCCGAAACACGACATGTACTTGAACTCTATTCCCCTTCCCGAGTCTCATTACATGGATAAACCACATGGGTCTCTTAATCATAGACTACATGGAGTGTATTAACACCAAAAAAAAATGTACTAGACAAGTCTCAACGAACCGTGTTGTTAGTTACACGACCGACTACATGGTTTACTGTACACGACGTGCTCCATGTGCACACAGTGTGTACTTGAAGGATTTCCCCGAACCATGTTGTTCGTGACATGGCTGGGTACCTAGATTACACGACGCGATGTGTGAAATCAGGACATAACATGTATAGTCGAAGTTTCATCCATCTGTGTTGTTAGTCATACAGGTAGACACACGGTCACTACAACACGGTGTGTATCTAGCGTACACGGCGTGTTCCTGAAAGATTTTTCACAACCCCATGTCCCTCCCCACACAATCAGTGACACAATTAAAAACTACACTACGTGTATTCATATAGTACATGCCGTGTATTCTGGGTTTTTTTGGGCAGTACCCTCAGAAATTGCTCCAGATCCCAGAAAACACAGAAAACTAGCGTTAAGGTGCCAAATTCCGATTTTTGAGGGTCCATACTCCCCATGAATCAAAGCTTGGCATCTCATACATATTATATACAAGGGAAACAAGTCAATGATACACCAATTTATAATTCAAACAAGACCTTACATATATCAATACCTGTTAAAAGCATGTATTCTATCAAGCATATATCACAACAACATGCATATTCTACACAACATCTATCACAACAACATTCAATCGCTAATGCACCCTAAATGGCATGGAAAAAATGCATGACATGTGATTTCTAGAAAGTGTCTATATGATGCATGAGATGGAATACCCTCATCTCATCAGATTGCAGCATAAATAGAACCCCAATAATATCAACAGTAACAACACAAAACATATGAGTCACCCATCGGTGAAAATCAGATCAACCGTAAACTTGAAAAACCAGAAGAAATTGCAACAAACAAGGTAGGTTGGCTTTTCCCGGTACACATGTTAGGTACTCCCAAGCACAAATTATTACCAAGTACCTATTTCATCCTATCCCTATATATAGGTGAAAAACAGTAGGTCAAGAGAAAATAATTCCTCTGATACCACTTTGTAACACCCCGATTCTAGAAGCCACCCAGAGGCACCCCGTACCCAGTTGGTCACATGGCCTCAAGCACATTTCCCCAAATTCCAAAGTCTGTCGACTAGCAGCGAGGGCCTTGGGTGTGATAGTGGGGGAAACTATGCCCTCATTGGTAGAGTACACAACTGAAGTAAACACCACATACAATAGTGTAAGCAATAACTATCCAACAATAGTAAACAGTGGAAGACTGATAGAGAAACAACTGGAGAAAAAATATATGTAAATGATGCATGGTACATATATGTCTAGGAAAATAGCCAAACAAGTAACAATGCTGAATACAGTACTAAACCAAAGTACAAAATAAAAACAGATGAGCAACTCCTCAGCATCGCAAGACTTGGCTTGGTCCCATGCTCTCTAGCTCCAATGCAATCAAGTACCTGGAGTCTAAGGGTGATTTCCCTTGTCTATACCTACAAAAATATAATCTGTTTGGGCCCAAAAGCATAGACCAAGTAGGGAGTGAGACTAAATCCCAGTAGGCAACCACCAGAAGATCTATGCCTAATATTCAGTGAGTATATGATAGGTAAAAGTACAGTAAATAGCAAATAGGAAAGTACTCAGCAGTAAACAATCCAAAGATCAATCAAGGAATAGTGAAGCAAATAGCTAACTAAAAACAGGTAACCCTCTGGGAAGTAATCACATCCATCCCCTCTGTTCCTACCTATAAAGTAACAACAACCCTCTGGGCAGTACACCCATCTTAACTCCTCTGGTTTGGTCATAAGAAAATTATAAGACTCTCTGAGAAATCTCACTCGGTCAATTCCCCTTATAGTCTAAGGAAGTTAGGGACTCTCTAAGGAAGATCACACAATCAATTCCCCTTATATCCCCAAGGCCAAGAGACTCTAGGAGGAAGATCACTCGGTCAATTCATCTTATAGCCCCAGGTCGTTCAAAGAATCTCTGAGGAAGATCACCCGGTCAATTCCTCTTATAGCCTGGAGTGGTTCAAGGTAATTCAAGTAAAAAAAGACTCTCTGAGGAATCTCACTCGTTCTATCCCCTTATAGTCTATAAAGCTCAAAAACTCTATGAGGAATCTCACTCTGTCTATCCCCCTATAGTCTATAATGTCCAAAGACTCCCTGAGGAAGCTCAAACGGTTTATCCTCTTATAGTCTATAATTTTCAAAGACTCTCTGAGGAAGCTCACTCGGTCTATCCTCTTATAGTCTATAACACCAGGTTCTCACGTCCTCATGTAAGTCAATGCATAGTAATGCTATAAGGCCAATGTAAACCTACATAAATACTTGGCTAACCAGTCTATAGCATCTCATGCATGTTAGAAAAACAACACTCCATCCTACGACCACAAGGCATGGAAAAAAGGTAAACGACCAATAGACTAAACAGGACCAAACAGTCGTAAACAGAACACGACATGATCTAAACATCCAAGGTATAACAATCCACCCAAATAATATCCAAATAACCTCTACAAAATCATACAAGTATGGCAGGCAATCAGCAAGGGTAAAATGGTAAACACGCAATACCTCGTTCAAGGGTATTGGTGGAATTCACACATAATACTCAAAGACTTTGAACGGAAAGGCACAAACCACCTACCTTGGGGTTAGTAGATCAATATAATTGAACCATGAGGCTTGAATCTCCTTATAACATCGTAGATCTATGAAAACACATAAAACATTCAACCCATGATAACTTAGAAAAGAGGAGTAATCGGAAAACGATGCTCTAGAAGAAGGAAGAGATTATCGATGTAGTTCCAACGCAATTGACAACTGTCGATATGGAGAACAGATAGAGGCTTGGGGGTTAGAAGATGTTTTTGTGCCGTATGGTTTCACTTGGTCGAACGAGACCTAGAAGAAGACACTTCTGGTGATCCGATGCAAGCCTGGTTCATTTAATGAAAAAAAAGTACACGACGTGTACTTTAAGAGTACACAACGTGTACTCGCCTTTTATGTACTCCTCTTTAAGCGGCCTCCACATCACCCCACACGACCGTGTCTATGGCCCGGACATGGCCAGCACACGGCCTCGTGCTACAATGAAGTACACAGAGAGTACTCATAAAGTACACATAGTGTACTTCAAAGATCTCCAGAAACCCCTTTTTTTCTCAAAAACTTCAGAAAAAGGAAAAACATACCAGAAAAGAAGATCCGGTTTTTTACAATCAACCCCCAAAGGTCTACATATAGCTAAATATTCCTGTCCATTTTCTCTTTTGGGGAATGAATTTTGTGGGTCCATATCCTCCTTCCACATCTAAGAAGTTCAAGTATATCCTTACTTATACCTAATTCTTCTTCTAAAGGGAAGAGGTAATATCCCTCAATGAATTCAGGAGGAATAACATTATCAGCATCATAAAGTCCCATATCATCACCAAGTTTGATGTCCCTCACACAATATTGATGAAAAAATACAACTTACATTCTACAGAGTTGAAGAAACTGTACCAGGAGTACAATATCGAGTACAGTCACTCATATCACTATCATGGGGTTGAAAATGGACATATAGAGGCCTTAAATAAGACTATCAAATATATTATAGAATAAGTTGAATAAGGATAAAATGTTCAGGCTGAAAAAACTCCCTCATGATTTATGGGCCTACCATACCACCATGCATACTGATAAACAAGAAACGACATACTAATTGGTCTATGAGACCAAGGAAATGTTACCCATAGAGGACTAGTTGCCTTTACTCTAAATACCCCTTTGAATATAGCTCTCAGATGATGATAAATCGCCAAAATGGCAGGATGAATTGGAGTTGGTCGATGAGAAGAAGCTATATACATAGAAAAAACTCAAGGTTTATCAGAATCAGATCACACGAGCCTTTAATAAGAAGGATTTAAATCATTCATTCCTCTAAGGAAAACTGGTATTGTCTCTTAGAACCCTAATTATATCAGGAAAGAATCCTCAAAATCAACAACCATAATTGGAGGGAACTTATATCATATATAAGGTCTATCATAATAGAGCATACTCATTGGCCACAATGGATGGGGATTAGGTCACACCTCTCACCAATGTGATATTTCTAAAGAAATAATTTTCATAAATGTCATCAAATGAGAATCAATGTTAGTGTAAGTACTTCCATTCACCCTGCTTGTATGAAATTAAATTATAAAAATTTCATCCTAGTTACATGATGTTAAACTATACAAATTTATTCCTAGTCACATGGAGTTAAATTGTATAAGAATATACTTACCACGTTATGTTAAACTACATGAATGATGTACATACTACACAATATAAAAACTTCACAGGTTTTTAGAACTACATATTGCTTTATTCTAGCCATCACATGATACGTAGTGATTCCTGAATCCCAACTATTGGTCCCTGCCACATTATTTCTTTTCATTCACATCAGGTGAACCTCTTCCCTACCACATGATGTAAAACCACATAGATCCAAAATATTCCTTTAATCATTCACATTAGATTATCTGTGTCCTTACCACAAGATGTTAAATTTCACCCTAATGTTTTTTCCACATGACATTAAACTACACGGGTTTTCTAGAACTATGTAAAACTTGATTCTCATTTTCAATGAGATACGTAGGGATGTATCAATCCTATATCTTGTTCAAGCCACTATATGATGAAAAATAACCCTATAAAATATTTAATTGGTTATTCATGGTGATAGGAACTCTTTTTATTCCTTGTTTCTCACACCGAGGATAGATCGCATGAGTTTAGGAGTTTTTGAAAGGACTTCCCACATGAACAAGGCATAAAATCCCAAGGAAGGATCATCATGGTCTTAGATGAAAGACCACAAAAAGTCACTCCATGGGTCCTCCCTACATGAAATAAAACTACCCGATTAATTTCCCTTGCAAGATACAAAACTATACATTTTGGTGGAACTTACCTGAGAAGAATATCATTGCTGGTGTTGGTCTACTACCACACCTGCATTCAAGAACTACTTGTGACTTGATTACTGACATAACAAGATATGTATTTACACTTGACATTCCAATCCTAGGTCACTTCATGATAAATATTACGATTCTTTCTCTCTATTTATTGGTCATGAATTAAATAAAGAAGTTCATTCTCTAGGAACTATCTGTGGTTTGGTTATCATTCTCATGAGATACATAGTGACTCCAAAAATCCCATTCTCAGGTCCATCCACAAAATTTCTTTTCTTTCACTCTAGTTCATATTCTTCCTCGCTACAAGATTTTAAACTACATGGGAATCCAAGAACTATGTGTTTATTGGTTCACATTTCTATAAGATATGAAGTGACGCCAAAATTTCTATATGTGGGTTTAGACATAATTCCCCCTTTTCTGTCGGGAAGACCATTCTCTTACAGCATGCCATTAAACTGCACAATTTCCAAATAACTATATGTGGCTTGATTTCTATCATCACATGATACATAGTGATATCTAGATATCCAATCCTATGTCTAACAACAACAATCAATGAAAATAATTACAACATCTATGCAAAATCCAGAACTGTAGAGTATTTTCCATTCCAGAACTACATGTGGCTTGACTCCTGTCATCCTAGGATACATAGTGATATCCAAATCTCTAATCCTATATCTAGTTGTAACAACTGATAAAACAAATTCACCATAACTTCATAGAATATGAGTCACCCAAACTAATTTTTACCTATGTATGATCGAGATATGCGTACGACTTGATTGTGAACATAATATATTATGTACACATTTTTTATATCAGTTCCCAAATCTTTACTTCATGGTGTTTAACTGAAAGAAAAACATCCTAGACGCATGATAAGAATGTCCTTATCACATGGTTCTAAATAGAAAGGAAAATGTCCTAAGTCACATGACATTAAAATTTCATGATTAGAATTTCATTACCATAGGACATTAACTACTAGGAAAACATTGTAATACCCCGATATTTTTTGAATTATTTTTATCAAATTAATTTAACCATTTTTATATTTTTCATTTCATGTAACTATGAAAATATTTTATTTTATTTTAAAGAACTATGTTTATCTTGGGTTTTATGCAACACCAAGTTCATCATGAAATACACACAACCTAAATTTTAGCTTTCTCTATACAGAACACCAAGGTTAGCTTGTAACTTAGTGTACATTAAACACAACAGAAAAATGGAATACACAATAATCAACACCAACTTAGCATATGTTACACACAACATAGAGTTTCTAAGAAATGTATTTTTATTATTTTAATTATTTAAATGACACAATTATAATCTGGTCATTAAAATTAGTAATATGAGTAGTGTTAACTACATTTAAAATATTTCTTATAAAGTTTTTATATAAATAAAACATATTGATGATGAAAGATATTATTTTTGGTAGGTTCCTCGTACATTTATAGATATTATTTTCTCAAATGAATTGCTTTTAATTTCCTTATGTGAAATATACTAAATTTAATTTTAAACACATTTCGAAATTGAATTTGATAAAATTAAACTTCATTTTTTAAATTATAATGTTGAAATTATCTTAGGGATAATTTTTGGGATTTTTCTAAGGAACTTTATTTTTAAATGAATATTGAAAAATACCAGATTTTAATTCCAAACTTCTTTTTCATATAATTTATTTATAATGTTAACTTATATTTTAAATTGGTTTAAATGTTAAAATTGAATTTTTTTTATCATTTAATCCAATGTTAGTTATTGGAATCAATTTCACTTTGAAATTGGGTATAAAAATGTAGAAAAAGTGTGGATGTTTTTAATTTAAAAACCCACAGTATCGTCCCATCAAAGGGATTAATTTTAAATTAATTTCATCCACTTATGTGATTTTTTTTGGAAAAATGGATTCCATATTTGGTATAAAAATAACTAATTTTGACTTTGAATTTGACCAAAAAGATTAGTGAAAGTGATTAAAAATAATTACAATGGAGAATTAGGCTGACAAAGTACTAAACGTTCAATTTAGGAACCAAAACGACCTATAAACATGATAAAAACCCTTTTTATGGACATGATTCTTCCATTAACCTAAAATTATTTAGTTTTTTATGACCTTTTTAGGTAAAATCATGGGTACACCTAACTTGTTTTCAAAAATTCCAAGCATGTCATTTCCCTTCCCAATAATTAGACACCACCTACACCTGCTCTTCAGACCTCTCAAACCACTTAGGTTTGGCCAATATATACCCAATAAAATTAAAAACATTAATCCCCTGATCCTTGATGCCTCCCTTAGATAATAAATCAATCCAAGGAATCCTTTTGGCACAAACCAAAAATATTTACCTGATTAAGAGGTAGTACCTTCTCTAAAGATCCTTTTCTTTTATTTTCTTTCTCTACCCCCTAAAATATCTTTATTACATTCTTACATAACAAAAAAAATATAATTAATATAATATTATTTTTGTATGATAAGGTTAATAACTACACTTACACACACCTCCATCTAATGGGTAACAAATATACTATTTACGTGTACACTGAACAACTGCCTTACTAAACAATGATTGTTCATTTTTCCTTTACTACTTCTCATGGTGGACATTATAATGGAAAATATGTTTATGTATGTTATATATCATATTTTTTATTAATTTAAGCTTATTAAATCATTTTAAAACAAATATATTTATATTTTTCACTTTGTGTTCATATGATAATTTTTTTTGAGGTAGTGTGGACTACCACTACTTCAAAGCCATGTGATTTATTCATACATTGTATGGAGTTTATTAAGGTTGTGTTTAGTGGATATATATTATATAATAAATCTAATTTAATAATTATATATATATACATATATATATATATACATATATATATACATATATATGCATATATTTCTTTTAATTTCATTCTCTTAACATAAAAATGAAACAGAAATAACATTCATGCATACGTACGACTTACCGTCTCCATGAGAGGTGTATTCCATTTCATAATTATATATTACGTGGATTATAATAAAAAATAAATTATATCTAAATCATATTTTACATTATTTAAATCATGATGTAAGTAAAATAACCAATGATATAAGAATTTATGACACCTGTGAAAAAACACAATGAATATTAACCGAAGTGAAACCTTAACTTAGTATTGATAACAAGAGGGTAATAGGAGGTCATAATAAAACTATTGGACTCACTTATTTTGATAATAAAAAATAATTTTTCTTTTATATGATAATCATGTTTCATTAATATATTTTCTATTAGTTTAAATATAGATGTTACTGAGAGAGGTTACCACTGGAAGGTTTCCGATAGAGGCTACCGATAGATGTTACCGCTGGAAGGCTACCGATGGAGCCTACCAAGGAAGCCTTCCGATTAAGCCTACAGATTAATCCTACCGATGAATCCTAATGATGAAGCCTACCGATGAAGAATACCAATGAATCCTACTGATGAAGCCTACCAGTGAATCCTACCATAGAGAAACGTACCGCTACTAGTCTACTGATACCTACTCTTCTACTCCATACTTTCTCAAATTCTTAAGATTATTCTTACGGTCATATTTGGTAAATTTAATGCATCTGAAATTAATTAATTCTGATTTTAGACATATCAAGAGACCGTATTAGGAATCAGAATGTGGTGCGAGGAAGAATTTTTGTGGTTTCCATATTCATATTGTTGGATATAAAATATGAAATAGAAGAACAAGGAAAAGAAGAAAAATGGATCCATGAGTGAGGAACATTACAAGATAGATCTGAAGAACAAGGAAAATACCAGCACTTACACTGTGAACCCATGAACTTCACGAAGATCATTTGGGGGAATAAATTCAAAACTTTCTTCTGTTCTTTATCAAATATCTTTCAAACCAAGAAGTAGAACACTTTAGAACCTAGAAGCTAGAACCTGGAGTTGCAACACACCGTTTTGGAGATAATTTCCAGAGAAAGACTTGAACTGCAATTTCTTTACTCTAAGAATTCAATAGATGAACTATAAACAAATAGATCCTTCTCATCTCAATATTTATAACATTTAATATATTGTGTTCTCTATCTTACATTTCTAAGAGGTGTGTGTTTGTTTGTTACACACACTGTCTCATGTTATTCAACTATAGGATACTAAAAATCCTCACATAAAACACTACTTACAAGTTTGTTTCGCACGTATAACTATGTAAGAGTCCATGTGTTTCCTAGTTGTGTGTTTTTCCCTGAAAAACTGTGGTAGAGGGTGTGAGCCATGGATAGTTTGTGAAAACTGTTGTAAAGCCCGATATAGGTTATGTGTCATGATTATGGTTAATATAAACTTTTTGGTGGTAGGTGATGACTAAGTGGAGAGGATTAAGTCTCAGCTTGAGACTGGACCTCCTATTTAACTTTGTTGTGTAATTTATTATTTAATACACTATTTTTCTCTTTTCCACTGTTAATAATTACAAAAATATAAAACTATTTTACATTTACTCTAATAGTTAGTTTTGGTTAGTGTGTATATGTTTTTAATTCAGTAAATCGATTTCAAAAGTTGGATAAGTGTTTGTCACTAATTCTACTGAGGAATAATCATCCTTTGAAAAACTTGATGACCAATTAAACATTTATATCTCTACTGCCTAAATTAACTGTGCTTTTCAAATTGAGGGATTTTTATCATAAAGTTTTTTAACAGAAATTTTATGAAGGAACTCAATTCACCTATCTCTTGAGTTTCCACCCTGAACAACATTTTGTATCAGAGGTTGTTTTTGATTGCTACCGTTAGAACTATTTTTGAATCTTTTCATATTATTCTCAACCGTGATTTTAGTTGTATCCTAAAGATCTTAAAATTACTATCAAATCTATATTTTCAGTTCTTTAAATTCTAATTAACTATGGATAACCGAGTTGAGGGTGAAACTACTAATAGTCCACCTTTATTTAATGGTACTAACTAAGCTCAGTGGAAATTGAAAATGAAAATGTATCTAGAGAGAATGGGTCATGAAATCTGGGACACAATTGAAGAACAACATGCATTACCTGCTACTGCTAGGGACACATGGTCTTTATTGACTCAAGCTACATATAATAATAACTTTAAAGAAATGAATTCTTTGTAATGTGATATAGGTGATGAATAATTAAATATAATATCCACTTGTAAAATTGCATATGAAATTTGGGACACTTTGGCTATTTTCCGAGAGGGAACAAAAAATGTTAAAAAAATGAGATTAAATACTTACACTATTAAATATGACAATTTTTAAATCAATCGTGATGAAACCATCTCTGAAATGAATCTCAGGTTCAATGAAATAGTAAATACCATTAGTCTTCTTAGGAAACCAATATACAGTAAGGATCATATTATGAGATTTCTTTGATACCTACCTGAAAGATGGAGATGAACTTCTGTTTCCATCTAATAATCTTACAACATAAGTAAGCTACTAGTGAAGGAACTAATTGGAAAAATCATGATGTGTGAGGAAGTTCGTAAGGTTAATCAAGAAGTAGATAAATAATGAATAAATAAATCTATAGCATTCAAGAATGCTACCTCAAAGAGAAAAGAAAAATAAAAAATTCAAGTTTTATGTAGACAGTTCTACCAGTGAAGATTTAGATTTTGATAGTGATGATGAGATGGATCATCTTGCTATAAGGTTAAAAAAGTTTGACCGAAAGAAGAAGTTGTTTATAAAGAAAAATTACAAAGGAAGGTATGATAATGAAGGAAATTTGAAAAAATACAAAAAATAGGATGAAAACACTAATGAGATAATCTGCTATGAGTGTAAATGAAAAGGTCATGTTAAGGATGATTTCCCCAAGCTAAAGATTTGGAATAAATATGAAGACAAGGGCAGGGGATATCAAAAGGCTATGAAAGCTACTTGGAGTGCTTCAAAAGACAACTCTAGTGGACCTGAATCTTTTAATACTAAATAGAACAATCATAAAAACCTATGTTTCTTGATAGAAACATCTGAGTTAACACTCAATTCTCTTATACATAATGCTTACTATTCTGGGAATGAGAGTGGATAAAGTAATGATGCAGATATGACTAAGGATGAACTATTTTAATACTGTGTAATTCTTGAAGATACCTTTAATGAAATCAAAGATAAATATAAATTATTAAAAAGACATCATGCTTTAAATGCCAATTATATTTCTAATTTGGATATTGCAAAAGAAACATTTGCTCAGCTGTTAAAAGAAAATACTAAACTAAAATTATCAAATGATCAATTAAAAGAGATCTTGAAAATTTTAATGCAGGTATAACTACCTTGACTCATTTTTTAGGGAAACAAATTGATCCAAAATACACAATTGGTTTAGGATATCAATTTGGACAGAGAAGTATTTTTAAGAACAAATTTGTTCCAAAATCTAGATAGTTCACTTCTAGTTCATGGTCTGGACCATATTTTGAAAATAAATTTCCTAAATTACCTAACAAAGTGTTAATGTATCAAAACATATATATTGATTATAATAAACCTATAAGAAAAAAATGGGTTCATAAAGATTTACTTTCTAACCTCTCTAGACCCAAGAAAATCTGGGTACCAAAGTTACCCTATTCTTATTCTGTTTTTTAGGAAAATTGTTTAAAGAGATATTGTAAAATCCTATTGTATTTAGACAGTGGATGTTCAATACATATGATATGAGACTATTCATGATTCAATATCTTAATCAAAGTTGATGGTGGAAATGTTACATTTGGTGATAATACTAAGGGAAATATCGTCATCTTAGGCCAAATTGGTAACCCTAATACCATCTTAATTTCAAAAGTAATCTTTGTTGATGGGTTAAAGTACAATTTACTTAGTATCTCTCAGTTGTGTGATGATAGTTTTAATGATAAGTTTGAAAATGATGCATGCAATGTTATTAATTCTAAAAATGATTTAATATTCACAGCTCTTAGAAATGAAAATGTATATGCTATTGATTTAAAATATTTATCTAAGAAAAATGTTTCTTGTTTAAATGATTTTCATAAGGAATATTGGTTATGGACAATAATATTAGGACACTAAAATGTGCCCTCACTTAGGAAACTAACTAGGAAAGGTTTAGTTAGAGACTTAACTAGATTGGAATTCCCACTTAACAAAGTTTGTAATCCTTGTCAAAAGAAAAAAAATATAATGTTTCTTTCAAATGAAATAAATAAGTTTCAACTTCTCAACCACTTGAGTTAGTTCACATGGATTTGTTTGGACCATCAAGAGTTTCATGTTTAAATGGGAACCACTATGTCTATGTTCTTGTAGATGACTTTTCTAGATACACTTGGGTATACATTATAGCTCATAAAATTCAATCATGTTATTACTTAATTAAATATTCCAAGTCTATAGAAAATCACAGTGGACCTATAATTAAGGCCTTGAGAAGAGATCACGACCATGACTTTGAAAATCAAGAGTTTGAATCTTTTTTCTCACATAATGGATGTAATCGAAATTTCTCTGCTCCTAGAAACCCTAATCAAAATGGATTTGTAGAAAGAAGATATATGAAACTTCAAGAGATTTCTTGGACTATGTTTAATGAGTATAAACTGTCTATCTATTTTTGGGTTGAAGCTGTTCATACGGCTTGTTACATCATCAATAAAGTCTTAATTATACTTGTTCTTAATAAGACCCCTTATGATCTATGGAATAATAGAAAACCTATGGTTAATTACTTTAGAGTCTTCAGTTGCAAAGTCTTTATCCCTAACACTAGGGATAATATTGAAAAATTTTCTTCCAAAAATAATGAAGGACTTTTTCTAGGTTACTCAATCACTAGTAAATCCTATAGAGTATTCAATAAGAGAACCAAATGTGTGGAAGAATCAATTCATGTAAAATTTTATGATAATGATCCACATGAACCTAAAACATATCTTGAGTATCTTGAGGAAGATATATCAATTCTAGACCTTAATGATAAAGACAGTGAACCCCTAGTTAAATCAACTAGTTCTGGAAATTTTCTAGAATCTGAGCATGTTGAATCTGAACCAATAGATAACCATGAGAAGTCTAGTACAACTCTTCTGATAGGTATTAGAACTCTCAATAATCATCCTTTAAATGCATTTATAGGTGATCTGAATATATGGATACAAACTAGAGCTTCTCTGAGAAACCAAGTTGAATATAAATCTTTTATTTCACAGCTTGAACCCAAAAATATTAACGATTATATCAATGGTGAATTTGGGTGATAGTTATGCAAGAATAGTTAAATCAGTTTGAAAGAAACAATGTTTGTGAATTAGTAGAAATACCTAAGGATACTTTGACCATTGGCACTAAATGGGTTTTTAGAAACAATGATGATGAGTCTAAAAATATTGTTAGAAACAAGGTTAAATTTGTTGCACAAGGATATATTCAAGAAGAAATAATAGGATATTAAGAAACATTTGCACATGTAGCCAGACTAGAATCCATTAGGATATTGCTTGCTTATACAGCTTATCTAAATTTCAAACTTTATCAAATGGATGTAAAAAGTGTATTTATTAATGGGTATATAGTTGAGGATGTGTTTGTTTAACAAACCCTATCTTTATAAATCCCCATTTTCCAAATCATGTTTTTAAACTTTCTAAAGCTTTATATGGTCTAAAACAAGCTCATAGAACTTGGTATGATAGAATCAATCCTTTTATTATTTCAAAAGGTTTTAATAAATGGATAGATGATCCTACTATTTTTATTAAAAAGATTTTCAAAGATAGTTTAATAGTAAAAATTTATGTAGATGAAATTATATTTGGATCTTCTAAAAATTCATTATGTACTGATTTTTCAAAGACGATGAAAAATGAATTTGAAATGAGTTTAATGGGAGAACATAATTTTTTCCTAGGATTTCAAAAATTTCAAAATAAAAATGGTATTGTATTAAATAAAATTAAATATACTAAGGATCTTTTGAAACATTTTGGTTTGGATAGTAATAAAGATAGTGATACACCTATGAGTTCCACTTGTAAGTTGGATGCTGATGAAACTGGTAAACTAGTGGATCAAACCAATTACATGGGTATGATTTGGAGTTTTCTCTACATTACTATGATCCATACTAATATAATTTTTAGTGTATGTATGCGTTCTTGTTTTCAATCCAATCCCAAAGAGTCTCATTTAAGTGATGTTAAAAGGATTTTTAAATATCTCAAGTATACTACAAACATAGGACTATTTTACCCAAGAGTACAATCATTTGATTTAATAAGTTATTTAGATTATGAATTTTATGGTTTCAAGTTAGATAGAAAAATAACCTCTAGAACAAGTCACATTTTGGGAAAGTCACTAGTATCATGGTGTAGTGAGAAACATAATTCTGTTGCATTATCTACTGCCGAAGCTAAATATATAGCTGCTGGTAGTTGTTGTGCTCAAATTCTATGGATGAAACACACTTTATTGGACTGTGGATATCAATTTAAACATTTCTCTATAAATTTTGATAATAAAAGTTCTATTAACATCTCTAAAAAACCAGTAACTCGTGCTAGGAAAAATCACATTGATGTGAGACATCCCTTTTTGAGAGATCATTATCAAAAAGATGATATCACTCTTGAATTCATTGGCAGTAAACATCAATTGGCTGATATATTGAAAAATAAAATGAATTATGAGAGGTTAAATTACATAAAACATGAGTTAGGTATGATAAATTGTTAAGTTAGGAATCGTCACCATTAGACCTCACTGTTAGGACACATCACTGTTAGACCTCACCGTTAGGACCTCACCGTTGGACCTCACCGTTAGGACCTCACCATTGGACACCTCACCATTGGAAACCTCACCCTTGGACACCTCACCTTTGGAAACCTCACTGTTGGACACCTCACCAATTAACACCTCACCATTGGACACCTCTCCATTGGCACCTTACCGATAATTGACCTTACATAGGTTTGGGACTTAGAATTGTTCTGCCGAAATCTAAAACATTTTTAATTTTTATTTATCTCATTTACATGATTTGTTTTGTGATATATAAATGATATAAAAGTATAAGACACACTTCGATCCACTCTATTTTTCTCCCTAACCTCATGCTCCCAAATCCTTGAACCTACCATTCTGCTAAAATACTTGAACCGCATCAGATAGCAATGGAAATACTGAAAAGACCAGTGGTTAGAGATGAAAGAGATGCACCTAACCCTAAGAGACCTTGAGTTGGGTCTAGTAGTGGAATAATTGTTGTGGTAAATATGATCAATCCACATTTTTTGAAGAGGTAAATTGTGGTTGAAAAGAAATTAAGTTCAGAATGACTGCTGTCGAGAAGGTCTCAGGTAATGAAGGCACTTGAAGCTCAGAATTGGGTAGAATGTTTTTCAAATAATAATAGACCATATTACCCAAAGATAGTAAGATAATTTTATGATTTTCTGAAGATTGAACAGTTTGATGATGAGAATTGAATGATTTCTAAGTTAAATGGTGTAAGTGTGAGCTTATCTTCTGTTAAATGGGCTGAATGCTTAAGATTCCCACATGAAGGCATATTTGATTATTACTCGGGATTGATGCCTCCCACTAGTGAGTATTTAATCTATGAAGAGTCTCTGGATGAACTGACAGGGAATGGAATCCAAAGGAATTTAATTGCTACTGAGATGGATGGAGAAAACCGATTACATTTTAATTTTTTTCAACATGTCTTGAGTCCTAGGAGAGGTCACTTTACTACTCAGAAGTATCAGGATATATTTTTTTATATCTGTTGAAGCATGGGAAAAGGATAAATCATTACAGTTTGTTGATGATTCAGTTAGAGGATATGAATTTTCCTATTTCCATGTAAAATTATTTATTTCATGCCAGGTTGATATCTTGTATGTTTAAAGTGAAAGGAGTTGCTGAACATAAGGAAGAAATAATAGTTTTAAGGAACAAATTCTATATTACTAAAATTATTTTCATGTTTATGAAGAAAAACTGGAACCCTTGGAAAAGGGAGTGGGTGAATGATGAGGCTAAACTATATGAGGAATTAAATCATGTTACCAATCCTACAGGGACAAAGAATAAAAGTAATCCAGGTTTAAAACCTAATTAAGTGGTGCCACTGTACTCAGATGGAGGAGAAGAGGTTTCTGTCTTGCAAGAGAGAGAGGATTCTCCTGTTGATGGAAGGAGTGATCCTGACCTTCCATTAAGCCCCCATATTGGTATTATATCTTTTGGATAGCCCATTCTACCCAAGATATTACCCAGAAGAGAGACTGTCCTAAGGGACAATGATGATGATTACACTTCTGAAGAATACATAGACGAGATTTTATTAAGAAAAATTGTTATTAGGTAGACCTCAAAGGAGGAGGATTAAGCTAAATCTATTCATGATGAATTTGAGACAACTGTTGATGAAAGTGAAGATGAATACCTAAGTATTATTCCTTTGATTGAATATAAAGAAGTGGTAGAGAGTGAAGAGGAAGAGTATGTTGAATCAATTGGAGCTAGAATTTCTATGGTTGTGGTTGAAGATTATGTAGATTAAATAGCAGTGAACTCTCCTGTTGATGCAGTTGATCAAGGAGGAATGGCATAAGTGAAAATAGTTTTCTAAGAGGATACTCCCAATGAGGGGGAGGAACCTGTTTCCACAGGTTGAGTTTTTTTCTCATGAAATAGAAGATTGGTCAAAAGACCCTGGATTCATGTTTTTGGGCTTAAAATATGAAGATTCCGAATATAAAAAACGAAACAGAAGACCTCTAGTTCATTCTGTTTTAGAGACTACTATTGTGTAACTAGAAGTTCTTCTACCTCAAGATTATGTGAAGAAAGATGACTTAGAGTCATTAAAATCATATTTTAATATACACCTTAATGATATATCCTTTGGGATAGAGAGAACATTGGCTCTCAATCAAGAGCTTGTGGAATCTTCCTTGGAAATAATAATCTCTAACTTTCACTCCAACTTGCTACATTAAGTGAAGGAATGATAGAATCAAGTCAGAACCTTGGAAGAATCTGTATAGTATGTAAAACAGTCGATTATGAGTTTAGAATCATATATGGCTTCAAGATCTTAAGTGGAAAAAGACCTAAATTTTGTTAAGAGTGTTTTTCAGCAGATGGTCACAGTGTTTGAGGACTTTATGAAGTCTATGGAGACACATGCGAGTGGTCAAGATGATTATGTGAAGAGGTTGATCAGTGTACTGACCAAGTATTATAAAGAAATAATAGCTTTTACCATGGAACATTTATGTTCATATTCTTCCTGATCATCCTCTCCTCCTATTGATAAAGATGTTTTTAGATCAGTTGTTAGAGAAGAATTGGAGAAGATCTCTAGTGGAAGTACCTCAGACCCTCAGTCTATGACTCAGGTAATTTCCACAACTAGAGAAATTTATAAGCTTATAGAATATTACTTGGGGTAGGCTTTGCAATATCATAAGGCCATCAAATAGCATGTTGACTTCTATTATAAAATGGTTTACACTAAGCATCTTATAGATGGTCACATCAAGCTACTATTGGAGAACTTGAGGATCCCACCTATCACTCGGGATTTTAAGGATCAAGTTAGTTGTCTTAGAGAGTTGAATCATACTTTGTAAAATTTAATATATAATAATTATGATTTCATATCAACTATGAAAAGAGGATGAAGAATCATTATGGATTTCAGGAATCCTCTATTTCCATTCCTCCGTGTGGAATATACTCTCATTATTATCCCTTTAGCATTTACTTCCTCCTAAACTTCACCAGGATCTACCGGTGATGCCCCTTTGATGACTCCTACATAGGCCATCAGAAGCTTGAATCCTATGATTCCTCAGAGATATACTCATTATTGGTCTACCGATGCTTCTGTACCAGGTCCTCCTACTTTTCTCACCGCCACACCTATGGCTGTACCTCCATCTTCTGAACCTACCTCCTCAGCTTCTAAAGACAAATCTCAATTAGACATATATGATGTGGATTTAATGTTGTCTATATTATTTGATAGGTATCATTGTAATGTTTTTTTATATTGCACTCTTGTTTCATTAATACAAAAATATTTCTTTGTCTCGTTTTGTCTTATATTCTTTTTTTAATCACAAAGGGGGAGAAGTTTTAAGACTGGATCCCTTGAATATATGTTATGATATATTTTCAACAATAAAAATTGTTTAATTATATGTTATTTCAACTACTGATACATAATATATGTATACTAACACCTCTGAAGATATTAGCAAATGTGCTTAACCCTGATTCAAAAATTCTTAAATATAAATTTCACTAACATAATTTGTGATTATAAAAACAGGGCATATTGTTGGACTCACCTACTTGATAATCCCAAATCATGTTCTTTTATATGAAAATCTTGTTTCATTAATATAGTTTCTATCAGGTTATTGATAGAGGTTACCAGTAGAGGTTACCTCTAGAAGGTTATCGATAGAGCTTACCACTGGAAGGCTACCGATGAAGCCTACTGATGAAGCATACCGATGAAGCCTAACGATGAAGCCTACCATTGAGAAGGATACCACTACCAGTCTACCAATACCTACTCTTCTACACCATACTTGGTCAAATTCTTAATATTATTTTAACGGTCATATTTGGTAAATTTAATGCTTCTGACATTAATTAATGCTGATTATAGACATATCAGGAGACTGTATCTCAAGAAAGTACAAGGTATGAGGAAGATCGCATGTGGTTTTCTGATTCTTATTGTTGGACCTCAAATATAAAATAAAAGTCCGAGGAAAAGAAGAAAAATGGATGCATGAGAAGGGAACATAACAAGCTAGATCAAAATAATAAGGAGAATACCAGCACTTACACTATGAACCCAAGAGCTTCACGAAGATAATTTTGGAGAATAAATTCAAGACTATCTTCTGTGGTTCATCAAATTTCATTCAAACCAGGAATTAGAACACTTCAATACCTATAATCTAGAACCTTGAGTTGCAATGCTCTGTTTTGGAGACAACTTCCATAGAAAGACTAGAACAACAATTTCTTAACTCCAAGGAGTCAAGAGCTGAACAACAAAAACATAGAGCCCTCTAAAATCAATATTTATAAATTAGATCTATTGTGTTACCTATCTTACATTTATGAGAAGTGTGTTTTTTTCTATTACACACATTGTCTCTTTTGCGTGAACTGAAGGATACTAAAAATACTTACACCAAACACTACTTACACTTTTGTTTCCCATGTAAAAATATGGAAGAGGTAGTGTGTGGCCTAGTTTTGTGTTTTTTCAATGAAAAACTATGGTAGAGGGTGTGAGCTCTGAACAGTTTGTGAAAACTATTGTAAATCCCGATATAGGCTATGTATCAAGTTTATTGTTAATATAAACTGCTTGGTGGTAGGTGATCAGCAAGTGGAGAGGATTAAGTATCTTCTTGAGACTAAACCGACTGCTTAACTCTAATGTTTACTTTATTCTGTAATACACTATTTTTTAATTTTTTTCTTTTATTAATTTCAAAAAATATAAAACTGTTTTACATTAACTCTGATAATTAGTTTTGGTTAGTGTGTATATGTGTTTAATTCAGTAAACCTATTTCAAAAGTTGAATAAGTGTTTTGAACTGACTCAATTGAGGAATAATAAACCTTTCATAAACTTGTTGACAATTGAAAATTTATATCTCTACTAACTAAATTAACTAGTTTATTTCAAATTGGTGGATTTTTATCATAAATTTATTTAATAGAAATTTTAAGTAGGAACTCAATTCACCCCCTTCTTGAGTTTCCACCATGACAAAAAAAATCATATATGGTATTAGATATAAGAATATTATTATGTAAAAGATGTATAATAAACTTAAATTTATTGTAAATTAATATTGTATGAGTACGAAGAGAGTCAAGACACAAGGTAAGGGGGTTTCATCTAACTTTTTTACTTTTGTGAGATATATGCTTTATTCACCGCCCATTCCCTTTTCTTGGTGTGTATACTTCGCAGGGATGTATTCAAGGAATATTATACTTAAATTTATGTGTATTTAAATATCAATTTTATGATATTTATTTCATGGGGTTTAATTTTTAAAATATACCGAATTGGTAATAAAATTTTGTCTCAATTTTCCTTCTTTGAGACTCATATTTTGTAATGAACTTAAATTGATTTTGAGGTGTAATATCATGAATCTCATTATTTTCATGATATTATAAGATTCATTTAGTTTCTTTTTCTTACATGGAGTTTATGATTCCATATGTCCAATTGATAAGAGTTTATTGAAATAATATCATCACTTTTCAAGATTGTTTATGTTTATGCTTCCATTGATGAAATCTTATAACTCACCTCTCAAGAACATTTAAATTTTTATTTATCCAATGGTTTTTTATGATATATTCATGTATTGGTAAAATAATCTATACTATTTGGTACACAAAATATTTAAGAATTTTTCTTTAAGAAATCCCGACTTTACCCTCTATTTGGTCAGAAATATGTGCTCCTTCAAAAGCATGTTTTCTAAAAAGGGTTTCCAAGAATATTGTACCATTAACTTATAATATTTAAAAAACATTTTTACACTTTTTAGATTTTACTAATATATTTAACGGAATATTCTTTCCTCTTTCCAAAAAAAATTATAACCTTTTTACCGTGCAAAAGGAATGTTCTTTGTACATTGTACAACTTGTATGGATTTACACGCCGTCATTTATTTAAAGATTCCTTTTCATTTCTAAACATATAATTTTTATGAAAATATTTTTAAAATTAATTTTCAAGTAATTTTGTTTTCAAATTATTTTCAATTCTTCTTTATAAGTTTTCAATGTATTTTCAAAACGTTTTCAATATTCCTTCATATGTTTTCTAGAAAAAAGGTTTTCAAAACATTTTCAATATATCATTACAATTTTCAAAGTGTTTTCAATGAAAAAGGTTTTATAAATGATTTAAATGTTATTTTATAAGTATTAAAGGAAAATGTTTTTCAAATGATTTCATGTATTCTTTATAAGTTCTCAAGTTATTTTCTAAGAAAAATGATTTTCAAGTGGTTTTATGTATAAAAACAATTTTTATAGAAGAAAGTATAGTTTAATCATGAAATGTTTTTGAATGATATTTCAAAATTGTTTTCTATCCTTGATGGAATATATTGAAGTTACTCATGCACTTCTAGGAAATGATCTAAAGGATCCATTCATATTATTTCTATGAATGGGTTATGATTAATTCCATGGTATTTATGAAACACATTTATATTTCATGGGTTATAGGTTTATGAAATCTATTTCCCTTTCTTGGGTTATTATTTTGATGAAATTATTATGAAACCTATATATTTTTCCATAGGTTGTGATATGTTTATAGGTTTATGAAACCCATCTCATTTCATGGTTTATGGTATGATTTTTTATGATTTTTTGGAACATGTATATATGATTTCATTATGATACGAGTGAGACTTATATCTTCATCCAATGCTTTGGGTAAAGATTTAATTATTCTAAGATATATAATAATTGAATGAGAAATGAACTTGGTTCAGTATTATAGGGTTGAAATGAGAAATTAAATTAGTTTAATAATATAGAGTTGGAATGAAGAGTGAACTCAGTCTAGTAATTCAAGGCTAGAATGAGGAGTGAACTCGGTTTAGTAATATAAGGCTAGAAAGGGGTGTGAACCTGGTTCAGTAAAGGACTTTTTCCACCAATATGGACTAGGAAGTGATGCCTTTACTACTATGGAAATCATTATATATGGTTATGTATTTTTCAAAAATCATTATTTTATTCCTATGTTATACTATCATGGATTATGTTATTTATTTATTTATGATTCATGTGTTATGAACTTCCATGATTTATTCCACAATTCATGTTTATTCTCTTTGATATGCAGGGTGTGATCTTCCATTTTCATGATCATGTTATCATACCGTTATTCTCATGATTATGATTGTGGGTCACCCATTTTTACCCTTAATGAGCATCTTATGTCACCCATTTTTATGTTTCATTCCCCATTTTATGAAGATATGTATTATGTTTGATGTGTCTAAGAAAAATTCTAGTCAAGAAGAACCTAGCGGGGAGATGATGCAACTCGTTTATGTACTAGTGTTTATGTTTCCATGTATTTAAAGGCACTAGACTACTATGTTATTTGGGCATCTATTTGTGTAATGTTTTAATCATTATGAAAATGTTATATAATGTTAATGAATGAAAAAAGAGGGTCACTATAGTTGGTATCTGAGAAAAGGATTAGTTAACCTTTGGAATCAAAGATAAGAAAACATTTTTGAGAATTATAAGGACATGTCTAAGGGTAAGTCGAAAAATAAGGAAAATCATAGGAAAATTTTGTGGAATTTTGGTAAAGGATAGTGTGAGTGGTTTCCTTACAATAAAGACCTATTTGGATACTATAAGTGGATGTGGATCTGTCACAAATGTACATAGGATTAAAAACTCTAAAATGATGTTCTTATCCTAGCTTGGGGTAATATGGCACAAAAAATGGGTCTCTTCAAATAAATTCAATAAAATTAGAACGATATAGAGAATATTAGCAGGGTACATGAAAATGGGCTTTGTTGCACACCTAGTTTGACACTCCCTAGGGATATGATTTTGTAATTCACAAACTCTTCATGAACCATCATAAAGGATTTAAGTATAAGTTCAATATGAGTAACCTAGGATAAACCTGGGGTGTCGTCGATTAGGGAAGGTTTCATGATTTATACATCCTATAAGTAATTATTTCCTGACAATGTGGTTTTCTATTATGAAAAGTAATGCTCACACTATGATTCTGGTTTTAGTTAATGGAGGGAACCAGAATGAACTAGATTAATATTGAATGTGATGGATGACTTGCTGATGAGAAGCGATGTGGGATGATCAATAGAGTGAAATATTTTGTGATCATTCCTAATCAGTTATCATGGACCATGGTGAACAACATGTACCTTAAACCACTCTCAGACTCGCCAAGGAGAAAGGAGTTTACTAAGAGTTCAGATAATGGATACCATGGAGAATATAAGATTCAATCTTCTTTGTGTCAATAATGTGGAAATAATAACCTAAGTGAATGTATTAGTGAAACAAGAAGGTGTTTTGACTATGGAAAATGACCCAAACCAAGTGACTGCAAGGAAAAAACGATGAGTTCTATTAACAAAATGGATGTGAATATTTTACTCCCTAAGACATCATCAATGGTTAAGTGTTTTATGTTTGGAATAAACATTCATTATGCAACTAAATGCCTCAAGAGTAAAGATCCTAAAGAGGATCAACAAGTTGGTACGAAAAGTGGTTAATTCGCTACATATTTACAAGAACACGTCGAATGGTTCCAATGGAATATAAAATTGATATATTTTCAAGGTGATATTGTAATATCCCAGGTAAATAAAGAACATGAAATTTTCATATTTACTAATATTTTTGGGTTAAATATTAATTTT
The DNA here is from genome assembly GCA_963277665.1 of Viscum album. Taxonomy (NCBI): domain Eukaryota; kingdom Viridiplantae; phylum Streptophyta; class Magnoliopsida; order Santalales; family Viscaceae; genus Viscum; species Viscum album. The sequence goes on along the minus strand of OY728155.1, from coordinate 1,631,366,426 downwards.
AATTTAAATGGGATGTTATGTTTGAGGGCGTACCCGATACGTAACACTGAGTTTCTTTGAAATCTTACGATGCACACTAATAATATAATATTATTATTTTAAATGGTAGTTAACGCATAGCTGTTGTATTGGTATGAATGGATATAAATAACTAAAATATGATTATATATGATTGATAAATGTTTTTACATTCATCCAATAAAAGTTAGAGGCTTAAAATGTGAATGAATCTAATTTTTAGCATAATTATTTTTAAAAGGTCGATTTACCGTCTTTTGATGGCGAACCCTTTTAAATCTAGTTTTTTTCAATTTTATATGTTATATTTGACAAAATAAATTTTTTTATTTAGAATGGGGATATCAAAATTTACTTTGGGTAAATTTTTGGTATTTTTCTGATAAAATTCATTTTTTAATGAATAGTGAAAAATATGGTATTATAATTCAAAACAGCCTTTTAATATAATTTATTCACTTAGTTAGATTGTCTTTTTAATTGGTTTTAAAGTTTAATTAAATTATATTTCTACCATTTAATCCGATTTTGGACATTTTAATTAATTTCACTTTGAAATTGGACATAAACAAGTGTCAATCTTTTGATAGTTATTGTTTCTTAAAAACACGCTATTTGTTTTGACAACGAGAATTAATATTAAATAAATTAATTCAACTTCTATGTTTTTAATTTGGTAAAATAGAAATCAGTTTTGAATTCGGAATATCAACTATATCTTAGGCTGAATTTTTGGTATTTTTCTGAAAAAACTTCAATTTTTGATGAATAGTGAAACCACTTAGTAGTACTTCAAAAACTGACTTTTTCATTTAAATGAAATTTTACTGCTTCTGTGAATTGAATTTTTAAAATCCAACATACATGGTTGTTATTAGTAAGTAAAATATGTTTCAATAAGATGAAAATAAATTTTGGTGAATAGTAACTTTTGACTTTTATTTAACGCGGTTAAAGGTAAATAGGGTAATTCAAGGTAAAAATATACATATAATATTAAAAATTACCTTAAAACACATCCTAACCTTATTTTATGAGTCATCTCCAACCATGGGCTTCCTTGGGTAGAATTTGGGACCCCATGGAGCCACTTATGAGTGATAATGACATTTTATTTTAATTAACATAAAGTAAAGGAAAAAATGACATAAACTAATATCTTTTAGTAATTAAATTTTTACATGGGGTTATCTATGTCATCGTTTAGACTATAAATATTCATTAGAAATATAAAAATATTTCCTACCTCATGGTAATTTTTTCTAATTTTTAGACATCAAATAAATTAAATTATTTATGACACAATAATGATGGAGTGTTTACCTCATTAATAAAAGATTTAAATAAATAAGATTATAAAGATTTAAATAACATCAAAAACCTATCAAATTCTTATTGGATAAATTTATTTCGACCATGAATCATCTTATCTTCACCTTTAATGATTTATGGACCTTTTGAAACAGAAGATAAGTTTATAAAAAAATAATTGTTTCAAACTTTCTTAAAGATCCTCTCCTCCCCCTTATAAAAGGACACCACTTATAACCATTTCCTCACACCTCTCAAGCCTTTTGGATCATCCAAACCCTTAAAAAATAAGCTCTCAAGATCCCTATATTCCACCTAGAAGCATTAACTTAGGTAGAAGTCACTTTAAGAAGTCCTTTTGGTTCAAACCAAAGGGAGTAACCCAAATTAAAGGTAACTGTTTCTCTTAAAGTATTTTCTTTAATTTTACTGTTCCAAACCCTAAACTATTTTTATTAATTTATTTTATAAAAAAACCAGTATCCTAAATATACTAGTATGTTTCTATGTGATGTATATGAACTACACTTACACACACCGCCATCTAATGGGTGAATAACATACTGTTTTTTTGGATGGAAAACTAACGCCTCACGAAACGATGATTGTTCGATTATCTCCTACCACCTATCATGGTGGCCATTAAGAGAGAAATTAATTTATCTATGATATATATTATGTTTATTTTTTCTTTATTCTTCTGTATTTTTCATTTATATCATACCTTTATGGTTTCCATTATGGTTAAAAGCGATAATTTCATTTGGGGAAGTGCGGACTACCACCCCCTCAAAGTGATATGACTCATTCATGCCATACGTGGGATGTATAAAGGATAGATTTAATGATATTATATATGATATTATACTATAATTATAATAAACCTATGTATAATTATGTTTCAATTCCATTAAAATAATAAATAGAAATGAAAGTAGCGTTCATGCGTACGTACGACTTACCGTCTCCATGAACGGTGCATTTCATTTATTACCTTCAAATTATATATACTGTTATATATATATATATATATATACATATACTGAATATATATGATATATATGATATCTAAATAATTAATACCATTCTGGATATAACGGACTATTGACCACATGGACAACGTGTAAATATAAAGTGTTTATTTTTGACTCAAGTACCAAATATCGACAAAACGACCTTTATTAACATAAATGATTACATAATGTTTATAACATGGTAATAATTGATATAAAAGGATTAATAAACTGGAAAATCATTCTTAAGAAATTATAAATTAACTTTAGTTTTTTATTCAGGAGATTAAAAAACGAACAAGTCAAGTCGGACAATGAGGTAAGGGATTTCTTATCTCACTTTTAATTCCATGAGATTTCCATTGTTCGCCACTTATTCATTGCATGTGGTGTATTGTGTACTACCATTTGATATATATTATCATTATTATCATTATATTCATGGTATTCTGTGATTCATTTGGTGGTTATTAACTTTTGGTCAAATGAATCAATTGATTACAACGTGGTAAAGGGTTTTATCTCACTTTTTATTCCCGTGAGATTCATGCTATGTTTTCCACTATTTCCTTTTGTGTGGTGTATGTAATTCCTATGATTGTAGTCATTGTGTAATATAATTTAATTTATGGGTATTTTCATCTTAATTGTATGATCCTTCTTTTATGGGGGTGTATGTTTCGTAAGTTACAAAATAGGTAAAGCAACATTTCACCCTCCTATTTTTAAAAGACTTATTTTTGTTGTATCTTTTAATTTAATTCTTCTTATGTCGGGATATGTCCTTATATATCCTTATTTCTGTAAGAATTATGTCCAAGTGGTGAGATACTATTTTCTATCTCATTAAATCCTATGAATTTTAAAGTGACGTCGTGAGGCTGTCAAATTTCGATAAGGGAACTTCTTTACCCAATTTCAATTCTTTGGGTTAAACTTCTACTTCTTGATTATGTCATTCTATAAATATGTGTGAATGAACTATGATTGTTTTACACTTAATATCCACTTATATTGGGTGTATTCGTATTTTTAACACAAAATTATTTCATTGATTTATCCTTAATCTAAGGATACCCTCTTTATAAGGGATTTCGTATCAATTTACTTTCCATTGATACTTCATTATTGTTATCCACCAATTCACTTTTATATGGTGTATATACTGTCCTTTGGAATATTATATCATGAAACCCTTTATTCTCATGATATTATAATTTTTTTATTAAATGTAATTCCTCTATTATTTTTATTCAAGCGTCTCTCATTTTGTTAAAAACTACTAAACTAAAATTTAATTTTAAATGTTTTGGAGATTTATTATTATAAATATTTTTCTTTAATTTCCATGTTTTAAAAATGGTTTTGAGGATTTATATATATGGACATTAATGTTTTAAAATGGTAATTCCTTTAAAATCTTCAAAGTGTTATGGGACACTTTGATTCAAAAATCTCTTTTTAAATGGTTTTGAAAATGGTTTGATAAAGAATTGATTATTTCAATATCTCAAAATTATTTCTTGTGATTGAAAATGAAATGTTATTAGTGAAATATTTATATTTTCAATTGTTTATGAGTTATAATGGTACTTGGACATTTTATAGATGGGTATATGATAAACCATATGACGGGTGGTGTCATGATAAACCAAGACGGGTGGTTACATTATAAACTCCAATGCATTGGGTATGTAAGTTAGCTGTATGGCTATTCAATTTAGTGATATGTGTGGAAGTCGACCGTATGGTTATTCAATTTAAGTGTTTTTATGTCCCAAGTTACCTTTATATTTTATGTGTTATTTATATGGGTTTTATGGTAATCTTTTGGTTACAAATGGGTAAGCAATGATCTTTTATCCAGTGAAGAGTATCTACTACTTCATAAAGGTCAAAAGTATTACTTGTGATAAAGTATTCACTGTTTACTTGTTGTTTTGAAAAAATAACAGTTTTCCTTATTTGTGTATCCCTTACTGAGATTTTTATGCTCATCCCAAGTTTTTAAATGTTTTTCACAGGACTTAAAGATGAATAGGGTCAAGGAGGAGATCAAGGAAAAGACTTAATGTCTAATACATGGAACTAGACATTACTCTTTTTTAAGAGTTTTTATTTTGTGAAAAAAATGGAAACTGAGTAGAAGTGTCTACTTTGAAATTTTTGAGATGTATTGTAATTGTTATGTCGAATTCTCTAAAACTATAAACCTGAAAAGATCCTCAATGCAAATTATTCGTTTAATTCAAGATTATGCAATGTTTAAGGTCGGGTCCTTATAGTTGGTATCAAAGGTCGGTTTAGATAACATTAAAGGTTAGGGTGTTATCTAAGCATAGGTGACATAACCATAATGGTTAACATATTAAAAAGAGTCGTAGTTATTTTGAATGAGTTTAAGATAACATGAATAAGTATATATTAGTATTTACCCTCATCATAAGATATTATATGATGATATACTCACACTGGCCTTTTTGGATTTAGTAAATGGATGGATCTAGCAGGCACCAAAGTAACAATGGATGTGATGAAAACTGTGATGGTTTTATGAATGAGAAATTTAATGAAATGGGAGATGCAATGAGGACTCTTGTGGTTCTTCTCAACTAACTATCTGGAGTCATGATTGATAACCTGAACCTTAGTGTTTTTTTATAAGGCATCGTATATGCGAGAGACAAATACCTATGGATTTTCAGGTAATAATCATAAAGGTAAGTATGTTAAAAAATATATGTGTCAAGGATGTGGAAAGAAACACCTAGGAAAATGATTCAAAGGTAAGGGAAGATGCTATAGATGTGGGAATTAAGGTCATAAAGAACGAACCTTCCATGGAAAAAGGAAGCATCCAGTTGACTCTAGGAAAGGGAAAGAAGTTCTTTCTGAAGGATCAATTGAATGTTTTAAATGTGGTGAGCATAGTCATTATACAAAAAAATGTCCTATGAAGATGTTTCGAGAATGGGATCACCAGGATTGTACAAATATATTTTTACCAATACCTAATGTCATTCCAATTGAGGAAGAAGAAACTGACAATGAATATTGAAAGGTATGGACTATTTCTTAACATATGTTTTGACATTATTGAATCTTAAGAAATGATTCATGATTTTGTTTGTAGGAAAGATGTATTTTAGAATAAGTTGGTAAAGAATGGTTAATGGATCATCAATAATTTTGAATGAGTAAGAAGTCAACATATAAGGGATTCAAGAGTTATGGTAGATTTTAAGATGATGAGTACTTAAAAGTATGAATTCTCTTTTGATGATGGGATTATATTGGAAGACTTTTTATAGTATGTGTAACTATGAAGTTTGATATATGAAAATTTTATTCAAGGAATAATTATCTTTTCTTTTGTGGAGTAATGGTCAAAATTTTGTTTTAGAAGAATCTATGTTTTTGTTATGGACATATGGTGATTTGGGTTATTTATGGAAATGATTAACCTATCATAGAGAATATGCGATTAGGTTAATTACACTTCAGTATGAGACTTTAAGAGTAGTTGATGTTATTTGAAGATAAATGTTATGATTTACTATAGAAGACTATGGGATTAAATCCTTCTGAGTTTTGGGTTTCAATATTATTTTGGATTATTTTGAAAAATTTTATGGACAAATTTTTATTAAATGGTCTTTGTTGAACATTGGTTTTTGTTTGAAAAACATTGGAGATTAAGAGTAGTTTTTATTTTTGTAAAAGATTATCCTTTTTGAGGATTATCTAATCTTTTAATAACCATTTTGGTTTTGGTTGATGTCTAAAACAAGGGAAATATAAAGTTCATCTTTTGTTGATTATGTGATACTCTAGAAGTTGATTCTAGTGATTTTAATGTGACTAAGTCAGTTTGAGTACTCATTATTTGGAGAAAAGATGAGTTTGTGGTTGAAATTTAGTAAAGTATGAATGTCAAAATGACAAGTAAGTATGTTTCCATATGTTTTATTTAAGATCATAAATAAATTCCTCAAAGAAAATTAACTTAAAACAAAAACATTGTCTGTTAAATTTTCCTACTAGGGAATCAAGTACTGTTTAACCCAGCACAAGTTTGTGATTTTTTGGGGGTTAAATTTCTCCTAATAATTTTTTCTATCACTCTCCATCAGAACGTGATAGATTGATTTTTTCTTCCATATCCATGTTTTCCTACATGGAATCCTAGTATGGGGTATCTTGGGTAGCCTTTTTATTTCTTTTTGTTTCTTTAAAATGATAGTTTTATAGACTCTTTTTCTGATGTGAGACTTTAAATGATGTTTCAGAGCCCAATTTTAAAATTACGAGGACGCAATTTCCCAAAGGGGGGATGGATGTAACATCCTAGGTAAATAAATATCATGAAATTATCATATTTACTAATATTTTTGGATTAAATATTAATTTTACTTTAAAGGGGACGCTATGTTTGATGGCGTACTTGATACGCAACAATAGGTTTCTTTGAAATCTTACGATGCAAACTAATAATATAATATTATTATTTTAAATGGTAGTTAATGAATATCCATTTTATATGTAGGAATGGATAGAACTAACTAAAACATTATTATATATAATTGATAAATGTTTTTACATACATCCAATAAAAGTTAGAGTCTTAAAATGTGAATGAATCTAATTTTATGCATAATTATTTTTAAAAGGTTGATTTACCGCCATTTGATAGAGAACCCTTTTTAAATATATATTTTGTTACTTTTATATTTTATATTCAAAAAAATTAAATTCTTCTTTATAATCATGATATCAAAATTTACTTTGGGTAAATTTTTGGTATTTTTCTGATAAAATTCATTTTTTAATGAATAGGGTAAATACGATATTTTAATTCAAAACTACCTTTTAATATAATTTATTTATATGATTATATTATCTTTTTAATTGGTTTTAAAGTGTAATTAAATTATATTCCTACCATTTAATCCAATATTTGTCATTGAATTTATTTCACTTGGAAATTGGACATAAACAAATGTCAATCTTTTGATAGTTATTGCTTCTTAAAAACACGCTATTTGTTTTGACAATAGGAATTAATTTTAAATTAATTAATGAAACTTCTATGTTTTGAATTTGGTAAAATATAAAACATTTTTTAATTCATAATATCAAATATATCTTAGGCTGATTTTTTGTTTTTTTTTCTGAAAAACATCATTTTTTGATGAATACTGAAACTACTTAGTAGTAGTTCAAAAACTGACTTCTTCATTTAAATGATATTTTAATACTTTTGTGAATTGAATTTAGAAAATCCGAAAAACATTTTTCTTATTATTAAGTAAAATTTGGTGCAATAAGATGAAAATAATTTTTGGTGAACAGAAACTTTCAACTTTTATTTACCACGGTTAAAGGAAAATAGAGTTATTCAAGGTAAAAAGAATATTATAATAATAAATAATTACCTTAAAACTTGTTCTAAAATTATTTTATGAGTCATGGCTGACCATGTGAATTCTTGGGTAGATTTCGGGACCCCATGGAGCCACTTATGATTGAAAATGACATTTTATTTTAATTAACATAAAGTAAAGGTAAAAATGACATAAACAAATATCTTTTAGTAATTTAATTTTTACATGGGGTTATATAATTCATTGTTTCGACTATAAATATTTATTGTAAAGATAAAAATATTTACTACCTAATGGCAATTTTCTTATAATTTTTAGACATTAAATAAATTAAATTATGTATGACACAATAATGATGCAGTGTTTACCTCATTAATAAAAGATTTAAATAAATAGGATTATAAAGATTAAAATAACATCCATAACCTGTAAAATTCTTATTGGATAAATTTATTTCGACCATGAGTCGTATTATCTTCCATGTTAATTATTTTTGGACCTTTTGAAATAGAATATATGTTTATAATAAAATAATTTTTTCAAACTTTCCTAAAGAGCCCCTACTCCCCCTTATAAAAGGACACAACTTATAACAAATTCATCACACCTCTCAAGCCTTTTAACTCGTCCAACCCCTGCCAAAATAATCTCTCAATATATATCTATTCCACCTATAAGCATTACCTTAAGCATAAGTCACTTCAAGAAGTCCTTTTGGTTCAACCCAAAGGGAGTTACCCAAATTAAATGTAACAGTTTTTCTTAAATTCTTTTCTTTTATTTTACTTATCTAACCCTAAACTATTTTTATTACTTTATTTTTTAACAAAACCAGTATCCTAAATATTCTAGTATGTTTTTATGTGAATTATTCAAACTATACATAGACACACCTCCATCTAATGGGTGAAGAACATATTGTTTCTGTGGATGGAAAACTAATGCTTCACGAAACAATGATTGTTTGATTATCTCATTCTACCTATCATGGTGTCCATTAATATGGAACTGAATGTATATATGATATATATTATTTTAATGTTTTCTTTATGATTCTGTATTTTTAATTTATATCATACCTTTATGGTTTCCATTATGGGTAAACGCGATAATGTTATTTGAGGAAGTGCGGACTACCGCCCCCTCAAAGTGATATGACTCATTCATGCCATATGTGGGATGTATAATGGATAGAGTTAATTATATTATATATGATATTATACTATAATTATAATATACCTATGTATCATTATGTTTTAATTCCATTAAAATATGAAATAGAAATGAAAGTAGCGTTTATGCGTACATACGACTTACCATCTCCATGAACGGTGCATTTCATTTCTAACATCCAAATGATATATACTATTATAAATATATATATATATACTCAATATATATGATATATATTATATCTAAATAATGAATATCATTCTGGATATAATGGACTATTTACCACATGGACAACTTGTAATTACAATGTGTTCATTTTTGACTTAAGTACCAAATATCGACAAAACGACCTTTATTAACTTAAATGATTACATAATGTTTATAACATGATAATAATTGATATACAAGAATTAATAAACTTGAAAATGGTTCTTAAGAAATTATAAATTAACTTTAGTTTATTATTCAGGATATTAAATAATGAACGGGTCAAGTCGGACAATGAGGTAAATGATTTCTTATCTCACTTTTAATTCTATGAGATTTCCATTGTTCGCCACTTATTCATTGCATGTGGTGTATTGTATACAGATATTTGATCTATATTATAATTATTATCATTATATTCATGGTATTATATGATTCATTTGGTGTTTATTAGCTTTTGGTCATATGACTCAGTTGATTACAACGTGGTAAAGGGTTTCATCTCACTTTTTATTCTCGTGAGATTCATGCTATGTTTTCCACTATTTCCTTTTGTGTGGTGTATGCACTGAATATGATTGTATTTATTGTGTAATATAATTTAATTTATGTGTATTTAAATATTAATTTTTTGATCCTTCTTTCATGGGGGGTATGTTTTGTAAGTTACAAAATCAGTAAAGCAACCTTTCACCCTCCTCTTTTTAAAAGACTTCTTTTGTTATGACTTCTAATTTACATCTTATTATGTCGGGATATGATATTATATATCCTTATTGCTGTAAGATTTATTTCCAAGTGATGAGATACTCTTTTCTATCTCATTAACTCATTCTATTAATTTCAAAGAGACACTGTTAGGCTGTCGAATTCCTGTAAGGAAACTTCTTTAACCAATTTCAATTCTTTGGGTTAAACTTCTACTTCTTGATTATGTCGTGCTATAAATATGTGTGAATGAACTATGATTTTTTTAAAACTTAATATCCACTTATATTGGGTGTATTATTATTTTTAAAACACAATTATTTCATTGATTTATCCTTAATATAAGGATACCCTCTTTATAAGGGATTTTGTCTCAATTTACTTTCCATTGAGACATCATTATTGTTATGCGCCAATTCACTTTTATATTGGGTATATAATATCCTTTGGAATATTATATCATGAATCCCTTTATTCTCATGATATTATAAAGTTTTTATTAAATGTAATTCCTCAATTATTTGTATTCAAGTGTCTCTCATTATGGTAAAAACTCTTTAACTAAAATATCGTTTTAAAATTTTTAGAGATTTATTACTATAAATCTTTCTCTTTATGTCCATTTTCTAAAAATTGTTTTGAGGATTTATATATATAGACATTAATGTTTTAAAATGATAATTACTTTAAAATATTCAAAGTGTTATGGGACACTTTGATACAAAAAACTTTTTTTAAATGGTCTTGATAATGGTCTGATAAAGCATTGATTATTTTAATATCTCAAAATTATTTCTTATGATTGAAAATGAAATTTTATTAGTGAAATATTTATATTTGAAATATTTTATGTGTTATGATGGTACTTGGACATTTTATTGGTGGTTTTTGATAGACCATATGACGGGTGGTGCCGTGATAAACCAGGACGTTTTGTTACGTTATAACCTCCAATGCATTGGGTATTGAAGTCGTCCGTATGGATATTCCATTTAGTGATATGTGTGGAAGTCAACCGTTTGGTTATCCCATTTAAGTATGTTTATGTCCCAAGTTACCTTTATATGTTATGTGTTATTTATATGGGTTTTATGGTAATATTTTGGTTACAAAAGGGTAAGCAATGATATTTTATTCAGTGAAGATTATTTAATACTTCATAAAAGTTAAAAGTATTACTTATGATAAAGTATTCATGGTTTACTTGTTGTTTTGAATAACTAACAATCTTCTTTATTTGTTTATCCCTTACTGGGATTTTTATGCTCATCCCATGTTTTGAAAATTTTTTCATAGGACTTAAAGATGAATAGGGTTAAGGATGAGATCAATGAAAAGTCTTGTTGTCTAAGACATAGAACTAGACATGACTCTTTTTTTCAAGAGTTTTTATTTTGTGAAAAAAATGAAAATTGAGTAGAAGTGTCTAATTTGAAATTTTTGAGATGTAATGTAATTGTTATACCTAATTCTCTAAAACTCTAAACCTTAAAAGATCCTCAATGTGAGTTATTCATTTAATTCGAGATTATGTAATGTTTAAGGCCGGGTCCTTATATATATCCATGAAAACTAATCGTTAAGGAAAATATAACCCTTAATATGTTTCTTATAGTATGATAATTTTGTTTGGTTAAAGATACATGGGATATGAATAAGTAAATTGTATTGTGCTGATTACCTTAGAACAAATCAAGGAACTATTGACAAGTAGTTCAATTTATCATGGATTAAGTTTAAAACTTCTTATATTTATGTAATATATCCAATAATCTTTTGAATAAAGAAGCATGGATGTTTTTCAAAAGGTTTTATAGTATTTTAGGTTGTTACTATATTCCAAGAGAATTTACCACAATTGTATTCACTTGTTTGGAATGTGACAACCAAGAGTTGTATTGTGATATATAGGGGATCAATGTTAAGGAGATTTCATGAAATTATTTCTAATGTTTTGTATTTTTATCTTTCACATGGGTTATAAGGTTAACCATTCAAGAATATTTTATGTTAAATATTGGAGGAAGTATTTTTGTATTGAGATTGTATTGAAAACATTGGTTAAAAGGGTATTTAGCAATTAACCTTATTTCAAGGATCTCCATATATGTTTTTAATTATATTAGTGTTGTCTTAGAGAAGGACATCATGTATTTCGGGAGACAACCAATCATGTTCGATAAGGCAGCTTGTCTTAAACCCCTGACTGATGGACGATAAGGGTTTCATGCCAACCACATGCCTATGCGATGTCCTGCTTAATGTGCCATTATTTCTATTGAATAATTATTAATGATGAACCAATATAGTTAATTTTAATGTTTCATATTAATGTATTAACCATATTTATTTCAAACAATAGTTAGAGTTTGATAGTTATACTTTTCCCTATTTTATGGGCCTTAAGATCAACTAAAAGTGTATTTTAACACTTCATACATCAAATTTATGTTTTGGACGTCCATTACATGATGTAATTGATGAATTAGAAATTTATAAAAGAATAAATAAAGAATGGATTTTTCATAGAAATATATCAATTAAGTATATTTCCTTATATTCTCGTTTAATAAAAGAATTGCTTAATGTTTGGATAATGATCAAAAGAATTTTTTTTGTCCTAATACATTAATTTTATTTAACTGATAGCCTTTTAAATCATCGCATATTTGTAAATTTGAGTCCCTCAACTTTTCATTGATCATTAACTTGTTTGTGATTGATGACCTCAATCATTCACTATAAATATTTATGCTTTTCCTTGATGTCAAATGTTCAATCCCAACCTATGTTCTCCTATGTGGAAAACTAGTTATATGTTACTTTGGGTAATTATTATGGCTCCAACATTACTTTTTTAAGAGCTGTTTTAGTATTCATTTGTACGGTGTGGGTTTCTATGAATGATGCTATCAAGTATTAAACCTTTGATAACCCAGAAAATTTTTGAAGATGAAATTAATTTTAAGAGGGATATAATGTAACACCCAGAGACTTTGGGAATTATTATTTTTCAAATCAATTTTACCTTTGAAATATTTTTCATTCCACGTAACACTTCAAATAGTTTATTCTATATTAAAAAAATATGTTTGTCTTGTGTTATATGAAACAAGAAGTTAATAATGTACTAAAAAAATATATTTTAGATTTCATTATATAGAACACCATGGTTAGATTGCGTCATGTATTACGTTTCATGTGACTCCAACTTATCATATGTAACATGAAACACCAGCTTGGCATACTTTACACGCAACACTTGGTTTCTATGAAACATCCTTCTATTGACTTAATTATTTAAATTTCTATAATTATAATCAAGCTATAAAACATAGTAATATGAGTAGTGATAACTACTTTTAAAATATTTTTTATAATCTTTTTATATATGTATAACATATTGATTATGAAAGATATAATTTTGGGTAATGTTCTTACTTGTTTAAAAATATTATTTTCCCAAATGAACTGCTTTTAATTTCTTCTGTGAAAAATATTGAAATTAATTTTAGATAAATTTAGAAATTTAATTTGATAAAATAAACTTCATTTTCTAATTTATATTGAGAAAATTATCTTAGGGAGAAATTTTTGGATTTTTCTGAGAAACGTCATTTTTGGATGAATAGTAAAAATATGAGATTTTAATTCAAAACATATTTTTCATATAATTTATTTATAAAGTTAAATTATTTTTCAAATTTTTTGAAATGCTTAATTTTAAAATATTGTTATAAATTAATATAATTTATTTCATTATAATCAATTTCACTTTGAAATTGGGTATAAAAACTTAGCCAATGTTTGGACATTTTTACTTTAAAAACCCACAGTGTCGTCCCATCAGTGTGATTAATTTAATATTAATTTCTTCCACATATGTGATTATAATTTGAAAAAATGGATTAAATATTTGGAATAATTATAATTTATAATTTCTAGTATGGTCAAAATAATTGGAATAAAATATTAGTGAAAGTGATTAAAATTAATTACAATGTTTATGAGAAATATTAGGTTAATAAAGTACTATACCTCAAATATAAGACCAAAAATGATGTTGAAACTTTTCAAACACCCATTTTATTTCAATTATTCATACATGAACCTTATATTATTTATTTTTTGTTTTTCATTAATTTGTTTAGGTAAAAATGTGGGTATACCTAACTTGTTTTAAAAAATGCTAAGTGTGTCATTTCCCTTATCTATAAAAGCCACCACATATTCCTCTTCTTCACACCTCTCAGACCACTTAGGATCATCCAAGATCTATGAAATAAACTTCCCAAAATCCCTCCATTCCACATTGAATCCTACATTTGGGCATAAATAAATCCAAGGAATCCTTTTTTCACAAAGAAAAAGTAGTTATTCAATTAAGAGGTAATGTCTTCTCTCAAACTCCTTTCTATTATTTTCTTTCTACACCCCATACAGTCTTTTTATTCCATTATTTAAAAAAAATTGTTTCATAAATATACTAGGATATTTTATGATAATTTTTCTACCTACACCTACACACACCTCCATCTAATGGGTAATGGACATACTATTTTAGTGTACAACAAACTATCGCCTCACAAATGATAATTGTTTATTTTTCCTTTACTACCTATCATGGTGGAAATTATGATGGAAATTATATTTATATATTTTATATATTATATTTATTATTTCTTTAATCTTATTAAATAATTTTAGAAAAAATAACTTTATACTTTCCACTTTGTGTTAATACAATAATTTCGTTTGAGGAAGTATAGACTACCACATCCTCAAAGCGATGTGATTCATTCATACACTACATGGAATGTATTGAGGATGTGATTAGTAAATATATATTATATAATAAATCTAATTTAATAATGATATATATTTATATATATGTACCTGTATGTCTTTTACTTTCCTTCTCTCAATAGGATAATTAAAAGGAAATAGCTTTCATGCGTACGTACTGCCTACCATCTCCATAAATGGTGTATTTCATTTAATACATCGGTATTATATGGATTATACTAAAAATAAATTATATTTATATCATGTTTTACATTATATAAATTGTGATACAATTATAACAACCAAATCTATAGTAGATTAAGACACATGTGAAAAAAAAAGCGGATACTACCAGAAGTGAAACCTTAACATATAATTATTAACAAGAAGGTAATATGAGGTCATAATACAAACATAGAAGGTATTAAATATAATAATATTCTTATGTAAAATAATTATAATAAACTTAAATTTATTATACATGAATCTTGTATGATTACTAAGAGATTCAAGACACAAGGTAATGAGATTTCATCTCACTTTTTATTTCCGTCAAATACATGCTTTATTTACCACCCATTACTTTTGTGTGGTGTGTATGATACCTATGTATGTAATCAAATATTCTTATACTTAAATTTATTGGTATTTAAATATCCATTTTTTGTTCTTTATTTCATGGGGTTTAATTTTCAAAAAGTTAACAAATCAGTAAAATAGGTTTTTCTCAATTTTTCTTTTTTGAGACTCATGTTTTCTTATGCGCATAAATTAATTTTGAGTTTTAATATCATGAATCTATTTATTTTTATGATGTTGTAAGATTAATTTAATATCCTTTTATTACATTGACAGTATGATCCCACGTTACTAATTCATTAGTGTTTAATGAAAAATATCATATATTTTCAAGATTGTTTATGTTTATGCTCCATTTGATGAAATATTATAACCCATCTCTAAAGAACATTAATGAATTTTATTATCCTATATTTATTCAGGATATATTCATGTATTGGAAACATTTTTCTACTCTTTGGTACATAATATAGTTAAGAATATGTTTTTAAAAAGCTCTAGTTTACCCTCTCTTTGGTCAGAAATTTATGTTTCTTCAAATCATGTTTTCAAAAAAGGATTTCCAAGAATATTATACCATTCTCCTACAATATTTAAATTAAATTGTTACCCTTTTATTATTTTTCCAATCTCTTCAAATGAATATTCTTCTCTCTTTCAAAATAATTCTTTTTTATATCATTTTACTGTGAAAAAATAATGTTCATTTTACCTCGTATAACATACACAGATTTACCCATTGTTATTTAATTGAAGCTTTATTTTCATTTTTAAATGGATAATTTTTAAGAATTTTGTTTGAAATTAATTTTCAAGGAAAATTGTTTTCGGAATGTTTTCAATATTAATTTATTTGTTTTAAAGGAAAATTATTTTCAAAAATTTTTCATGCCTTATTTACAAATTTTCAAAGTATTTAAAAATAGAGGGTTTTTAAAAAAATCAATATTTTTTCATATGTTTTCTGTTAAAAAAATTTTCAAAACATTTTAAAGATTTATTTAAAAGTTTTCACAGTGATTTGAAAGAAAAAAATTTCTAAAATGTTTTGGAAATTATTTTATATGTTTTCATGGAATGGTGTTTTTAAACGATTTGAAGTATTCTTCATAAGTTTTCAAGGTTTTTTCTAAGATAAAATTATTTTCAAATGGTTTTATGTATTAAAAATACTTTTTTAAAGAAGAAAGGATAGTTTCCTCAATAAATTTTCTTGAGAGATATTTCAAAAAAAAATCCATCAAAGATGAAATCTGTTGATATTACTCATGCCATTCTATGAAATGATCTAAAGGTTCCATTCATATTATTTCTCTAAAGGGGTTTTTCTTAATGTCATGGTATTTATGAAACTTATTTCTCTTTCATGGGTTATATGTTTATGAAATCCATTTCACTTTAACAAGCTATGATTTTTGTAAATACCCGTAAATTTAAAGGAAATTTTTTTTCTTCGTAATTATTTTTGGAATTTTACAAGAACGCAGTTTCTGACGGCACGTGATTCCGAGGCCCGGTGTCCCCAGAATCATTTTCCGAAGTTTGGCTCGGGTACGTTCAGTGAACGAACGAGTGGGTTTTTCTAACTTTTAAATCTGTGCTCGGAATCGAATTCCAAGGGCACCGATGGAATCGCAGCGCCAGTATTTGCTTAGAAACGCCTCTTCTGGAGTTGCGTTTGTTCGGGTGTGGTTTTTAATTTTTGGGGTTAAGTGAAGAAAATAAAATAAAGTGGTGCGACAACTTTATTTTATTTCAATTAAAGCCACTTAAAGCCACTTTAAGATGCTTAAGCTGAGTTGAAGCGGATAGGGCGGAACCCAAAATATCCTACCCTCTTGATAGGATATTTGTGTGGTGGGGCCCGCACGAGCCCCACCGTTTCTTTTCCTCTAAGTAACGCATCCGCGGAAACCCCCGCTGGCGCGCCACGCCGGCCGCCAGGATGCGGCGGCACCCGGCGCGCCTCCGGGAAGACCCGCTGCGACTGAAGTCGCGGCGGCGCTGGCCAGTCCCGTGGCCACGCGGGACCGCGGAGGAGGGACGTGGCTTAAGCTGCGTCTAGGTGTCACAGAGCGGCCCCCGCAGGGGGGGGGGGGGCTGCCTTGCGCGGCGCCAGGCCCGCGCCAGCGCGCCAGCTGAGCCACCCGGCTGGACCGCCAGGCCGCGCCGCGCCGTGCCGGCCGGGTCGGACCCGGACAGGTTCGGGTCGACCCGGTTCGGGGGTTGGGCCGGGTCGGTCCGGGCCCAGACCCCCCGTTTTCGGACCTTTTTGGTCTTTTGCTCGTATCATGAACTACGGGCCTCCGATCGATGCGCCGTCAGCGGCGATGAGATCCTTGGAGTGAGACGGTCGTTTCGGTATATCGCACTCAAGATTTCGGAGTACTTTGTGTTTGGCCAAGTTGGTTCGTACACGAAACCAACCAGGCCCTCGGAGCAGAAACACTCATATCATGAGCTACAGACGTTTTATTGACGTGCCGTCGACTTTTATGGATTCCTCTAAGTGAGACGGATATTTTGTCTTACTCCGCCCGAGGTTTGGATGCAGGTGGAGTACGGTCGGGTTGGTTTTTCCTTAAAAACCAACCGGGCTCCTAGGACGAAAAAGCCAATAACTCTCAGATCGGGCGTCCGATTGACGCGCCGTCTGCGACGTTGAGTTCCTTTTGACGATACAGAACTTTTGGATACATCAAATCTGGACTACGTGTCAGTTGATGTATCAGCCTCTCAGCTCGTGGAGTGGACCCTCCCGAACGAGCTTGTTGTGTGCGGGAACCCTAGAGCTAGATGCGTCTGCGACGACAATGAAGACAGTACGGGAATCCTCCATGGGTTCAGTAGTGATCACTATGGTAATTTTTGGGATACATCAACTCCAGACTACATGTCAGTTGATGCATCGACCTTTTGGCTCATGGAGTGGACCCTCCCGGAACGAGCATACTGTGTGCGGAAACCCTAGAGCCGGTTGAGAGTTGACGACTGTTGATCAAACGACTCGGTGTGTTGCGGATAGCCCAGTGGGAAGCGCTTGGTTGTAGCAGCAGACCCACGGCGGATGAGCGCTTGGTTGTAGCGGCAGACCTGCGGTACTCAACAGAAGGAGTACCTCTGGAGGCTATGAGGAGGAGCGCTTGGTTGTAGCGGCAGACCCACGACGGAGGAGCGCTTGGTTGTAGCGGAAGATCTACGACGGAGGAGCGCTTGGTTGTAGCAGCACGGGGGAGAGCTTGGTTGTAGCAGTAGACCCACGGCAGAGGAGTGCTTGGTTGTAGCAGCAGACCTGTGGTACTCAACAGAAGGAGTACCTCTAGAGGCTATGAGGGGGAGCGCTTGGTTGTAGCGGCAGACCCATGGTGGGAAGCGCTTGGTTGTAGCAGCAGGCCCACAGTACTCGATAAGTGGAGTACTAGAACAGTCCAAGGTTATAGGGAAGCTCTTGGTTGTAGCGACATACCCACTGTACTTGATAGAGAAGGAGTTTCCCCAATAGTTGTGGTTTCAACTTCATGATCGATCCTGTGTGGGCCTTTGCGGGGGTTAGTACCTACCGATCCTTTGTGGGTCCGACGGCTTAGATGAATCAGTGGCTACATCTGATCATATCTATCGTCTTACAAGAAGTATTCCTGTATGGGCCTTTGCAGGGGTTAGTACCTACCGATCCTTTGTGGGTCCAACAGCTTAGATGAATTAGTGGCTACATCTGATCATCTCTATCGTCTTACAAGAAGTATTCATGTGTGAGCTGAATCCTGTTTTTCTTTCCTATGTGGATTGTGTTGTGCTATCCTGTGTGGATTTACGTTTGCTTTCCTGTGTGGATTGGGTTGTACTTGGGTTTTTATACTGGCCCACTTACTTTTCTGCACTTACTGTTGTACCAGTTTTTACTTAGTGTTTACTTTTCTTCTTCTTGCTCTGTGGTGTTTGTGGTTTACTTTACAAGGCAATGCCTTCCCTTTTTACCGGGATTTACGCCTTGGTGCTAGTCGCCAGCCCCTGGCCTATGGAAGGCGGGCTTGGGGTAGTCACGGCACGGGCCCCGAGGACGGGTCATGACAATTTTAATGAAATGGTTATGAAATATGTATCTTTCTCCATAGGTTATGATATGTTTACATGTTTACGATACCAATTCCAATACATGGGTTATGGTATCATTGCTTATGAGTTTTTTGACACATGTATCTATGATTTCATTATGATATGGGTGGGACCTATATCTCCCTCCAATTTAATGGGTAAATATTTATATCTCATGATATAAACATGAATGAAATAAAAAATGAAATTAGTTTAGTATTACAGGGCTAAAACAAGAAATGAACTTGGTTGAGTAATACAGGGCTAGAAAAAGGATGGAACTCAGATAATTAATACAAGTATGGAGTAGGGATTAAACTCAATTCAGTAATACATGGTTGTAACAAGGTGTGAACCCAATTCATTAAAGGAATTTTTCCACCATGATATCCTTAGTAACAATGCCTTTACTACTATGGAAATAATTATATGTTCTTATGTTTATACCAAAATTCATTGTTTTATTCCTATATTATACTTTCAAGGATTATGTTATTTATTTTCTTATGATTCATGTCATATGAAGTTCCATGATTAATGCCATGATTCATGATTATTCACTTTGATATGCAGGGTATGATCTCTTATTTTCATGATCATGTTCTCATACCCTTATTCTCATGATTATGATTACATATCTCCCTTGTTTACCCTTATTGAGGATCTGAGATCACCCCCCTTTTATGTTTCCATACCCTAGGTTATGAAGATATTTATTGTGTTTTATGTGTTTAAGAAGGGTACTAGTCAAGAGGAACCTAGTGAGAGATGATATATCTCATTTATGTACCAATGTTTCAGTTTCTATGTTTCCAAAACACTAGACTGGTACAATATTTTAGAATATTTTTGTATAATGTTTTATGTATTCCACAATTTTTATATAATGTTAATGTATGAAAAGAGAAGGTGTCTATAAACGTCTTGGTCACATGAAATTAAAAATATTCAAAAAGAATGTCATTACCACATGATAATAAACTACAAGATTTTTATCCTTATCAAATGACATTAAAATTCACGAAAAACATCCCCACTATATGATGATAAACTATTAAATCAGTAAACCCATTTTTCACCCCTATCAAGGAACCACAACAAACATACCCTAGTAAGCTAGAGTACATGGTTATTCTATAATATTTTTAAATCACCTCAATACACAAATCTCACTTCATGATTTGAGTTATTAAGATCATTTTAGCCTTCCAAGGCCCCTAGAAAGGATACCTAGCTTCAAAGAACCTTTTCATGACTATGCATGTATTTCTATGACTCCTGTATATGTTTATTTTTTCAATAAAGTGTGTCACTCTGAAAAAATGGCTTTCCAATCCTTGTGAGCCCTGACATCAAAATGGACGAACTCAACACCACACCATGATCTGAACTACTACTAGTATGATTGTACCATATCATTACTCCTGATTCGGGGTCCTAGATCCACGATTTAGGTCATTTTCTTCTCCCACTCAAAAGCATTTTAGGGTACTCATGGCCTTGGGTATCGTAATTAGTATTTTGTGTATCATCCTCCATATTAGGTATATACGCATCATAAACATAAATTGATTTCACTTTTTTCAAAGTTGTATGACCTTAAACTCTACCCTATGATGTTCTAAATCACAATAAATTAAACCTCTAGAAAAAGAGATTCAAAATTGGTGAGGTAGAAAACCCGAAAAGTGTATCCTGATAAAAAGTCAAGTCTTCACTCACAAAATTATTCATCCCTGGATTTTAGGAAAAAATTAGGGCACAAATTAATGAGGTATACAGCTCATAGGTTCTACCTTCTAGCCATAGAAAAATCCAATCTACTCTCTCCTGACACCTTGGTTCATAAAAAAGTTAGAGTAATAATTTTTCACTTCTCCTAACACATAGAAAATATTTTCTAGGTTGTGATATAACTTTTAGGTTTCTTTAACCCTTCTCGGATATTACACATTCTACAGGCCAAACTTTATGATTTGAGTGCCTCAGATCACCAAAACCTTACAAGGACCTTAGAATGGATATTTGACTTCAATGAACCTTTTCCTGATGATGCATGTTGCCTGTGGCTCATGAATATTTACCTATGGTCTTCAACTAAATGTGTCAATCTACAAAAAACGACATTATATTCCTTGTGAGCCATGAAATTAATATGGTAGAACCCATTACCCAAGTGTTTTTGTGTCATTCCCATTATGATTGTCCCATATCATCCTCCTAACCAGAGCCCATTGGATCATGATTTACAATATTCATACCAAACTATTTTTGAGTATCTTGGACATCCTCGACGCTATGTCACCATGTTCTATACCCTTTATCAAATCAAGAATGTGATACTCCTTTCCAAACCCTTTGATGTTCCAAGCCTCATAACTCAATAACATAGGGAATATGGATCTAGATTTATTATATAAGAACAAAATTTTATTAGTGTGTTAGAATCCTTACGTGATAGATAAACTCCCACACCCAACCTCATCATCTAGACGTTTGAGTATCCAAAATTCTTGCATGGACCTCATAAAGTATTGGAGATCATCTTTTATTGACCATGATACTAGAACATAAGGTCCTTGACCCACCGAATAAAGTAATCTACGCCTTGCAAGAAAGGATATTTAATCCTTTTGATCCCAAGAAACAACACAGTGGGACCCTGTAAATACCTAGAAATTTAAAATAATTTTTTTTTATAAATAATTTGAAATTTTACGAGTCTGTGGCTTCTGAGAGAACCTGATTCTGAGGCCCGATGTTCCCAAAATCAATTTTTGAAGTTTTCTTCGGGTACGTTTAGTAAACGTACGAGCGGGTTTTTCTATCTTTTGAACCGGTGCTCGGATTTGAAATCTGAGGGCACCGATGAACTCACAACGCCAGTATTCGCTTAAGAGGACCTTTACCGCAGTTGCGTTTTATGCGGGTTGAAAGTTAATTTTTGGGGTTAAATCTTAAACTAAATAAAATTGTGTGGTACACAATTTTATATTATGAGTTGGTTATTTTCCTCCCAAGTGTAGATATTTGTGAGGTGGGGCCCACACGAGCCCCAAAATTCAACGCTCCATTAATTCCCTAATATTTTATTTGACAACACCTCATTAATGGTGGAGCCTTCCCACCTCCCTCTTCCAATTAAATGTTCCAAATCTTATAATTAATGTTAGCGTTAATTAATTGAGACCTCTTTTGAATTAATATATGAATTTCATAGTAATTATATTAATTGGGGAGCCTCCTTATTTATTTGTGTTGGAAAATAACTTGTGAAAAAAAAGGCTCTGAAGAATTAAAGAGAGGTGATCCTTCTCTAACGAAGAACACCATTATTCAAACGAATTACATCCCTGACGAATAACGCGAAGGACTTCTTCCAACGACGCATCTTCCTCGGATGCACCTTGACGTCAAGGAGCCTACGTCGCCTACGACAACGACTCATCCACCATTTTTGATGGGACAAAACCATTCTTCCGCAGTGCCCGACTACCACGACGCTCGTCTTCCACGGCTCGATGAAGAACGACGTCAACTACGAGGTAGGTGGATTTGTATATTTAATTTATGTGATTTATACCCTCGAGAATGGCATTTAATTGTTGGGTGATGATTTGAACCACTAACGCAGTGGGTACGGACTAACGAACAAGTCCGGACCCACCGATATTTTGTTCTTGATGCGCGGGGTGTTTGGTGATGATGAAATGGGACCGCAACGGCGATTTGGGACCTTCGCAATGGAGTTCGGATCCCGAGATAATCGCAGGTGCTGATGGAAGCAAAAACAGACCACCGGAATGACTCCGGTGGCCCACAAAAGACCGCGAAGGTGGTCGGCACCGGCCGACCGCCTGGAGGTGGAGGCTCCCCCGTGCGCCGCTGGTAGGTTCCTTCCACGGCACCGGCCATGGTGGCGAGCAGCGGATCCCGCGGCCGCGTGGGATCCGGGAGATAGAGGCGCCAACCTGGCACCGCGTTCAGGGAACGCCCCCCCCCCCCCCCCCCCCCCCGCTTGGCCAACTGGCCGTGCCAGCACACCCCGTGGTCGAGCCGGGCTGGGTGACGTGGACCGGACTGACCCATCCGGGCCGGACCCAGACCCGGTTTGGGCTGACCCAGGGTGGGTGGGGCCGGGGCGGACGGGGCCCAGATCCCCCACTTCAGACAATTGTTCAGTCTTTTGGCCATATCTTGAACTACAAACCTCTGATAGATGCACCATCAGTTGTGTCGGAATCCTTTGATAGAGAAGGGCGTTTCGGTATATTACACTCAAGGTTTTAAAGAAGTTTGGGTATGGACGGGTTGGTTCGAACCTGAAACCAAACGGGCCTTTGGAGCAGAAACACTTATAACATAAGAACCAGACGTCCGATTGACGTGCCATCAACTATGTTGAATTCCATTTGATGAGAAGGTTCTTTTGGCATACTCCAATTAAGGTTTGGATGAAAATGGAGTATAGTCGGGTTGATTCTACCTTTAAAACCAACCGGGCCCCTGGAACGGATAGACCAATAACTCACATACCGGGCATCCGATTGACGCACCGTCTGTCGCGTTGGGTTTCTTTTGATGAGACAAAACTTTGGGATACATCAACTCTGCACTTCGTGACAATTGATGTATCGACCCCCTTTCTCAAAGAGCAGACCCTCCCGGAATCGAGCGTGCTGTGTGCGGGAACCCTAGAGCTGGCTGTGACTGCATCAACTATCGTACTAGGATCCTCCGTGGGTTCGACAATGATGTCTACCATACTGGAATCCTCTGTGCGTTCGACGACGACGTCTATCGTACTCTGATCCGCCGTGGGTTCGAAGACGATGACTATCGTACTAGGATCCTGTGTGGGTTTGACGACGACGTATACCGTACTGGAATCCTCTTTGGGTTCGACGACGACGACAACCATCGTACTGGGATCCTCTGTGGGTTTGACGATGACGTCTATCATACTAGGATCCTCTGCTGGTTCGGCGATGACGTCTACCGTACTGGAATCCTCCGTGGGTTCGTCGACAATGTCTACCATACTGGAATCCTCCGTGGGTTCGACGATGATAAATTTTGTACTTGGATCCTCTGTGGGTTCGGAAACGATGATTATCTTACTTGTATCCTAAGCGGGTCTGATAGTTTGACTTCTATTCTAGTATCCTACGTGGGTCTAACAGAGTAGTTGGTCTAGTATCCTACGTGGGTCTCACAGCTTCGCTGGTCTAGTATCCTACGTGGGTCTGACATCTTAGATGAATCAGTGGCTACATCTGATCAACTTTATCACTTTACGAAGGATGTATACCTGTGTGAGCTGAGTCTTGACTTTCAATCATTATCTTTAATGTGATTGACTATCTTTCCTTATTGGACTAGGTTGTGCTTGGGCTCGAGATTTGGAGTTGAACTGAGATTTATAACTTAGGTATATGTTTGGGCATATAACTAAGTAAGGTTAGTTGATTCTTTGGGATTGTTCCTTTCCTTTGTGGTTTATCCTTCGTAGATTCTGGGAGACCTTCGTGGGTCTCGGGGTCCCTACTGAGTATTGTATACTCACCCCTGCATGGGCTATGCCCACACTACGTTGTGTTGGATGCAGACGACGGACAACACTGATCGTGGATGAGTCTTGTAGATCTTAATGGTACCCGGAGGTGGACCACCTAGTGAGGTGTGCACGGAGCGGACGGATGGACCCGAGGTTCCGAGGAGAGCATCTGTACCCACCCTTCAGGTGGGATTCCCGGAGGACAGCTCGGTGGATGCTGCTTTACTTTATTATTGTTGTACTTTCCTTTTCAGTTGTACTGTACTTTCAATTGGGTTTATATACTAGCCCATTTACTTTTCAGCACTTACTTTTGTACTCAGTTTTACTTAGTGCTTAATTCACTTGCGTACTCTATTGTGTTTGTTACTATCATAAAGACAATACCTTCCCTTTTTATTGGTTTTTACGCCTTGGTGCTAGTCACCAGCCCCTGGCCTATGGAAGGTGGGCTTGGGGTAGTCATGGCACGGGCCCCGAGGACGGGTCGTGACAATTAGTATCAGAAGAGTCAGTTCTAACACAAAACTCAGGACTCTGATCTTTCCTTTCAGTGAAGAAATAGTGTTAAGATAATTGAGTGTGGTTTTCAGTCTAGGGATTCCAGTGTTGGTGTGGCGGCCGACGTATCCATACACCAGGTCCCTGACCTTTGATTTCTGACTCAGTGCACGAAAACACTGTTTGCGTGTGTGTTTCCTTTAAAAAGTTTTCTTTGTGATTACTTTGTGTTAGCTCACCAGGTATACTATTTGACCATGGCACACCTGTTTCTTTTCAGGATATCCCCATGAAGGCAGCCAGGTAGGGTTCTGAGTTACGTGCGAGATTGCAGCACATCGAGTGACGAGGCATCAGTGCAGGGACCCATTACAGTGGAGGAACCAGCGGTACCACTACCCGCTCCAGCAGTAGAGAGTGCACACCGCCTGAGTGTGTTGCACGAGTTCCAGCGCCAGAGTCCGCCCAGGTTTCGGGGAGAGACGGACCCCCAAGCAGCTGAGGACTGGCTGGAGGCTGTCGTCAGAGTTTTCTTATTGGTAGGGACACCTGTCGACCTCATGCTGATCCTTTCCATGTGTCTCCTGCATTTAGCGGCAGGCAGATGGTGGAGCCTGATGCTCTAGGTGCATGATGAGGCATCTCAACTATGGACATATTTCGAGAGCCTGTTCTGGGTAGAGTTTATACCAGTCACCCTTCATGCGGTACGGATCCAGGAGTTACTTAATATACGGCAGGGCATCATGACAGTAGCTCAGTACTCAGTGAGGTTTACTGACCTCTCACACTACTCCACAGACATGGTACATGACCCATTCTTCAGGGCCTGGACCTTCGATAAGGGACTCAATCATGAGATCAGGGCTTCGATGATCTCCGTCAACATCCCAACACAGGCTGGGTGCTGGAGAGAGCCATTCTAGTGGAGAGTTTTCTCGTTGAGCAGTCATTAGCGGCGAGACCCTCTGTAGGATGACACATAGCGGAGTCTTCTACAGCCGGCAGTAGACAGTTGACACAAAGGTCCAAGCGGACCAGGCCATCAGGTGGGCGACCTCAGGATACAGGTTCTATTGTGCGGGGCACATGAAACAGACCCAACCATACGAGGTGCAGGTAGTGCTATGCATGCGGTGGGCAGGGTCACATGGCTCGAGACTGCCTGACCCACCCTGCAGATGTGCAGCAGGTTGTAGAGGGACCTCCCAGGCAAAGGCAGAGGTTCTACCATAGTGCTCCAGGAGCAGGTGTACATGCGTAGAACTATCTCCAGGCTTAGAGACTTTTGTTCATGATGCTTATAGCTTTTTTGATGTCATTGTTTGTGGTTGCTTTGTGTCTTTGTACTTTGAGCTGCAGTAATAAAAGACACTTTTCCATGTGATGTTTTCTTTCCTACCCTTTTTGTATGGTTGATAATGAGAGGTTCCAGTTAAAACTGTTGACTTGAATCTCACATTTTATATTCCTACTGGAGGAGACCCAGTGACCACACACAACTGCTGACAGTGTGACTCGACCCTTGGAGGTGAGTGTAACAGTTGGATCTCTTGGTAGTAGCATTGAGGCCTTACGATGTCGTCCATGGCATGAAATGTACCATTCATGTCAGGATTGACTATATTAGGAAAATAATGTGGTTCATACAGGGGTGAGACCAGATTTCTCTTTACGGAAAGGGATAAATCGTAGCATCTCTTGTAGGACATAAGCGAAAAAGGGCGTAGTCGAGTTCTTTACATATGGCTAGTCACACCCATAGTTCGTTGAGTGAACGTTTTACTCTAATATCAAGAGTCGCAGGTATATCTTCTCGTAGAAGGACCTGAACCTGAGACAGTAGTGATGACTTGAGTTCTTCAAGGACTATGACTTTGAGATAGTCTATACTCCTATGAAGGGGAACATTGTTGCTGATGCACTTAGCAGGAGATTGGGCATTCAGCTGCTAGGAGAGGCGACAGAGTATCTAGCCGTGTTTCAGATATCTTTTGTGGATACAGATGGAGAAACCTTTCTTCAGTCTCTCACAGTCACTCCTCCACTTCTTTAGTGAGTTAGAGAGGCACAACGAGGAGACGATGACTGCGAGACACGACGTGCTCAGATATCCTCAGGGCTGGCACCTGATGGATTTTCTGAAAGAGGGAGTACGTCATCCTCCTCAAGGGGGGCGTACGATGGTACCAGTTGCACTATAGGAGGAGGTGTTCAGGGATTTCTACACTTCCCCTCTAGTGGTACATCCAGGAGTGGCGAAGATGTATCAGGACCTCAGACGACATCACTAGTGGCCGGGTATGAAGAAGGGTGTAGCAAAGTTCATTTCATGATGCCTCACTTGTCATCAAGTTAAGGAAGAGAACCAGGTACCAGTAGGATTGGTACATCCTTTAGAGGTCCCAAAGTGGAAGTGGGATGAGATATACATGGATTTCGTGATGGGGATTCCACATATATATAGGGGTCATGAATCTATCTGGGTGATTGTCGACCGACTCACCAAATCGTCCCACTTCCTACCGACCAGAGAGAAGGGATCATTTGAGAGCTTGGGACACCTCTACGTTCAGGAGATCGTATGGATTCATGGTGTTCCATAGACTATCATCTCCGATCGAGATGTTCACTTTACTTCCCGGATTTGGAAGGGGTTGTAGGAGGCTTTTGGGATGCATCTACGTCTGAGCACCGCCTTCCATCCTTAGACGGATGGCCAGATGGAGAGGACCATTCAGACTCTCGAGGACATGCTCCGTGAATGTGTCCTCGACTTTGGTCGTAGCTGGGAGGATAATTTACCCTTGGTGGAGTTTTCTTACAACAACAACTACCACTCCACCATCGGGATGGCACCAAACGAGGCACTATACGACCAACCATGCAGATCACCTCTGTGCTAGACTAACCCTGGGGAGTCAGCACTTGTAGGACCAGAGATGGTTCAGGCTACGACGGAGAAGATGAAAATCATCCAGGGGTGAATGAGGACTGCACAGAGTAGACCGAAGTCCTATGCTTATAGGAGATAGAGACCACTGGAGTTTGAGGATGGCGACCACGTTTTCTTACGGGTCTCACCTCAACGATAACTACAGAGATTTGGTCGGGGTGGAAAGTTATCTATGTGTTTCATCAGACCATTACAGGTCCTCAGTAGAGTAGGTGAGGTGGCTTACCACCTGACTCTTCCACCTCAGTTGCATCGGGTGCATGACGTCTTCCACGTATCTCAACTGAAGAGATACGTTCACAACCCGACCCATATCATCGATCACGGGGAGCTGGACATCGACGACGTGGTGACATTCTCGGAGGTTCCTGTGGAGATCAAGGATCGATTGAAGCAGGTCCTTTGTTGATGGTCGATTCCTCTGGTGTGAGTTCTCTGGCAGCATGGGAACCTTCAGGAGAGCACATGGGAGCGGGAGGCTCAGATGCGAGATCAGTACCTCCTTTTTGTTTCCCTAGAGTATGTTGTATCTTTACGGGGATGTAAATCCCTGAGGTGGGAGTAATTTAAAGCCTCAAAAATTTCAAGGATTTTTTTTTCTTAAATACTTTGAAATTTTACGAGCCTGTGGCTTCTGACGACACCTGATTCCGAGGCCCAGTGTGCCCAAAATCAATTTTTAAAGTTTTGTTTGGGTACGTTCAGTAAACGTACGAGCGAGTTTTTCTATCTTTTGAACCGGTGCTAGGATTTGAAATCAAAGGGAACCGATGAACTCACAACGCCGATATTATCTTAAGGGGACCTTTACCATAGGTGTGTTTTATGTGGGTTGAAAGTTAATTTTTGGGGTTTAATCTTAAACTAAATAAAATTGTGTGGTACATAATTTTATTTTATGAGTTGGTTATTTTCCTCCCAAGTGTGGATGTTTGTGAGGTGGGGCCCACACGAGCCCCAACCTTCAACGACCCATTAATTATCTGCTGTTTTCTTTGACAACACCTCATTAATGGTGGAGCCTTCCCACCTCCCTCTTCCAATTAAATGTGCCAAATCTTATAATTAATGTCAACGTTAATTAATGGAGACCCCTTTTGAATTAATATATGAATTGCATAGCAATTATATTGATTGGGGAGCCTCCTTATTTCTTTGCATTGGAATATCACTTCTGAAAAAAAGGGCTCTAAAGAATTAAAGAGAGGTGATCCTTCTCTGACGAAGAACACCATTCTTCAAACAAAGTACATCCTCAGCGAAGAACGTGAAGCAATTATTCCAATGACGCATCTTCCTCGGACGCACCTCAACGTCAAGGAGCCTACGTCGCCTACGACAATGACTCATCCTCAATCATTGATGGGATGACACCGTTCTTCCACGACACCCGACTACCGCGACACTCGTCTTCTGTGGCTCGACAACGAATGATGTCAACTACGAGGTAGGGGGATTTTTATATTTCATTTATGTGATTTATACCCTCGAGAACGGCGTTTAATTATTGGGTGATGATTTGAACCACTAACGCGGTGGGTATGGAATAACGAAAAAGTCTGGACCCACCACTATTTTGTTCTTCATGTGCGAGGTTTTTGGCGACAACGAAACGGTGATTTGGGACCTTCACAGTGGAGTTCGGATCCCGAGACGATCGCAGGCGCAGACAGAAGCAAAAACAGACCACCAGAATGATTTTGGTGGCCTGCGGAAGACCACGGCGGTGCGGATCATCGGCGTGGCGGCCAGAGGCACCGGTCGGCCGCCTGAAGGCAGCGGCGCCCCGACGCGCTACCGGAAAGAGCCTGCCGTGGCGGCGAGCAGCAGATCCCGCAACCGTGCGGGATCCGGGAGATAGCAATGCCAGCTTGGCGCCGCGTTCGTGGAACCCCCCCCCCCTCACGGCCAATTGGCTGAGCCGGCACACCCCCCCGGCCGGGGCGGGGCGGGTCACGTGGTCCGGGTCAGGGAGACCCGGTTCAGGCCAACCTAGGGTGGGTTGGGTCGGGTCAGACTGGTCCCAGACCCCCCACTTCGGACAATGTTTCTGTCTTTTGCCCATATATTGAGCTACAAACCACTGATCGATGCACCATCAGTTGTGTAGAAATCCTTGGATCGAGATGGTCATTTCGATATATTACACTTGAGGTTTCGGCGAAGTTTGGGTATATCCGGGTTGGTTCGAACCCGAAACCAATCGGGCCTTTGGAGCAGAAACGCTTATAACTTAAGGACCAGACGTCCGATTGATGTGTCGTCAGCTATGTTGTATTCATTTTGATGAGACGATTCTTTTGGAATACTCTTCCTGAGGTTTGGACGCATCTGGAGTATGGTCGGGTCGGTTTTAGCTTAAAAACCAACCGGACCCCTGGAACGGAAAGACCAATAACACACAGACCATGCGTCCGATTGACGCACCGTCTGTCGCGTTGGGTTTTTTTGATGAGAAGGAAATTTGGGATACATCAACTCTGGAATTTGGGACAGTTGATGTATTGAAACCCCTTGCTTGAGGAGCGGACCCTCCCAGAATCGAGCGTGTTGTGTGCGGGAACCCTAGAGCTGGCTGCGACTGCATCGACTATCGTACTAGGATCCTCTGTGGGTTCGACAACGACATCTATTGTACTCGGTTCCTCCATGGGTTCGACGACGACGACTATCGTACTAGGATCCTTTGTAGGTTCGACGACGACATCTACCATACTGGAATCCTCCGTGGGTTCAAATATGATGACGATCATACTCGGATCCTTCGTGGGTTTGACAACAATGGCTGGCGTACCAGGATCCTCCATGGGTTTGATGACGACACCTACCATACTGGAATCCTCCGTGGGTTCGATGATGACATCTACCATACTCGAATCCTCCATGGGTTCGACGACGCTGACTTCTATACTGGGATCCTCTATGGGTTTGACAGCGATGATTACTGTACTTGTATCCTAAGTGGGTCTGACAGTTTTACTTCTATTCAAGTATCCTATGTGGGTCCAACAGAGTATCAGGTCTAGTATCCTACGTGGGTCCGACAGCTTAGCTGGTCTAGTATCCTACGTGGGTCCGACATCTTAGATGAATCAGTGGCTACATCTGATCATCTTTATCACTTTACAAAGGATGTATACCTGTGTGAGCTGAGTCTTGACTTTCAATCATTATCTTTGATGTGATTGACTATCTCTCCTATGTGGACTGGTTTGTGCTTGGGCTCGAGAGTTGGAGCCGAACTGTGATTGATAACATAGGTATATGTTTGGGAATATACCTAAGTAGGGTTGGTTGATTCTTTGGGATTTTTCCTTTCCTTTTTGGTTTATCCTTTGAATATTCTGGGAGACCTTCGTGGGCCCCGGGGTCCCTACTGAGTATCATATACTCACCCCTCCACGGGCTATGCCCGCACTACATTGTGTTGGATGCAGGCGATGGAAAACACTGATCGTGGAGGAGTCTTGTAGAGATGGACGGTACCTATAGGTGGACCACCTAGTGAGGCGTGCACGGAGCGGATGGACGGACCCGAGGTGTCGAGGAGACCATCTGTACCCACCCTTCAGGTGGAATTCTCGGAGGACAACTCAGTGGATGCAGTTTTACTTTACTGCTGTTGTACTTTCCTTTTCAGTGGTACTGTACTTTCAGTTGGGTTTGTATACTGACCCATTTACTTTTCAGCACTTACTTTTTTACTCAGTTTTACTTAGTGCTTACTTCACATGCGTACTCTGTTGTGGTTGTTACTATAATAAAGGCATTGCCTTCCATTTTTATCGTGTTTTACGCCTTGGTGATAGTTTCTAGCCCCAGGCCTATGGAAGGCGGGCTCGGGGTAGTCATGGCACGGGCCCTGAGGACGGGTCGTGACAGACCCAACACCTTGGAGTGTTATGGGTCATCCCCTGCATATCTACCTGATCCCATATTCAGAGACTTGAATTTTTTATTATGAATTACATTATTTGTATTCAAACAATCCATGTGGACGTAGCATCCCAAGTATTTCTTCCTCAACTGATATTACCCCCATAAATATTCCATCTTCCCTGGAAAAGTCACCTGACATTAGAAGACCTTTTTCATGACTATGCATGTATGCATATGGCTATTGCACATTTGTCTATGGTCCTCAACTGAGTGTGTCACTAAGAAAGGGATTTGTGATCCTTTTGATCCCTAGAAACACCAAATAAGAAAGTATCACCTCAGCATGTTTTATATCATTCCTGGAATGTCTGCACTATATTCCATGATGATTCATAACGTATGAGCTAAAATACTCTAAACTAATATGATAGGAGGTTCAGGATAAAAAAATTAAACTGAAGAGATATAAATCCCGAGATAAAAGACCCTAAACAAAAGTGATTTAATGTTTGAGTTAAAATACCCTAAACTAAATCAATATTAGGTTCGAGATAAAATACCTTAAACTAATTTAATAAAAATGTCTGAGCTAAAAGAACCTAAACAACAGCGGTAGATGGTCTTAGCTGAAATACCCTAAACTAAATCAGTAAAAGGTATAAGCTTCAATACTCTGAACTAAAGTGATGTAAGGACCAAACTAGTAGACCTTAAACTATAGTGATAGAATTTCTAAGATAAATGACCCAAAACTGAAGCAATAGAATTTATATTCTAAAAGACCTTGAACTACAATAGATAGTCGATTTATCCAGAAAGATACTATAAGGCCCACCATATATACTTAATAGAAATCAAACTGTTCTCTCTAAGACTATCATATTTAGTAAAATAAATATAAACCTCCATCTGAGACATATATATACAAATATATCCTACCTATGCAATTCCTCTACAAATCAGGTGATCTTAAGATAGCTGGAACATTTATCAATGAAGAATCTTGTATTGGTGGGCATTAATGATCATTTCTCAAGAATAAATCTATTTTAATTTCAACATTCAAATCTATTAATTCATGTTTACTTGATTTTATTAAAGGGATGGGTATCATTGGAGATTCATATCAAAGTAGTGAAATGTCATGCAAATCATGGATGGAAGAAAAATTGGGCAAAAACATGGAAGGTACAGAAAAGATCATTCACTATGGGAAATTCTGGTTTTTGCGACGGGTTATTTGCGACAGGATAGAGTCTCGTTGCAAATAGTCCCGTGAAAAGGTTATTTGGGATGGGGACCCTTACCCTGTCACAAATAACTACTTATTTGCGACGGGGTAAGGGTTCCCGTCGCAAAAGGTTTCGTGTGCGCTGCACGCCAAACCACGAGAGAGGGTATTTTTTACGGAAGGCACTTCCTGTCGCAAGACGACGGTAAATACTATTTGCGACGGGAACATACCCTCATCGCAAATAGTATGTCGACAGTTGACTATTTGCGACGGGTCTCGTCTCAAATACCTATTTAACCACCGACCGTAATTAATGCGGTGTAAGTTATTTGCGACAGGACCCGTTGCAAATAATACTTTTTGCGATGGGGCTCCTGTCGCAAATAATCTAACCTATATATACCCCCATCTGTTTTTTTCTTCCCTACATTCAACTTCTCTCTCTGATTTCTCTCAAAACTCACTTTCAGTGTTAAAGGTTTTAGAAGTTGATTTTTTTCCCATCGGATTTTGAAGTCTTCTACACCTGCTAAAGATCAAGTTTAAAGGTATTTATATTCTATTTAATTTATTAATTATTTTATTTTTTATATTAATTTTAATTATTGTTAATTAGTTGTAATTAAATTATATTTAGATTGTTTTGTTTTCATCATATTTTTTATTAATAAATTTAAATTATTAGTATTAATTATTAATATTTACTGGTAATTATTAATTATTAACGATAATAAGTAATAAATACTAATAATTAGGAATAAATAGTAAGAAATAGTAATAATTAGGAATAATTAATAATAATTAATAATAATGAGTAACAATTATGAAAAAATAAGAATAGATACGAAAAAATAGGAATAAATACGAATAATTAGAAATATTTATTAATAAATAGGAATAAATAAGAATAATTATTAATAAATAGGAATAATTAGCCGTAATTGTTAATAGTTAGCAATAATTGTTAATAATTAGCAATAATTGTTAATAATTAGTCATAATTGTTAATAATTAGAAATAATTGTTAATAATTAGCAATAATTGTTAATAATTAGCAATAATTGTTAATAATTAGCAATAATTAGGAATAATTATTAATAATTAGGAATAATTATAAATAAATTTGAATAATTATTAATAAATTGAAATAATTTAGAATAATTAGCAATAATTAGGAATAATTAGAAATAATGAGGAATAATTAGCAATAAATATGAATAATTAGGAAAAATTAATAATAATTATCAATAATTAGGAAGAATTAGGAAGAATTAATAATAATTAGATATAATTAGAAATAATTATTATTAAATAGGAATAATTAATAATAATTATTAACAATTAATAATAATTATTTATAATTATTAATAATTAGTAAAAATTAGAAACAATTATTAATTTTTTTTAATAATTAGCAATAATTAGCAATAATTATTAATAAATACTAATAAATAGGAATAATTTAATAGGAATAATTAGTTATAAATAGGAATAATTAGTAACAATCAGTAATAATTAGGAATAATTAATAATAAATAGGAATAATAAGAAATAATTAGGAATAATTAGAAATAATTAGTAATAATTAGCAATAATTAAGAATAATTAGCAATAATTAAGAATAATTAGCAATAATTTGGAATAATTCATAATAATTAAGAATAATTAGTAATATTTATGAATAATTATTAATAAACATGTATAATTAGTAATAATTAGGAATAATTAGTAATAATTATGAATAATTTGTAATAGTTAGGAATAATTAGTAATAATTAGGAATAATTATTAATAAATAAGAATAATTATTAATAATTAGGAATAAATAAGAATAATTAGAAATAAATAAGAATAATTAGTAATAAATAAGAATAATTAGTAATAAATAAGAAAAATTAGGAATAAATAAGAATAATTAGGAATAAATATGAATAATAAGGAATAATTAGGAATAATTAGGAATAATTAGTAATAAATGAGAATAATTAAGAATAATAATGAATAATTAGGAATAATTAAGAATAATTAGGAATAATTAGAAATAATTAGGAATAATTAATAATAATTAGTAACAATTATGAAAAAAAATAAAAATAGATACGAAAAAATAGAAATAAATACGAATAATTAGGAATAATTATTAATAAACATGAATACATAGTAATAATTGTTAATTATTTGCAATTATTGTTAATAATTAGTAATAATTTTTAATAATCAGCAATAATTGGTAATAATTAGCAATAATTGTTAATAATTAGAAATAATTGTTAATAATTAGCAATAATTAGGAATAATTATTAATAAATAAAAATATTTATTAATAAATAGGAATAATTATTAATAAATAGAACTAATTATTAATAAAGAGGAATAATTATTAATAAAGAGGAATAATTATTAATAAAAAGGATTAATTATCAATAAATAGGAATAACTATATTTAAAATTTTCATTATTTGTAAATTTTGTAATTAGTTGTAATATTTTTAATGTTTTTATTTATTTTTAAATTTTTTAAAATATTTTTAGTTATTTGGAAATATATTTAATTTTTCAATTATTTTAATTAAATTTAATTATAATTATTTTTAATTTTTTAAATATTTGAATTATTTTCTATTTTTTATTCTATTTTATTTTTTTAATTTTTAAATTTTATTATAATTATTTGCAATGGGCCCATCGCAAAAAAAATTATTTTTAATTTTTTATTAATATTTGCAACGGGTATAATTTCCCATCGCAAATGGTTTTCTTGAAGTTAATATTTGCGAAGGGAAACAGGCCTATTGCAAATATTTATTTTAAAAAAAATAGATTTTTTTTGAGATGAGACCATTTCAAAAAACATTATTTGCAACACTGTTTTCCGCAACGGGTCATTTGCGACGGGACCCCGTCGCAAAAAGTCATTTGCGACGGGGTCCCGTCACAAATAACCCTTCGTAAATACCTAAATTTCCAGTAGTGATTTGTTGATAATTTACAAAGAAGAAGGAATATCTATATTTTTGAGTCTCTATAAGAATCTCAACAAAAATAGAGTTCATAAAATTATTATCTGATTTGACCTATTTTACTAGACAAGTCGACGAGGGTCAATTAGGAAGCATCAATTGAACAATGGTCTGTCATTCACCCCACTTCTTCTGGTTCTAATCAAGGATTGAGAGTCTCAACCAAAAAAGACAAATATTTATCTATATTCTATGAATTTTCCAATGAGGATGACGATGTTGAAAGGTTATACCTCAGAGGGTTTATGATTTACTCATGCCTCCAGATTTGTGCAGTCCAGGCATCCATATGATTATGTAATTTAGATTTCAAATGGTGACCCATCTCTATTGCCTCTGATGTATCCTTCATCTACCTGGAAATATGATACTCTTCCACAAGATCATGAATATACCATTCATTGGTGTCTAAATCTCTCTTGGTCAATACAATTTTTTTCATGATTTTGTATTGATCCTGTAGTCAAAACCACTTTCCCACAAGTCATGAAATAGTTGATTAGGGCATTACAATTGGTCATGAAATACTTCTAAATGATCCTTAGTAATCAAGGAATGAATCTTTTTCTAGACTATCATATGTTGTTTGTGAGCCATTGTGACCAATGGGGTAGATTTAGCATGAGGAGGAGTAACCTGTTGAGCTGGTAAAGAAGCAGGAGATGATGCCTCATATGCCTTTCTCTTGAGAGGCGTATCATTCATAGACTCTGATGGAGGAATAATTTCCACATTATATTCTGTATCACTATCAAGATATTCACCACTATAATGAGGTATCTTACTCAGTGTCTCACCCATGAAATAAATTAATTTCATTGTCTCCACAGACAAAGGGATTGGTGAGGGAAAAAGCGTATTCACATTACAAACCAGATGGATTAGCACTCCATCTGGATAATATGCTACCTAAACCTAGGACTAAATCTTGGTAAGGAATGTGGTATCATCATTAGGTGTAAGTATTTTTTAACCATAGTATATTCACATTCTAGCATCGTCTATAATATTTTGATGAACCTAGGATGCCACTCTCCTCATACGTCAGATAAAGGAAGAGGAGAGACCCTTTGGGTGCAACCAAACAAATGAGTGAATTAATATGGTGTATAAGGCTTGTAGATTATTATCTCATCCAACATGGATACAAGAACATTGTCTTGAATAGATATCATATATGACCTTTCATCATGGTAACTGCTACCGTTACCAATAATCGGCCCATACGGTGCACAATAAGGGGTAAAATTTAAGCTGTTTGATTGGATTAATGCATCCTTAACTCGACAAGGCTTAGAGACATGGTTCCAACCACTGATATGTTCAATAGTATGGGATGGGAAAATGATACTGGGGTCCTTGTGATTTTTTTTTAATATAATGGAAATACTCCCCTACCAGCCAAACTAAACTAGAGAGAACCATCGATCCTTTTAGGGGTGATGCCTTGTTGAATATGGCCTTGGATTATGTAATGTAATGCAAGGTCCAACACTTAAAAATTGAAATTTTTTCCTACTTCAAGATATGATGTGATGAACAACATTTTTAAATAGACCCCTAAATGTGCATCTCCATCTAGGAAAATCCATCCATTCGAAAACATGTCCATAAATCCTAGAAACCTATGGTCTGGGGAAATATTTGAGTTTAATTGATAGCCCCATGAGGTATAGTCCCAAGTTTCCACAATGGACCAATTTTAGGAAACAATAAAGAAGACCTTATAGGAAGGGAACCTATGGGAGAGTATGGTATTTGTCCTAACCCCCTATAACAAAGGAAAATATTGATCCATTCCTTGAAAGAGATGAGAGAGCACATCGTCAGCTCCTTCCTCATTTTCTCTTTCATAATGGTATGAATTTCCTTCTCCAAAACTCAAGTATTTAAGGGATCATACCAAACATATTCAATAGGGAGGAACTCATCATACATCTCTGTAATAGTGGGAATCACACCCAGTTTCTAGATGTCACATAGGTTGATGATCGCTTCACCATTGAAAAAATGAAATTTTTTGGTAACAGGGCACCAATGGCTGATCATTTATTAAAGGAGATCAAGCTGATATTAGATGATGAATTTTTAAATCCACATGTATTTATAAATATATACCACGTATTAACTGATATGAGAATTAAATACATCTTTTCATGACCTATAATGTTCATTCTCATTCATCATAAAAAATAATTCAAGGATAGAGTTCCCATTTCGAGCTCCATCCACTACCTATATTTTTCAAAGAAGAGGAATATATAATCGAGTAGTTCTAAGATATTTGATAATGAGAGAAATATTAGCCATACCAACACAAGGGAAAGTTTTAAAACATAAAAGAAAACCTTTGGGTTGAACTATTACATGCATTCATTCCTCAGTAATTGAAATTTGAATGCAGTGAGAAGAAGTTAACACTCAATGAGATGGAAGATTGATGTTTGGAGGAGGGATGACAACATCATCTAGCAATCTTAACCCATATAGAGGAACTCAGTGATATATTGGATAATATTGAATCTTAGATTAGGGGAACCTATTTATAATCTCGTTATAAGAATGCATGAGATATTAAGGGTTGACATTATGATTTCTAGAAATCATTGAACTTTGATTGGTCACAGGTGAGCAACCCTCGCAAGAACTGGAGGCTATTTGAATAGATGTAAATGGAATATGTCAAATAGATAAAATAAAATATTTTCAAATAAAATATATAATAAATATGTATAATAATGTGCATATAATTAATCATAAAGGAATTCATGAGTCTCCCTAAGGTCTCACTGGTCATATAACCCCACACGGTATCTTTCAATCGCATGACCCCTTGGAGACTCGTGATTGCATGATTTGGACAAGGTCACATGATCTAAATGATAATCAATCAATCATATGATCGAGTTAGAACACCCCAAATATCCTTCAATATAATCAAAATACCCATGACCAATGTTTAAAAAATTTCTAAAATGATGTTTGTTGTTGGTTTGAATAGGAACTCGAGCAAAGGTGGTCTTGAGGAATAGTCCTCGCCAAAGAAGGCTCATGATGAGTTCTCATGACTAGGTCTTGAGGAAGGGTCTTATAACAAAGGCCCATGACCGAATCAAGGTGAGAGTTACTCGGAGAAAGGATTAGTTTGTGAAATTAATGGTTCTCAATCCACTTTATTTATAGGTTATCTCGCAGAATACCAAGCATCGTCCGATGGACTAAGCATCTCCCATGACACTGATTAGCAGCAACACCAAAGAATCGGTAGGAATTTAAATTCCTTAGAATAAATACATTGTTCCCATGGATGTAACACCTAAGATAGGGTGGAATTTTTTGACACCCATTAAATGAGAATCAAAAAATTCACGAAGGAATAAATACATGGATATGAGTATTATTTTCCCCAGAAAATCAAAGGAAGGAAAAGGTGGATGAAGATCTCAGATTTCATAAGCCTATAAGAGACACAAAATTTCATGACCATAATAAGGTCATGTGAAGGAACAATTTTCATCGTATATCCTATTAAATAACCCATCATGTCCCTTCAACAAATCCCTTCCTCTATCATGAAGGTTCCCCTGACAAACTAGTGGTCATACAACGACAGCCAGATGATCTCCCCTAGGTCACATAGTTGTTCAACCAGTGATCTTCTGATAACCCTTATGAAAACCTTCAAAAATATGAGGTAGATATCTAAAATTCAAAGGCCTATTGTATTCATAAAACTCTCATTATGGATCACCGATGAGGATAATGATTATCCTTGACAACATTCATGAAAACCTCGTAAGACCCTCGATCCTTGGTAAAATAAAATAAAGGAAATAAAAGGGGAGGTTGTTAAAGCCACTCACAATCCTAAATGTCACATGACACACCCTTGAAGATTCTAAATACACAATGATACTGCAACGACATGTCTACATCAACTCGCGAAATCCTTCCGTCATGTCATCCTCATCACACGAAGAGATTAATGTATGTACAGGCGACCTCACAGTTCCCCTTTAAATCCCTAATGAAAAAATAGATGGAATTTTCCATGATATGAATTCACATATCTATAGGGCCTTTATTGGTCTCGTGACACATCACCAAGAGGTAGAGTAATTCTCTTTGAAATAACACATTCATACTCACATGACTCCTGAACATTGTAAAATAAAAAAAATAAAAAAAAAGAATAAGAGGTTAAAACCTATTTTAGTCATAAAACCCTTATGATGTGTTATGAACATCTACAGATCGATCTCATGAGACTTCTTGAAAATTTGGCCTGATCTCGCAATATACCCTGTACAAGCCATCCTTGTCTCATAGGAAGTCCTAGACAAGTACATTCAATCACGTGAAAACCTTTTAATAGGAACCCTAATGTCGTGAAGGTACTTTGAAAAGTCAAATATTACAATATAGAGGTACTTTGACATTACCCCATGATTGAATAAGTCCCCAATAATTGGAAATAATCTAGTAATATTTGTGTTGATGGGATGGGCCCACGATCACTGAAAATCAGAAGATTCCCTCAAAGTGATCTATGATAGGGACTCACAATGTCGTGTGATGCTAAAGCCTTCATAAAACCCATCCTGGATATGTGTGATTAATTCCATGAAATGAACAGAACAACTAGGGTAGAGATCCCTAAAAATCCCCCACCCCATCATGAAAAAAGGACCATCACAATGAGGACAACCATGACCACTTCCACTATGATTCAAATGAGAATTTGGTTCTATTTTCATCTAAATGCTCGAGTAGATTTCTCGG
This sequence comes from Viscum album, assembly GCA_963277665.1. Taxonomy (NCBI): domain Eukaryota; kingdom Viridiplantae; phylum Streptophyta; class Magnoliopsida; order Santalales; family Viscaceae; genus Viscum; species Viscum album. The sequence goes on along the minus strand of OY728155.1, from coordinate 1,631,325,224 downwards.
ACTGTTGGATCTCATGGAAATTTTTTTTCCATCAAGTAATACATCGTACAATAGTCCGAACAATGACATATCATGAATAATAACTTCACATGATCACTATAGATCATATGAAGGAGCTCTGGTAGGACACACAAAGAACATCCTAAGTAGATTCTAGATCATGGGAGAATTAAAATAATCCAACACAAAAAAAAATTAAGGGATTATCAATATGGAGGATATAAAATGAATAAATACAAGGACTTAAGAAAATAACATAAAAATTTACCCTCATGCACTTCATGGGAACCACCTAGGACACACGACAATGCCATGGCATGTTACTCAGATCTCACTATGTTCTTTTGTACTATTTGGGTCATGTGAAGTCCTCAAGAAATATCAAATAAAGTCACATGGTTCCCTTGGGAATCCCACAAAATTATCATGAAACCCTTCGGGCTCTCCATTAATTCCCCTTTATGTCCTTCAGATGTGTCACTGGACTCATATAGAGGAACCAATTCATGATAGTTGAGTCTCACAACAACACCCGAGCAAGTCAACTGGCTCTTGTGACGTCCTCTAGGCCCTACATCAAGGTATCTTGATTCCCTCTAGTCATGTCATCTATTACATGTGACACCCTCTGAGACATGTCACACTTACCCTTGACACACCCTCTATGTTTTTCAGCGATCTCTTTAGATTACACTAGGGAAAGTCATATGGATCATGATATACCCTCTAGGAAATCCATTAAAGTTTATTTGATGGATTCCAGGATCAACTAGCTATGTCTCACTATATCCTCTAGACAATACATACTTGATTATGAGACAACCATCATACATTCGATATAGGTTATCCGAAGTCCTCTGGATAAGTCAACTGGAAAATAAAATTGTATTTAGACATGTCGGGTAGAAAATCCATGACATGTCATGTAGAAAATAAAAAAAAATGTTAATCAGACAATAAACACATGTTAGGAAAGCAAGCAGACCAAATCACTAGGGTATCCCAGGACATGATTACCTTGTTAATCCTTGGTGTGTCAGCCCTATTCAATAAGTCATCCCAGGATTGGATGAACATGACCATCCTTGGGGTGTAAACACCAAACATAATGGAAAACTAAGAGTGTATTCCCTGACTTGTAGAATAATTTGACATGTCCCAATTCTAAGGGAATCATCAGTGTATAAGACCCAATCAAGGGAGCTGTGATGACTCTGATTCCTATAATGACTAGGATATGTAGGACACCTCCTTGAGGTTCAAGCTCCATATTAATCTTTCAAGGGAGGTCCCAATCCATAATTCCCACATCCACAAGTAATGAAATTGATTATTTTCTATAGCATGTTTCTAACAAAGAGCATGGATCACATGGGATTATAGAGTTGAAATAATAATATCATTTCTGCCATGAACCCCTACAATGACATTGAAATCATTAGTGTGTAAGACCGAATCCATTGAACTATAAGGACTCTGATCCATACTATAACCAAGATACATAGGAAAAATTGATACGGACTAATCCCAAATCCAAATAGGATTTCACCTCATTATGGTTCCCCCCATGTCTCTAACATTTCAACCATCAGGGGTTAATCATTCCCATTGGTTGATCATTATACCTCATCCGTCAGTGGACTAAGATCAGCTGAACTATGATGAATCTGATTCCTTCCATAACCAAGCTATGTAGGGCACCTCTCTAACACCCGATATCCATATTGAACATTCCAAAGGATGTACCAACACATAAGCCCCACACCCGCATAAAGTGATATCGATTACATGTGATCCCTTATTTCCCAAACTGAGCATAGATCACATGGGCTTAGGTTAATGAAATAGTCATATAAATTATATCATGAATCACCACCCAACATGGAATTCCAGTACATAAGACCTGATAAGTGGCATGATATAAACCTCTCCCATATGAGGTCATCCACATTGGGGCCAATCCCAAGGGTGTAATGAACTAAGAGAACACATATTCTTGCAATGACCAGGATACATAGGATTTATTTCCAGGGCCCGAGCTAAAATAGAAATCCCTTTCAGTGTAAGTCCTCCCATGTCCCCAAAATCTCAACCATTGGGACCTAATAATACCCATCAGATGATCATTCTAACTCATCCATTAGTGAGCTGAGAGATCAAATGAACTATGAAAACTCTGATTCTCTTTATAATTGGGATACATAGGACGTCCCCCCAAGATTTTATCGTGAATATCCTATTCCTTATAGATATTATATATGTTCTTTCCATATGACACTAATAAATGAATTTAATGAAATATTTACATGTTTTTCATTCAAAAAACATGATTTGTAGGTTTCCTCATGATGAATCAATCCCCTCCTTGAAACAGTAACAACCTCCATGCGTGGCAGCAAATTCCAAACCACCTAGTTATATGGTTTACATACATAAAGTAGCTACCCATCACTAGGGAAACTAATAAAGAACCTCAAATACGTAAAAATTGATTCACTAATTAGATCCCCATCTTCTACATACAAAAGATACATAACCCATAAATCATTTTGTTAGGGTAATCGACCCTGTATCTGGATTATGAAGAGATTAAAAAATATATATTAAATTTATAACAGTGTCTTGGAGAAGGAAAGAATATCCCCATAAAGGGGGTGATGAGACTGGCCTCCCATCCTTGCAACCAATGTGATTCCCCAAGCATCATTGGGTCTGAAACCCCAATTGACCACCGACCATGGAAAGTAGGTTGGTACCTGATTATAGATGAGGGAATCGTTGGGAGTTTCTCCGTCGAAACATAAACATAGAAATTTTATCTTACAAAATTTATTTTATTTTTTGATTCATTAGTTCCAAATTATTTAATAAGTTACATTTTATTTTTAGTAATTAAAATTAAAGTACTTAGCTAAAATCTAGTTACCACGGTAAAACCAAAAATGGTAAAAGTGAATATTCTAAGAGTGAATAACTTAAAAAAATTAAAACATGTTTTTAAAATGAATTAATCAAGGATGATTGAACATATATAATATCCCACTCTATTATGATCCATTTTTTATATTTCTTAATATTTTAAACATGTTCTATCTTTATATTTAGTTGAAATATTTACAAAAATATCATTCTCACAACTTCTAAAAGGGGCCTCTCACCACCCCTTTATGTCCACCCTAAAAATTAATTTTCCTATTAAAACTATGACATTATTAATTACAATATAATATTATTAATTTTTATTGATCCTTTTTTAATATATTTTCATAATACCTCCATTTACAAGGAGTATTTTAAGGGAAATCCCAAGTCTTCAACACGAGTACATATTTTTCCCTAACTTATATTCATTTTTTTAAATATTCCAAATATATTATTATAATTATGATAACCTGAAATATTTTAGATTCTTTATAATTTATTAAACCATATTAAAATATGATTAACCAACATAAAATTACCTAAATAATATCATTATTATTCTATAATAATTATATTTTAACCAAAAAATATCGTTTATAATCATAACTATCCATTAATTATGGTATGTTTGGGTTTAGGATGGTATGGACATCTATTTGAACAATGCTTTAAAATGATATCATGGATGTAAATAAGAATTTAATTAATGATAATATATGATATAAATAATAAATATTATTATATTTTAGTTTTGTATTACTAATGTTAATATAAAACTCATTAATTAAGATACCAAATGTCTGTTTTTTAAAAATCACAAAAACATTCTCATCATCGATTTCATATTTATGGAATTTAATCAAAGCAGCCATAAAATAAAATAATAAAATTATAAATAATTTAAAAATTCATTTTCAGTTTCTTTATTATCTAGTAAATATTATATTTTATAGAATAATGAATAACAATACTATGAATACAAAACTAATCCAAAATAATCAAAATTACTCAAAATCGTTATTGAAAATTGCTAAGAACTAAATAATATACATGTAGGGAATAATTTTAATTAAAGTTTATAAATGCTTATAAATATGAATAAGGTTATAATATATATTTTTAGTATATTTATGTTTTTTATATAGGATATTATAGTACACTATACTAAGAGAGAAATCAAGGTTGGGGTTTCTTACTACAAATTTTTACCCCTCGAGACATATTTATTATTTTACACCATGTTTTATTTGGAATAGTGTTTCTACTAACCATTTAATATTATATATAATTATACAACTATTATTAATCATATATAATATTTCATTTAACATCATATCCTTTAAGGGTTTTGGACTTGAAATCTTCTATGCTTGTAAGGGTTTTTGTCTCATATTTAATTTCATGAGACTTTTTCAATATTATACTCCATTATTTATTTTATATGATTTATTAAAAACCCTATTTCTTTCATGTATTAAGTATCTTCAATTTTTTGATGTTATAATTCCCATTTCATGGTCTTTCTTTCAAGATCCTTTAATTATTATGTTACCATATCCTGAGGGTTTCATCACCAATCTCATTTTCAAATAGATATTTCATTTGAAATATAATCCATTTGGGGAATTTTTATTATTTTATATCTCAAATTCCTATAATTTTATTTTCCTATAGTATTTATTTGGGTATTAATTTTAAGAAACAACCTGAGATAACCTAACACATCACCCCAGATGGGTCACTATAAGGCCCAAAATACATTCTTGAAAACCATTGGCTGGTGACAAGAACCTGGGTATCAAAAAATGAACACATTGGGAATAATTTCACCACATAACAAAAAATAAAATGACTCATGTATAACAAGACAATGAAAAATAATCATATTAAATCATGGATGAAAAAGTATACAACCCCGAGACATAACAAAATAAAGCCAAAAGATATATCTGAAATAAAAACAAAACCAAAACACCAAGTCTCCATGTGACCATCCGGCACAACCATTCAAACCCAATACAAAGGAAGAATCAACCAATTAAAGTAATAAAGATATATGAAAACCATAAATTTATTTGTATCATACAAAAATATGCATATACCAAATGGTATATGTTGGGTGTGAGGAAAAATCCCAGTAAGATACCGCCATGAATCTATAAAAATTCTTTAACCATTAAAACATTAGTTCTACCATTAAAAAATTATTTTCAAAATACATTTGAAATGAAAATAAATTAATAATTTTATTTTTCTTCCCTCTCAAAAATTATACAGTCTTATAAATAAATAATATTCCAAAGTAAATGTATGTTACATAGAGGGAAATAGTCAATATAATCTATGTGTTATATAAAACGTAGGAAAGAAAAAAAACATGCATAACTATAATGTGTGAAAAGTATTTCTAAATATCAAATAAAATGAGGTTCTATGATACCTTGATATCTAAGGAACTTTATATAGATTAGTGAATCCTAGTTCATTACAAACCACTTACATCATGGTTTTACCAAGTGTTAAATTCCACCATTGTGTGTCGGATAATCCATGTCCACAATTTGTAAAACATTTCTACATGGGAACCATTATGACTCCAATGAATAGAAAACCATTTTAGATTCAAAATCATCTTTTAGTAATTCTATAAAAAACATAAATCCACTAATTTTTTTATAAAAAAACCCATTTAAAACATTTATAAATACCAAAAAAGGTTATTTCTATGTTATGGATTTCAAATAATCCCTCATATTTTTTTTTAAAAATCAACTTTATTTTCCCAAAACAAAGGAAAAACGTATGGCCAACATAGTAAGCCATGAGAAAGATCCATTTTTATAGAGATACCTACCTTTCCAATTTAGTAAAAATATTCACCTTCAAAAATGAGGATGGCAAATAAAGAGGCTGAGATACCATGATCTTAGATCAATAAGGAAAATCCGGACAAGGGAGGAATCATCCAAAGTCACATCTTATTGAAGGATGAATTCCAAAAACCCTTCATAACATCAGATGAATTAAGAACCCTAATATGAGGATGAGAGTAAAGAACATCATAGCTTGGAAAATAGGTTTAAGATTCACTAAATGTCCCATATTTATGATTATGTGCTCCTTAACTAAGAGGTGTAACTTCCCTAAAAATATAAATGAACGAATTATCCATTTAAAATTATAAAACAACTGTCACTATGGATTAGTGTTTCCTAACATAGTGTAGTGGCCACAACAACACCATTACCTAGATACCTGACATGGTGACGCTATATGGAATAGTGTAAAAATAATTTCTGTTCTGGGTCCACCATGACCTCCACCATGGTGTGGTGGTGTAAATTCTAGTCATGGTCCACATTGAGACCCCAAACATCAATTCTAGAGACCGTACCCCACAATAGACATGTTTTCCCAATTCATTTCACACAGTTTCTTCACATTCTAGACAAGTCTTAGACTATATCATGATCTCTTCCATGTTTCATAAATAATTGTAAAAACCCTATTTAAACCACTATGAACCTTTGAAAATTCCCAAACCCAATTTTACCTAAGTCATTTCATGATATAAAACATACCTATGACCTAGATGGTGTTACAATTATATACACCATATATGTTTCTATCACTATAAATCACTCATGATTATGGACACTCAAAGGGATACAACCATTGGTGTACCATCAATGTATCACACTCCCACATCTCATGGTTATCATGTCCACAATACCATAGAACATATACCGAGGGAATAATATTACCATGAATTACCTGATTTTGACAATCTATAATCTAAACAGGTTACTCAGACACTAAGATTTCATGTTCAATATCAATATATTCTCATTAAATCAAATCTAAATAGTCTAGTTGATAATCCTTAGTTGGGAAACATGAAACATGTTTGGAATCAACATCAAGAGGGATGGTAAGTCAAGATGATATGTCAAATTTCAAAAAAATTCAACAATATGAAAAGGCTTAATAAACCTCAATGATATCATACTATGTCATCCCAAACAATGATTCCCCAAATAAAGTGAAACCCAAATAGAAATCAGAACACCCATCACAACTCCAATAGGAATTGATGATGGTTCGCATCATATTTCTGGTGAATTCAAGTTATTACAAAACTATTTTGGATAAACTACACCTTCTTCATTGTCTCATAAAAAAGATTTAGTCTATCCAAAGATTGTTCTACCAATCATGGTCAACATAAAATATATTTACATGGATATATATAAAACACTTAAAAAGTTTCCATCTTAATGGATGTATGATAACAACTATTATAGAAAAACATCACTATTGTAAAATGATTTTCCCCAGAACCACTAAAATAAAAAATATATACCAAAAGAATGTCCTAAATAATTTATATGACACACTCAATCTTTCCATATGTTTGAGTGTGATACATCACACATAACTTCAATTGGGTATGCATTGACTCTTGAAAAACCTCCAAAACTGGAATGTAAATCATGAGTCTCTATCAGAAACAAATGTAGAAGGAGATCCATGATGTATCATTATTTATTAGACATAAAAGTGTTTGATCTCTTCCACCTTCATCATCTCCTTAATTGAAAGTAAATGAGATGATTTTCTAAGTTGATCAATGATCACCCAAATCACATCTTTCTAACAAGAAGTCTATAGTAAACCAACAATAAAGTCCATGAATATCTCATCCCACTTCCATACAAGAATGGATAAATGCTATAATAAACTAACAGGTCTTTGGTGCTCCAACATAATCTTATAGCCTTTAAGGAATGATGATATAATGTATAAAATCAACCATCTTATCCCATCCACCAATATGGGCATATTAAATCATGAAACGTATTGGTAGTACCAGGGCATATTGACTAACTAGACCGATTTCTACAATCCATCAACTCCTACCATAGAGATATCAGAATGTACAATCTACCTCAAAAATAAAAATACCATCAAGATATTGATACCAGTAACCTGAGGTCTCCCCCTCATTGTAATTTCACTAAAATGGGGTTTATTTATTATATAAGATGAATATAATCATAAAATAAGAAATCAAAATCCATACAATCTAATCACAACTTCCAATCAACTTCTTTCACATCCTAGCACATCTCAGCAAAAATAATCACCAAAGACCACTCTTCCATTGAATCCTTCAAGGATTTAGTCAGTAACTTCTTATTAAACACATCGAAATTCCCCTTTTCAAGTGTGTTTGTAATATCAGAAACAAAATTTTGAAGATACTCATCATATTACCACTATATTAGGTTCATATATCTCTAGTAAAAAATATAATACATGCTCTTATGATGTGAATATAAAATAAATCACTCTTTCAAGAGATAGTGGACACAAATCTTGAGTTCATACATTACTATGGCCAACTCAAGATCATAGGTTGGATAATTATTATCATGAAGGAACTATTAGAGAGAGCTATAATCTGCCACATATTTATCTAACATCAAGGTACATCATAAACCTATACTTGATGCATCATAAAAAAATTTCAAAACCCAAACACAGTTCTAGAAGTTTCAGGACTATATCTAAAGTCAAACTCACCTTTAGTTCCTCAAATGGTCATTTAAAATTATACTCACATTTAAATTTAATATAATTATGGGTAAACTTTGTGATAGAAGATAAAATCATGGAAAAATATTGAATATAACTCATGTAATTACCACCCAAACCCAAGAAGATCCAAATAACCAACACATTCCTAGGGTTCTCCCACAACATCACCACCTAAATATTTATAGTATCCACTAAAATTTCCTTCTTTGATATAACATGTCCCATAAAATTCACTTATTAGATCTAAAATTGAAATTTAGATACCTCCCCAGGCTAATGAGTTCTTTAGAGTTCCAAGAACACTATATATATTACCCCTATGTTCATCCTTCTACTTTTAGTACACAAAATTTTTTCCAGAAAAAAAAACATGGAATATTCCAAGAAATAATCAAATATCAAATTTATCAATGAAATAAACACCACAAGATAATTTGTAAGATAACATAGAATATCTAAATACTCCTAATTTCAATATATTCCCATAAATTATTTCACTGAAATATCCGCCTCACATACTCTTAGATGATGTTACCCTAATCCTAAAAACTCATTGGGATCCCCTATGTTGATTAAAAATATAATCAATCCTAGAAAAAGTATAATTTCTTTTAAACATCACCTCTTTAATCCATAATTAAAAAACACAAATTCAAATACATACATCTAACTTATTTATGAAGAAAATAAGTGAATCCCAATGTGACACATAAAAAAATAATAATTCCATTAGCCTCATGTACCTCAAGATGAAGATCGAGATACTTCAACTCAATAGATTACATATAATAAAATAGAATAGAGATAAGAATAATCGCTGGGTACAAGTCAATATTGAACTCAAACTATCATTGGGGTTGTAATCTAGAAAAGTAATCAATAAGGACTTCAGGGTAATCATCCACTATAGTATGAATTGGGACATATAAAAACTAGTTGATGATGTCAAGAAACATCTGTGAAAATAGTCATGAGATCATTTTATTCTTGGTAACAAAATGACCTACTATCTCAAATAAAATATTCCCCAGACCTTAATAGATGTGATTAACCTCATCAGATATAGAAACTAAACTCTATAAAGATAAAAAACTATCTAAGCCAAAAAATGATCTTTATAATCCATGCCAATGAAGAGGTAAAAGATATCGAGGCCAAGGAAAATGAAATACCATGTAACCTCATAGTAATCAATCTATACCTAGCACTTGAAACATTTAAAAACATAATCCCTTTATCCATATTAACAGAGTTTAAAGTTCCATCATAAATGGGAATGGATAAAAGTGAAAACCCAATATATAAACCACCTTTGATGATAAAAAGGTTGTGATGTACCTATATCAAATAAATCTAGGAGTATAGAGTATAAAATAATCATTAGATCTCTTGCATCAAATGGGTCAATTTCATAATAAATTTTTTCACACACTACTATATAAATAAATATGTAATTATACCATATCTATTATTTATTCACTACCTAAGTATTCACTTTAGTATTAGTGTGAGATACACCTCCTTTCAATGCATTTAACTAAAATTGGGAGTCCTTGGTACCCACAAATCAATCTCTATATACTTGGGAAACCTTCTTGAAGAAGAACATACGATTAATAGACTTCCCATATAAGTGAAATTATCTAGGGGTTGTTGTAAAAATAGTTTTGGTGTTAACATACCTACCACAATAGATGCAGACTACCTAGTTTTATTGTAAAAAACCGAACATTTATAAAGAAAATTCCATTTTTAAATGATAAATTTTTTTATTAAGAAATTAAATTATAGGAAACACATTCACTAATTTGGTTATTTTAAACCATTATTTGGTATCTAAGAATTAAAATACCCTTAAGAATGTAAGAACCCAGTTTTTTCTATAAAAGACTTTGGAATATTCTTTATGTTATTCTAGAGCAGTGCCTTCACACGGCGTGTGATTCCGAGCCCCGGTGTGGATGGAATTAAATTTTCAGCACGTTCGCACTGGGCACGTCAAATAAATGAAATAACCCCTAAAAACTATCTCGGACGAGAAAACTGAGCGCACCGTTGAGTCCGGAGCGTGCCTCTTATGGTAGGAGGGGTGTAATTTTCGCGGGCGCGAGCCTTCTGTGAAAAATGTCACCGGGGGTGTTTTCATAATTTAGCAGACTTGGGCATTAAATTTTATAACATTCAAATAGAAGCTCATAATAAAATTCTGAGGCCAACATTGCACTTAGAACATAGATTTTACCCTAGGGGCGGGTTAATACCAACCACGTCGGGAGTTTCGAACGTGGGTCTTTTCATGGGCGATTAAAAGTTAAATAAGAATTTATAAATATTATTTATTTAAACCTAAACTCACCCCTCCCCTTCCCTTGTTCTTTATCTGGTGGAAGAAGCCCCAAAAAGATCCCCTATCCCTTCATCAAGCTCTCCTCCCCTCCTCTCTAATTTGGTTGTAGATCCGGCAAAGGCGGATCGCTTGCGAAGCCTCGGGCTATGCCCAACAAGGTAGGATCATGCGTTTTTTTCTTTTTAAAGTTTCTCACTTACTTTAATCTTGATTCATACCCTATAACTGTCATAGAATTTTAGAGAAAATCCCATGAATGATTAGTATATGTTCTGAGCTTTCCGACTCATATTTCAGAATTGAATTTCGAGTCTTGAGGTGTTTGGAGCTGTTTGACGAAGATCTGGGTGTGTTTAGGTGTTTTTCGGCAGCTTCAGAAAGTTCTGGCAGTGGTTCGGCCATCCCAGGCAGTGGCGCAGTGGCTGCAGATGGTGGCATGGAGCGGGCCAGTGGTGGCTTCGGCTTAGGCGGCCGGGCGAGCGAGCGTGGCAGACGGCCGGGCGAGCGAGCACGGGAGGCGGCCACGGGCGACAACGGTCGAGTGGAGGTAGTCCGGACATCTGTAGGGCGACCGGCGCGCGAGCGGAGGACCAGGTTCAGCGACCCCAGCTGGTGGACCACGACCTGGAAAGGGCGGGTCACTGTGGAAAGTGATCCAGACTGGCTCAATCCAGTCCGGGTGAGGTGGGCCGGCCCGCGCGGTGAACCGCGGGCCAGTTCGGGCAGGGTGGGCCGGTCGAACCGGCCGAGCCCACCTCGTTTCGTCCATTGAAAATTAAAATGCCCTAAAGTTCAAACCAGGTGTCGGATTCGTGTTCCGTCTACGGCGAAGCCTTCCTTGGATCGAGAAGAACATTTTGAGATGGTCTTGGGGATTTTTAATTCCCAAGACTAGAGGCTCGGTGATGCGACACGCTCGTTAAAGTGGATTAGTGTTTTTCTGAGAATATTGTTCGGGATGGAACGGGCACATACAATGTACGATTTTACGCACTGTTAGTGGCGTTGAGACCCTGGCATCAAGGGAGGTTTTCCAAGGTGGTTTCAGGAATTGAAACTAGAGTTGAGACATGGGCCCCATGGCCCGTCTTTTAAGTTGTGAGCAGCATTTTGTAACTTTTTCATCGGACGTCCGTTCGGGGCGTGCGGGCATTCGATTCTGAGTGTTTTTCCGAGGGCATTGCAATGGGGCAATCCACTTGCTCTAATTCATAATGGTGGTGTAGGCCCCATGAGGGTCCTTTTGGGTGTTGACGGTAAATTCTATCTTCTTCACCGGGTGTCCATTTTGGATGAGTGATTAGTCAATCTTGTGTACTTTTTCGAGAGGATCGCAATGGTGCGATCTTCTCGTAGCGCTTCGAGACCAGGATGTGGGTCCCACATAGCACCACTTGTGTACGGTATGAATAAATTAATCTTTTTCTCCGGATATCTGTTCCACTCAAGTGAGCAGCCTTTTGACGTGTTTTTTTCCCGAGGGGATCACAATGGTGTGACGCGCTTGACCGTTTTCAGAACTGAGACTCGGGATCATGGGACGATGTTCGGGTGTAAAGCGGTGTTGGTGACTTTTTCATTGGATATCCATATGAGGTGAGTAAATAGTATAACTCACCTATTTTTTCATGAGGATTACAATGGAATGATCTATTTGGCTGTGTTAATACTCATTGGAGATCTCATTAAACGTGGAAGCATGAAAGATGTACCGGTGGTGGTTCTTCCTGCGGTGTTTGTAGGGAACCCTTGGTGTGTAATCGTTTTCACTCCCATGTGAGTGAAGTAGATGTTTAAATAGATGTGGTTGGCCATGCTAGGGCTGTGGAGGAAGCAGGTTGGCGAAATTATGTTTTCACCCTTTGCATTGACGTGGGGTGCCGTGTGCACGATAGCCTTTGGGCTAGAAATGTGTTATACTCTAGGAGTATACGAGAATTCTTGGAGGTATATGTTGTAGTTTGTACCTGAGAATGTTTGTGTGCTTGGTTCTGAGATGAGTTAGGGCCATATGTAGTGTGGGACCCATGTGCGAGTTGTGTTCTACTTTACATACCTTTGACCTCTCATGAAATAGAGGGTCCTTCCGTTAGCGACGTTAGAGCAGCAGGGTTGAGTGGGTCCCCCTTGTCTTGTTTCTCGATGGTTTGTCTGGCAGAGTTGTTTGCGTTTTCCTGTTTCTTTAGCTATGAGGGGTTTCTGTATCACATCTCTTTGAGTACCCTAGTAGGGTTCTTGTAGAACCAGTGTGACCAATACATTACGCGGGGCACTTATCCTCTACCCAGGAGGTTGTTTCCAATAGGGTACAGAGCCCCAGTGAGCCTAGGTGCAGTTTCCCTAGCCAAGTATCAAGATCATATCCCCCTTCTGTGATCTACCATGACATGTTTCCCTAGGCAGAGCTCCAGGTATCGGCGTGACCCACACTACACGGGCGCTGAACCTCTACTAGGTGAATTGTTCTGGACTTGGGTGGTTTCACGATACCCACTCCGTATTCTGTTGTCCAGTGTTATACCATCCCGTAGGGATGGCCAGAGCAGTTATGGGTTTACCCTCCAGCGGGGCTAGGCAGTGGGTTGCTCATCAACTTCTTTAGGTTTACCCTCTAGCGGGGCTGGGCAGTGGGTTGCTCATTGACTTCTTAGGGTTTACCCTCTACCAGAGACTGGACAGTGGGTTACCCGACGACCTCTTAGGGTTTACCCTCCAGTAGAGACTGGGTAGTGGGTTATCCGAGGACCTCTTAGGTTTTACCCTCCAGCAGAGACTGGGCAGTGGGTTACCTTATGACCTCTTAGGGTTTACCCTCCCGCAGAGACTGGGCAGTGGGTTACCTGACGATCTCTTAGGGTTTACACTCTAGTAAAGACTGGGCTGTGGGTTACCCATCGACCTCTTAGGGTTTACCCTCTAGCGGGACTGGGAAGTGGGTTACCCAACAACTTCTTTCAATCTCAGTCCTTTCTTCTAGGCTAATCTGTGGCTTCTCTCAATGACTACCGGAGTGGGACCCTTGGTTGTATAGGTTAGCGATGTGATAGCTTTGACTTTGGGAAGACCACTCGACTGTGTGACAGTGACGAGGTGTGGTTTGACTTTCCCCAAAAATCTCAAGTATGAGGGGAACTTTCTCCACCAAGACACGTCCTTGAGACACGACCTAAAACCGTGTGGGCGATTCAGTGCCACCCAAAGTGGATAATGTCAAGGTGCAGTGATTTGAGCCCCTTGACTTTCAGTTCGGGGCAGACGGGTGGGATGCTGGGCATTGATGGTGTTTACTTCTGGGACTATTGGATACTCATTTTCTCGGGCTTAGATACAAGATGGATATCCCTTTACGATCTTGTTTGGTTATCTTTTTTGAGAATATGGATATGTATATACCTTATTCCAGTACCCACTCCTTGGGTTTGGTTACTCTCCATCAAGGAGAGGCGATGATGCGCAAGGTATTCCACGTGATTTCTGTGTCTAGATTCTCATGGTTAGATGAGTCTACTCTCCTACTATAGGTAGTGAAGACTCGATGACAAGTTTCATATTCTCACCATTTCTAGCTCCTTGTGTTTGGATGAGTCTACTTCATTTCTTTTTTTGGGTTGAGCTGTTACTCTACTGTACTATTTACTGCACTCTCTGTCGTTATCCTTTAATATTCCCTATTAAATCTACTACTCACCTCTTCAGTACCTCCTTTTTTTCTCCCTCGAGCCTTTGGGGTATCCTTATGAGTATTTTTACACTCACCCCTGCTTGGGATTTGCCCGTACTTGGTGTTCCCTTGCAGATGATAGACAGTTCGATCGTGACGTCAGAGGGGCTTAAGAGTTTGGGAGCTTGGACCATGTACGTAGGTTGTAGTTGGGTTCCATGTGATGGACCCTCCCATATGTTGTACTTTTTTTTACCTGTTGCTGGGTTGTGGAACTTTTCTGGTTGGGCGCGTGTTTTGCCCTTTTTCATTTCATTTTACCTTCAGCTTTTACTTTGTACTATTTAGAGGTCGATGCACTTTTGTGGTTGTTTATAGCAGTTAGTACTTTATTTTCCTTTTACTCTGCACTTCTGCATTTAGTGTGTTGTGTGTGTGTGTAAAGTTACTTAGGAAAAGCCTCCCCAAGTTGTTTAGCCTTCGGCGCTTGTCGCCAGCCCCTGGCCTATGGAGGCAGGCTTGAGGTAGTTGCAGCTCAAGCCCGGGTAGGATCGGGTAATGAAAAAGTGGTATCAAAGGTGGTTCGTTCCTTGGGACATTGTTCGGACATACCTAAAAAGTAATTGGTTGGGATATAGGGCAACAGTTTCAACGTGTCTCGAGAGTGGCTTTCAGGCCAGGGAGTCTAGTGACGGTGCGGCGGTCGACGTATCTATTCACCGGGACCCTGATAACCCGCTTGTCGACTCGGCATTCTGAGACACTCATTGTAGGGAAATTGGTTTCTGAATCACATAGGATTGAGTCTTGAATGTCCTTATTTATTCATCTCCCCATTGTTGTTACTGTTATATACATATATGCTCATATGACCGCGACACTCCCTGATAACATTCAGGATGTCTCCGCGAAGACAACCAGCCAGGATACCAGCTTTGGTTCGAAACGACGAACCTGTGAGCGATGAGGCCTTAGTACATGACCCATCATGTGAGTCCATTTCTATAGGTGGGTCGGTAGCAGCACCCCCACCTGGTGAGCAACAAACAGCTCCAGCAGAGCAGGCAGAGCTTGAGTGCGCTCCGTGAGTTCCAGCGACAGAGACCGCTGAGGTTCAGTGGTGAGCCAGACCCTTAGGCAGTAGAGGTTTGGCTCGAGATAGTGGTTTGCCTCTTCAGGATTGCACAGACACCAACAGATCAGAGGGTGTCTTTGGAAGCCAGCCTTTTCCACAGAGTAGCTGGGCGTTGGTGGAGTCTGGCGACTTAGTTACTCGATGAGTCGTCACTTTCGTGGGGCGACTGTCAGCTGTTGTTTCGTGATGAGTTTTACCCCTCCTGCTTATGCTTCGTTTGGATCCAGGTGCCCCTTCTGTTTCAGCAGGGAGGTATGATGGTGACTAAGTACGTGACTAGTTTCGAAGACCGTGCACATTTTTACCCGGACTTGGTCCATGACAGCAACTTCCGAGCACGGAAGTTTGAGAAGGATCTCCACAGAGAGATTCATGCTATCATAGTACCCTTTGGCATTCCCACTTATGTCAAGGTGCTAGAGTAGGCATAGGTGACAGAGAGATTTCTGTCACGTTCTACAGTTGGTGGTGGCAGTAGGCATGATAGAGCCGAGACGTATGCCGTAGCTAGCAGGCGTCAGCAGGCAAAACCTCAATGTAGGCAGCCTTCCACCCGCTAGTTTTGGAGACGTGGTCGTGGACCACTGTGGAGGAAAAGTAAAGGGGATCAGCTGATGAGACCCTTCCGTGAGCAGACCCAGGGGTAGGGTCATACACCACAGTGGCGCCGGAGGGCAGCAGGGTAGCCTGGAGAGTGTTAGTGCTATAGTTGCATTGGGCGAGGTCACTGGGCACGAGACTGCCCGACCAGGTATGCTGAGAACTTAGGGCCAGCAACAGGTGCACCACCATGATAGAGGAAGCGCCGTGATCTTAGTGGTACCCAAATAGGTGGTGCTAGAAAAGGATCAGGAGAAACTGGAAGTGGGGGACGACATTATGATGTCTTCCCATCACCACTAGGCGGTCCACGTTAGGCCCCGTGAGCTGACAATTGGGACCTGGGATAGCCGTGATCTTTGGATGTTTACGATCCTGCAGAGCATCAAGTGACAAGAGTTACGCTTTACAGATCTTCTACTTTTTACAGTAGAATTATTAGACTCTGTGTGTGAAATGCATTTCTCCCTGCTTCTTGCTTGAGTTGTTACCAGGGTGACGTGGGGCATCGGTGTAACCCTGTGTTAGTGGAATAGAAGGCGTGAAACTTTTCTCTTTAGTCGATGGTGGTGACTCCTTCGCCTTTCGAGCGTGTAAGAGAGTCTTGGTTGTGGTACATCGACTCTGAAATCTTGCGTGAACAGATATCCTTGGGTGTTTCACCATATGAATATTCAGAAGGAGGGAATCACCGGGCTTTGTCCCAGGTCCAAATGGTGATTCCAGTCGTAGCATGCGATGTAAAGGTTCGACCAAGGAGGTGAGCTACCCCCGAGGTCCTTCGAGCTGTTTGAGAATGTGTGAAGGGATTGCGAGGCCCCCATTGCCTTGCCCTAAACCCAAAGTCTAGTTTGGGTGAATAAAGTATCCCATGTGACTCACCTGAAAACAAGTGTGCATGCACTTATGCATATCATCGGTGAGGGTAGACCCCACGCAAACAGACCAAATCCTTTGGTCCCTGCACGGTGACGAAGAACTGTTCAAGAGTCATTCTAGGTACGTGAGAGCCAGGTGTTGGATTAATACCCTGAGTTGTTTCCCTAGTTTCTCTTTTCGGGGAAGAAAATCATAAAGGAGGGAATAATGTAATAACCCAGTTTTTTCTTTAAAAGACTTTTTAATATTCTTGATGTTATTCCAGAGAATCACCTTTAGATGGCTTGTGATTCTGAGCCCCGGTGTGGCTGAAATTAAAATTTCAGTGCGTTGCCACTAGGAATTCCAAATAAATAAAATAACTCCTAAACGATAGCTCAGATGGGAAAACCGAGGGCACCATTGATTTTGGATCATGCCACTTACCCTAGGAAGGGTGTAATTTTCACGGGCGTGGGCCTTCTGTGAAAAATTTCACTGGGGGCATTTTAGTAATTTAGCGGCCTTAGGCGTTAAATTTTATAAATTTCAAACAGAAGCTCACCGTTGAGCTCATAATGTGGATTTTACCCTAGGTGCGGGTTAATCTCCAACCCCGTCGAGAGTTTCGGACGTGGGTCTTTTCGTGGGCGATTAAAAGTTAAATAAGAATTTATAAAAATAAATTATTTAAAACTAAACTCACCCCTCCCTTTCCCTTGTTCTTTATCTGGTAGAAGAAGCCCCAAAAAGATCCCCTATCCCTTCATAAAGCTCTCCTCCCCTCCTCTCCAAGTTGGTTTCAGATCTGGCGAAGGCGGATCGCTTGCGAAGCCTTGGGCTACAACCAACAAGGTAGGATCTTGCGTTTTTACTTTTTAAAGTTCTACACCTACTTTGATATTGATTCATAGAATCAAAATATCATTAAATTTTAGAGAAAATCCCATGGATGCATAGTATATGTTATGATATTTCTGACGCATATTTCAGATTTGAATTTCGAGTCTCGAGGTGCCCGCAGCTGTCTGACGAAGTTCCAGGCATGTTTAGGTGTTTTCTGGCAGCATCAGCAGGTTCTGGTGGCAGTCAGACCATCCCAGGCGACGGCGCGCTGGCTGCAGACGGTGGCTCGGAGTTGGCCAGCGGCGGCTTCAGCGCAAGCGGACAGCCGAGAGAGCGCATCAGGCGGCCGGGCGAGCGAGCATGGGAGGCGGTCGCGGGCGACGACGGTTGAGCGGAGGCGGTCGCGGGCGTCAGAGGGTCAGCGGGGTGGTCGACGCGTGAGCGGAGGACCGGGGTCAGCAACCCCGACTGGTGAACCACGACCCGAAAAGGGCTGGTCACCTTGGAAATTGAGCCGGACTAGCTCAAGTTGGTCCAGGCGAGTTGGGCCGCCCCGTGCGGTGAACTGCGGGCTGGTTCAGGCAGGGTGGGCTGGCCAAACCGGCCCGGCCCACCTCGTTTTGTCCATTGAAAATTAAAATTCCCTAAAGTTCAAACCAGGTGTCAGATTCACATGTCGTCTATGGAGACATGTTCCTTGGATTGAGAAGAACATTTTGAGATGGTCTTGGGGTTTTTTAATTCCTGATACGAGAGACTCGATGACGTGACACGCTCGTTAAAGTGGATTAGTATTTTTCTGAGAATTTTGTTTTGGATGGAGCGGGCACATCTAATGTCTGATTTAAGCGTCGTCAGTGGATTTGAGACCCTGGAGTCAGGGAATGTTTTCTATGGTGGTTTCATTCATTGAAACCGGAGTTGAGGCATGGGCCCCACATCCCATCTTTTAAGATGTGAGCAACATTTTTTAACTTTTTCATCCGACGTCCGTTCGGGGCGTGCATGCTGTCAATTCTGATCATTTTTCTGAGGGAATTTCAATAGAAAAATCTGTCTGCTCTAATTCAGCACAGTTGTGTTGGCCCCATGAGGGTCATTTTGGACGTTGACGGTAAATTCCATCTTCTTCACTGGGTTTCCATTTAGAATGAGTGATTATTCAATCTTGTGTACGTTTTCGAAAGGATTGCAATCGTGCGATCCACTCGTAGCGCTTTGGGACCGGGATGCGAGTCCCACGTAGAAGCACTCGTGTGCGGAATGACGAAATGCATCTTTTTCTCTAGATATGCATTCCACTCAAGTGAGCAGTTCTTTTGACGTGTTTTTTTCCTGAGGGGATCAAAATGGTGCAATGCGCTTTACTATTTTTAGATTCGAGACTCGGGATCACGGGATGTTGTTCGGGCGTAAAGCGGATTTGGCGAATTTTCCACAGGATATCCGTTTGAGGTGAGTAAATAGTCTAACTCACGTGTTTTTTTTAGGATTAGAATGACATGATCCGTTTGGATGTGTGGAGACTCATTTGAGTTCTCATTAAACGTGGAAGCATGAAAGATGTACCAGTGGTCATTCTTCCTACGGTGTTTGTAGGGAACCCTTGGTGTGTAATCGTGTTCACTCTCGTGTGAGTGAAGTAGAAGTTTAAAGAGATGTGGTTGGTCTTCCTTGGGCCGTGGAGGAATCAGGTTGGTGAAATTGCATTTTTTCCCTTCGTGTTGACGTTGGGTGTCTTGTGCATGATAGCCTTTGGGCTAGAAATGTGGTATACTCTGGGAGTATACAGGAATGCCTGGAGGTACATGTTGTAGTTTGTACCTAAGAACGTTTTTGGGCTTCGTTTAGAGATGAGTTAGGACCACACGTCGTGTGGGCCCCATGTGCGTTTCGTGTTCTAATTTACGTACCTTTAACCTCTCGTGACGTAGAGGGTCCTTCCGTTAGTGACGTTAGACCAACAGGGTTGAGTGGATCCCCCTGGTATTATTTCTCGATTGTTTGACTGGCAGAGTTGTTTGGGTTTTCCCCTTTCTTCAACTGTGAGTGGTTTTAGTATCACGTCCATTTGTGTACCCTAGTATGGTTCTTGTGGAACCGGTGTGACTAATACATTATGTGGGCACCTATCCTCTACCTAGGAGGTTATTTCCAGTAGGGTACGGAGCCCCAGTGATCCCGAGCACAGTTTCCCTAGCCGAGTATCGAGATCATATCCTCTATCTGTGATCTACCATGATGTGTTTCCCTTAGCAGAGCTATAGGTATCGGTGTGACCCCCACTACACAGGCACTGAACCTCTACTAGGTGAATTATTCCGGAGTTTGGTGGTTGTGTGATACCCATTCCATATTCTGTTGGCCAGTGTTGTACCATCCAATAGGGATGGCCAGAGCAGTTTCGGGTTTACCCTCTAGCGGGGTTGTGCAGTGGATTTCTCATTGACTTCTTCAGGTTTTCCCTCCAGTGGGGTTGGGTATTTGGTTGCTCATTGACTTCTTAGGGTTTAACCTCTAGCAGAGACTGTGTAGTGGGTTACCTGACAACCTCTTAGGGTTTACCCTCTAGTAGAGACTGGGCAGTGGGGTACCCGATGACCTCTTAGGGTTTACCCTCCAATAAAGACTAGGCAGTGGGTTACCCGAAGACCTCTTAGGGTTTACCCTCCACCAGAGACTAGGCAGTGGGTTACCCAATAACCTCTTAGGGTTTACCCTCTAGTAAAGACTGGGCAGTGGGTTACCCGAAGACCTCTAAAGGTTTACCCTCCAGCGGGGCTGGGCAGTGGGTTACCTGATGACTTCTTTCAGACTCAGTGCTTTCTTCTAGGCTAGTTTTTTGCTTCTCTCCATGACTACCAGAGTGGGACCCTTGGGTGTACGGGTCAGCGATGTTACATCTTTGACTTTGAAAAGACCTCTCAACTGTGTGACAGTGAGGAGGTGTAGTTTGACTTTCCCCAAAACACTCATGTACGAGGGACGCTTTCCCCACCAAGACGCGTCCTTGAGACGTCACCTCAAACCATGCGAGTGAGTTAGTAATGCCCAAAAGTGGATAAAATCAAGGTGCGGTGATTTTATCCCCTTGACATGTAGTTTGGGGAAGACGGGTGGGATGCTGGGCATCGATGGTGTTTACTTCTGGGACTGTTGGCTACTCATTTTCTCGGGCTGAACTACGGGATGGATATCCCCTTACAATCTTGTTATGTTTTCTTGTTTGAGCATATGGATATGTATATACCTTGTTCCAGTACCCACTTATTGGGTTTGGTTACTCTCCTTCCTAGAGAGACGAAGACGCGCGGGGTATGCCACGTGCTTTCCGTGTCTAGATTCTCATGGTTGGATGAGTCTACTCTCATACTATAGGTAGCAATGACTCAATAAGAAGTTTCATCTTCTCAACATATCTAGCTCCTTGTTTTTGGATGAGTCTACTTAATTTCTCTTGTTGGGTTGAGATGTTAATCTATGTTACTCTTTACTGCACTCTCTGTCATTCTCCATTGCTATTCAATATTTGATTTACTCCTCACCTATTCAATACCTCCTTTTTTTCTCCCTCGAGCCTTCGGGGTATCCTATTGAGTATTTTTATACTCACCCATGCTTGGGCTTTTCCCGCACTTGGTTTTCCCTTGCAGACGATGGACAAGTCGATCGTGACATCATAAGAGATTAGGAGTTTGAGAGCTTGGACCGCGTACGGTGGTCGTAGTCGGGTTCCAGGTGAGCGACCTTCCCATCTGTTGTATTTTTGATTACCTGTTGCTGGGTTGTGGAACTTTTCTAGTTGGGTGTGTGTTTTTCCCTTTTTCTTTTCAGTTTACCTTCAGCTTTTACTTTGTACTGTTTAGAGGTCGATTCACTTTTTTGGTTGTTTATAGCAGTTAGTACTTTACTTCTTCTTTTACTCTACACTTCTGCATTGAGTGGGTTGTGTCTGTGTGTACAATTACTCAGGAAAAGGTCTCCCTGAGTTGTTTAGCCTTCGGCGCTTTTCGCCAGCCCCTGGCATACAGAGGCGGGCTTGGGGTAGTTGTGGCTTGAGCTCGGGTAGGGTCAGGTCGTGAAAAACAATCATAACCATTGAAAATATAACCACTTGTAATGAACATTTTGATTTATATATTATGGTTTATGATAAAATCCAATTAACACAAGAGTAAGAGGAGTGATGGAATTGACATATATGATATTACACTATTAAGACCATTAAAAGAGATTATGAGGTTGGTATAATCAATGAAATTTTATATTGATCAATCCCAACACAAGATTCAATAAATAAATCATAATAGAAATTTTTTATTGGATAAGTTCAAAATCATCTTGATCATGGTCCAAACTATCTTCATTGAACTAACCCAAGAAAACCTGACCATCACTAACTTTACCCTTAGGGTATTTGCTAGTGTAATAAATGATTTTTTTATCTCGAACCTAATTGTATGAATTTTTATATATTATTTAAATAAAATAATAATTATATTTATTCAATTTTATTATCACGTTTTAAAATGATTACATAATGAGTTTGATAAAAAATTTCTTTGATGCAATGAAACACATATTGTGTTCTTGGGAAATATAAAATTTCAATAAATACCCTATTTATGAATTCACGAATTTTAAAAAAATTATATTTTAATAATATATTACTAAGAAATAATATTTAATTAATATAAATGATAATATAATTTTATGAAGTAAAATTTAATTTCTACAAGTGTTAGAAAACTGTTATTATTAAACAACCAGTATTATTTCTCTAAATGGGGATTTTTTTATTTAAAAGTGTGAATTAAAATATTTTATAAATTTCTTTTATAAAATAAATTTTATTTTTGAAATCATAATATCCAAATTTTCCAATGGGTATTTTTCATTATTTTCTGAGATAGTAAAAATTTTGGGACAAAATTAATATGGTATAAATATAAAGTATGTATTATAACATCATAAAATTCATGAAGTGATCTAATTAATGTTATAAAGATTATACGTGACCAAAATTATTTTTACCCTTATAAATAATGAGTTTTTAATTTTATTTTACTAACTTTATAAACCATTAATTAATCTTCCAAAATCTATATTATATTTTAAGGATTTAAAATCAATTCCATATGAACATGAATCAATTTAAAATCACCAAGGACATTATTTTATTGATTTAAATTTTTAAGATTATAAAATAGTGAAAAAAACTCTTATTTGGTAGAAACCATGGGGAAAACTATTTTAATGTTTTTTTATTACTTTCGGATATAGAGTCAAAAACCAGTGTTTGAAAATTAAAAAAGAATTCCCCTCTTTTTTTCTATATATGGAAACCAAAACACATATTACTCTTTACTAAAAACCATTGGATCAATAATTTACTCTTACCTTACCTCTACAAGGATCTCCCAAGGTGCACCATTCTCTTAATAAGATCCTCCCAAGCTTCAAGAAGTGCCCACTCAATGTAAGGGATACACTCATCATCTTTATTCAAGAACCTTCTTTAAATTATTCATTTTTCAACAATTTTTAATATTTCTATATGTAATTCTACATCCCACTAACCATAATTATGATTTCTAGGAGATTACATACTAATTTCACTCTCATTTAACCCTTCCATGAATCTTTCTAAACACCCATTATTCTGTTTAAATCATTGTCTGATTTTACATGATAAATATTTTGTAGTGAATACCCATTAACATTTACACTCAAAGGTATTAAAATAGTTGTACCTACCCTTCATTGGTTGTGGATTTTAATTTATGTAACTAACACTCTTTAACTCATGGGGTTAAATGTGATGAATTACATCCTTATGTTTTATGATCTCAGTGGACACTTATGCATGTACATGAGATGGAAGTGATTGGTGGGATCAGAATTATATTTCCCTTAAATGAAATGGGTAATGTTTTTACCTTATAATATTCTATGTATTGGGAATGACAGGTTATCCTAAGAACACAATGTAATGATTTCATGGTTGTTACCCTATAATTATGTTTATTATGTCATGTTTTATATTTTATCAACATTCCTCTATTTCCATGTTGGTATAATGCTATATTATGACTCATTTATAAATATTATGATTTTCAAACCTTTTATGTTTCATATATAGGACTATTGACTCACATTTATTAGTTTCATCATGTTATTCTTTGATTATTCATTTACTAGGCTTTATACATTTTTTTCCAATACATTTACCCAGTTAATACCATGTAGCTTTATAAGACTAAAGGAATATATGGGAATGTTTCAGAGTTTTTAATTAATGATATTATAACCATGTTATAGTTTATTATATAATGTACCTAATTTACAAAATACACTAGGCCCCACTATCCTCTAGGGTGGTATTAACTGTATATTTATAAAATAAATCCTGAAATTAAGTGTATTAAAGATACAAGTTTTCATAGTTGGTATCATTGGAAATTCTAGTTAATTTGGGGGATTAAGATTATAAAACTATAGTAAAATCCCTAGTGACAAGATTACTAAAAGGTAAACAAACCTAAATTTTCATAAATTATAGTACAAGTGGTTTCCAGGAAAATATATCCCAGTATGGATAATGCATGTGGATATGAATTTGGCATAGTTGTGTCTAGAGGTAATGTCCCAAAAATGGATTATTGAGTTGGATTATATTTTCACATAGCGCATGATAAAATACACATCCCAATATTCCTTTTATTTTTAGTCAATGTATACAAATAGAAGAAACCAAGTCAATAACCAATTTGAGGGGTGATGGGATTACTGTCCAAATGAGAAATCCAACCCAATGGGAGTAGATATAGGGAACTTCATGATAAGGGATCCCAAATTAACTCAATATTTTAATAGAAAATTAAATCATAAGGAATTCCTGAATATCCCTAAGAAAGATAAAGTAACAATTGATACCTTTTTATGAAAGAGTCCCTTGACTTTAATTGGATATCTCGATCATTTAATCACTGAAAAATTGATCAACTTCATTGAAAATATCTTCTCCATCCTTAAATTCTATAAGAAAGAGAAGGTCATGATGGATATTTATCATATGGAAGAATAATATTATTAATGGAATATTTTCATAAAAAATAGGAATTTAGAGGAGGATATCAAAGTTATTAAGTGGAAGTAATTCTGCAAAATCTTTTTTCATAAATGTTTTACTCACTCACTCTGACATAAAATGGAGAGGGATTTCCATAGCCTCAAGAAAAAGGATAAAATATCATCAAGGTGTAATAAGTAAACTTCACAATAATTTTATGATGAACATGTGGGTTTTTCATTACCACTAAATGTAAATTTAACATCTTCTTAGGTGGGATAAATATAAGTCTATGAAAAGCATTAATAATTTGAAAAATTGAAAGCTGCGAAGAAATTATACAATTTCCCCTCAAATTATAAATTGATATTAGTGAATCTAAAGGTTATCAAAATGATAAGAAGAATGTAATGGATTTTAATTCTAGAATTTTGATGGATAAATATAATAGTTAAAGAATTTTCAACATCCCACTTGTGAAAAGTATGGGAAAAAGCATCCGGAAAATTTCCTCAAAGGGGAAAAGAAATGATTTAGGTGCGGGACGGAAGGGAGAAAAAACAGTGATTACTAATGGGAGAAACCTTCCAATGTGATGGAATAAATGATTTATCTAGTTAACCAACATCCTATTTCTAATGTTCCAAAAATAATTAAAAAGGAAACTATGTGAATTAATACACTAATACAAGGGTTGTCGACGACAACCACCTCCAACACCTTGAGATAAAGGGAAATCTTATGTCATCAATGGTGGATCTTGAAAAAGGGGGTGAAAGGTATTCTAGTTATGCATTAAAAAAAGATAATTAAATTTCCAATTATAGTTCCATGCATTTTTTCATGTCATAAAAGTTTATTAAAAATATTCAAACACAACATCAAATCATGGATGTTGATTTATCAGTGAATATGAAAAATGGGAAAATTGATGCATCCCAAACATATATAACTCATTCCCTATCAAAAATTGTGGGACTAATATCCCAATAATCATTTTTATACTCCCTTTAGTGGAATTTTATTCTATTATATGAATGTATTGTTATTCCTTATATATAGCCAACATAAATTGATGATAGAAGGAAATCCCCCTCTTAATCTTGAATCATCACCAAATTCTACACAAGTGTAAGGAGGTGATTGAATATTATTTTTTATCATAATCTCAAGAATTTATATTATTTCATTATGATAAAGATAATATTTATCAAATGATTTAGACTAAGGAAAATATCATCCTTTAAGACATTCCCATTGTGAGGGAATTCACTGATATGTTTCTTAAATATTTCCTAGTATTCCTCCTAGTTGAGATGTTATGTTATCAATTGATATTATACCTAGATCTTTTAAAATATCTAAGAAACCATATAGAATAGACATTTTTGAACTTGAAGAGCTAAAAATCAATTATAAGAGAATCTGGATAAAGGGTTTATATTACCAAGCACTTCACCGTGGGGTGAACAAGTCCTCTTCATCGAGGATATAGATGGGTCACTACCCCTATACATTAATTATAGTGAGATCAAAAAGATCATGATAATTAAAAATTATCTTATATAATAGATTACTTGTTACATAATCTATGTGGGTCACAATACTTCTCCAAGGTGTATCATTGGTTGGAATATTATCAAATAAATGTAAAAGAGGGGGATATAACCAAGACTAATATTTGTAAAAGGTATGAGCACTAGGAGTTCATGGTAATTCCATTTGGAATCAAGAATTATTTAGTAATATTTTTGGACTTAATGAAAAGAGTCATTTAGGTTTACATTGATAAATTTTTTGGTAGTATTTATAGATGATATTCTTATCTACTACAAAATAAAGGAGGGGCATGAGGAGAATTTTAATGTTGTACTAAAGAACTTTACGAAATAAAATATGTACGAAAACTACATTTAATGAGAGGTTTTTATGGAGAAAGTAACATTAATGGGGAGTTTTATGACTTAAAAGGTAAATTTGTGGATCCTTCAGAAACAAAGGCAATTGAAGGAAGGCCCAAAACAACTGTTTTGATAGAAATGCATATTTTTATGAGATTATTTGGGTAATATATAAATTTTTTGAGAAACATATCATGATTTTCAATCAAAATAAATAGTAAAACTCATAATATGGTAATGCTTCTCTGGAATGATGAATGTGATAAAATATTTAAATAGCAGAAGAAGAGGTCAATCACTACACTGGGGATCACATTACCCACCACTAGGGAAGGATTTATAATCTATAGTGATGCATCTAAAAGGACCTCTATCCTAACTAGATAAAATTACTTCTTAGCCATATATTCTTGAGAGGATTAAGGAGGGATAAAAATAAAATGAGATTCTATAGGGAAATTTAACGAATGATTCAAAGTTCGAATTTTCTAAAGATTTGGATATAATTTTAAGAACCTAGATATATATCCCATGAAAACAATAACATAAGAGAGAACTTCTAGGTTATGTAAATAGATAATCCTTCACTATTAATCTATTAATACCAAATATGTATATATATTAGGAGAAAATATTTTTATGGGGTAATATAAAGAAAGTTATTGTTGAATTTATATATTGATGCTTTGTATGTCAATAAGTCACTTCTTAATAGTTGAAGTCTAAGGGTATCATGTAACCATTTATAATACTAGTATGTAAATGGTAAAAATTAATTATGGATTTCATCATAAGACTCCCTATTACATCTAAAGGAAATAACACTATTTTGGTTGTCATTAATTTCTATAAACAATTAGTGCATTTTAGTTCTGTAAAGGTAGATTTATCTCTTGAAAAACTCTCCAAGATACACTTATTAGATGTGGTAAGAC
Organism: Viscum album; assembly: GCA_963277665.1. NCBI lineage: Eukaryota > Viridiplantae > Streptophyta > Magnoliopsida > Santalales > Viscaceae > Viscum > Viscum album. The sequence goes on along the minus strand of OY728155.1, from coordinate 1,631,297,346 downwards.
TATATAGAGTACCAATATCTATTATATTTGATTGGGTTATGAGGTTTACCTTGAGTTATTGTAGAATCCTTAACTATGTTTTTGATATATAACAGATCTTTGGTTCTTATTATCACCATAACATGGATGGTTTGTCTGAAAAAACCATTCAAACTCTTGAGGATATATTGGGATCATGATAAATGGATTTACACGAATTTTTAGATCAATAACGTTCCCTAATGGAGTATTATTATAACAATATTTTCTATTCTAGTATTCAAATGGAACCTTACGAGGCTCTGTATGGGAAGTGAAGTTAGACTCCAACATTCTAGGATGAAGTTAGAGAGAATAAGTTGATGGGACATGATCTTATCTAAGATAATATATAGAAGTTTTAAACCATACAACATCATATGAAATCAACACAAAGTCAATATAAAATCTATGAAGAAAAGAATCAAAGAAATTTGAATTTTTTGGCTAGAGATAAAGTGTTTCATCATATATCACTATGGTTGAATGTCATAAAGGCTGGGAAAATGAAAAACCTTATTCCAAAATATATCATCCCTTTGAGATCCTTGATCTCATAGGAGCTATGGCCTATTGAATGGAAATTGATTCTAACCTATATCAAGTAAATGATGTGTTCCATGTATCTCTATTATAAAAGTACATAACAGAACCTAACATGTTTTGAATCCAAATGTGGTACTATTAGAGAATGATCTTTCATATGAGTAATAGTAGGTGAAGATATTAGATCATAGAGACAAGGTTATATGAAACAAGAAAACTCGCCTAGTTAATGTTTTGCGGTGGAACCAAAAGATTGATGAAGAAAAATGGGAACCAGAATAGGTCATGAAACAAAAGTACTATCATTTATTTATGTGTACCAATGAAATTTTGATGAAAAATTTTTTGAAGGGGGAAATCAGGTATCGAACTGAAAATTTATAAATTTAATTCCCTTTTAAAATGAGTAAATTCCTTATTGAGAAATTAAATTATAGAAAACACAGGAACTAATTTTTTTATTTTAGATCATTATATAATCTATCGAATTTAAAATATCATTCAGTATCATAACCATTGATAATATAGTCATTGTAAAGTGACTTTTAATATTAGTATATTAAGGGTTATCAAAATTTCAAATTAACACATATGGATGGAGTGATCTTTTTAACCAGTAGGATTGTACCCTATGAATCCCATTTATGGGATCTTTTAAGGGATATAGGATCACTAGGTTTTCCCTTGACCATTCATAATTTTATTTTCAACAAAAAAAAACATGAGTTAAACCATTTATCATATAATTTCAGTCTCATAAAGATCTCATCCCAAACCATGTTTGCCAAACCACCCTAAAAATATCTAATTATCACATACCTTACCCTTATAAAATTTGTAGGTGTAATAAATGGCTATGTACCAAGACCCTAATAGTATAAATCTTTATATTTTCTTCCAATAATTTTTTTTATTTTTTTATTCATTTTTATTATTAGTTTTTAAAATTATTAGACAATGAGTTTGATAAAAAATAGATTTTGGTATGATGAAACACAAATTGTATTTTTGGAAGGTATATCATTTCAATCAAGACATTATTTTTAACAAATTAAATAATTTTAGAAATAAATTTTTGTTTTAATAAAATATTATTACTAAATAAAATTTAATAAATATAAATGATAATATAATTTAATGAATTCAAATATAAATTCAATAAGGCTTATAAAATTATTACTGCCCAAAAACAATTTTTTTCAATAAATAGGGATTTTTGAGTTAAAAGTTTATATACTGAAATTTATAGAATTATTTGGATAAAATAAATAATTTCTTTCAAATCATAATGTTGAAATCATTCAATGCATAATTCTTCATAATTTTTGGATAAAATCAAAATTTTGGGTCAAAATTAAATATGGTAAAAATATAAGATATGAATTAAGATTCCATAAAATCTCTAATGTGATGTAATAAATACTATAAAGAGTAACCGTAAAAAAAATATTTTTTACCATTTAAAATAATGTGATTTTAAATTATTTAATTAATTTTTTAAATCCTTAATTAATCATCCAAATCCATTATATTATTTTAGGGGTTTAAAATAAAATCTTAAAAAACATGATTAACTTCCACATCACCAAAGGTATTATTTTAATGATTTGGTTTCTCAAAATTATGAAATAATGAAAAAGAATCCAATTTTTTAGAAAACATTGGAACCAACCATGGGAGGGTTTTGGGTTTTGATTACTTAATCATATAGAGTCCAAAAACTAAATATAGAAATTAATAATGAATTCCCCACTCTTTTCCCTTATAAACCCACCCAACCCCACATTTATCCTCACTAAAAACCTTTAAATAATTAATTTAATTTTCACTTACCTATCTATAAGCATCCCAAGATACCACTAATATCTTAAGAAGCTCTTCCCATGCTTTAAGAATCACCATCTCTAAGTAAGGAATCCCCTCGTTCTCCTCTTTATTCAAGAACCTTATTTAAATTATACCTATTGATTTCTAATTTTTCATGTTTTGATACATTTATAGACATCTAAATTTCTATCCTTATGACATATAATTGATTATATACACCTTTCAATCTCATTTAATTCTTTCATGAATCTTTATGTACCCCCATTATACATCCAAAATCATTATTTAATTTTTCTTGAAAAACATTTTTGTAGTGAATACACATTCCCATTTTAACTCAAAGGTTTTTATCTAGTTCAACCAATATTTAATTAATTTTGTATTTACATGTATTTAATCCTCACTCCTTAAATCATGGGGTTAAAATTAATGAAATACATACTTATGTTGTATGATATATGTGGAACACTTATGCATGAATATGATATGAAAGTGCCGAGTGGGATTGAAATCATATAGCCCTCCAGTTCATTGGGTAATATTATTATCTCATGGGATGACATGTATAGTTCTGGGAGGTTATCCTAATGAAATAATTTATGACATCTTGGAAGTTATCCTGGAATTATTATTATGATGTCATGTTTTATGTTTAAATATTCTTAAGTTGCATTGATGTTATCATGTTATATCATGCCTCATTGTTCAAGATTATGATTCTTACAATTTTATTCCTTGTTGATATGCCTATTGACTCACGTGTATTACCTTTATCATGTTATGATTATATTATTCTCTTACTTGGATTTATAGATCCTCCATTTTTTATAAACATCCACAGGTTATCCCACAGAGATATATAAGATACATGAATTATAAGGTTATGTTTTGTGTTTTTTAATTAATGATGTTTTACTCAAGTTTTAAGTAATTATTTCATGTACCTACATTCCTAAACACACTAGGACCAATGATCTTTTGGGTTTGTTTTATGTAAATATTTATGTAATAAATCATGAACTAAAGTGTATTAATGATATGGGTATCATATATATCTGAACCCATTTTTAAAACCATTGCACATAATTTAGAGATTCTTGATGTCATTCCTATTCTGACAAGAATATTCACTTTGGATACTATTTATGACACTAAAATATTTTAGAGACCCATTATTTTAGCTAACTCCACCTCAACAATAGTTTTTATATCAACTACCTAGAAAATGGTATATAGAAAAATGAGAATAATCATCAATTAGATATCCGGATTTAGACCCATCTCAAACCATCTGGCCTTGAGGTAATAATGAAAAATAGGTTTTAAAGAAAAAAATATAATGTTCTTAACAATTAGTTGAACACAGCATCACAGAATGGTTTCCATTCACCAAGTTCATAAAATCCTTATATTATTATTCCTTTAAAGTTTTAGTATAAAACTGTTGGTTGAAGGATTTCATGAAGGTTGTCCAAGTGATATCCTCATGGAGTTTTACTAACAAGATGGAGTCCCATCACATCCTTCCAAGCCATTATAGAATATGAGTGGTGAAACCCACCTTTGATTCCTTTAGAGTATTCAGGAAGTAGAATCTCCTATCAATCCTTTTAATTCATTCTTTAGTGACTATTAAAGATCTTGGGTTTTAATTAAAAAAATCCAAATAATTGTCCACTGTCCATTCTCATTTTCTAACACATGTCTTTTCAAGGGACTTAATAGTCCAGATTACTATTTCTAATAATGAAGGGTCAAATAGAGGATTTACCTATGGGACTTGCATCATGGGTCCTTACCTATAATTTTAATAGGTTATTTATCGATTAATTATCTATTAAACATAATATATAACATCTTATTATTTTAGGAATACATATTTGAGTAAAGATATGGAAATTAAGAGTATATCTTAATACCCTTAAAAAATAATTTAAGAAAATAATAGATTCAATGAGAAGAAGATGTAAATATCAATAACTAAGAAAAGGGAATGAAAAAGTTCATTTTAATAAACCCAACATTAGCTAAATCTAAATAACCTTGAAATTAAGCAGTATATTGATTAAAATTTCTTAGAAACCCATGGTAACATGAGGTCAAATATGGAAGCGAAATGGCTAGGAACCCTTCTTTACTTGCTACCTGATTTTTGAAGGTCATACTCTACTATAACAAAAAACCCTAAAAACAATCCTTGGTTTATCTAATAAAATTTTATAACGAACCAACCTATTTCTACCTAACACATACCCCAGTTATCTCACTATATGGCCTGAATCATTTTCCCAATCACAATTGGATTGTGACAAGAACATAGGTATCAACATATTAAACCATGAGAACAATTTCAACCTAAAATATGACACAACATATATCATGTATAATAAGAGAAAGATAAAAAATCAAAGTACATCATAGAATAAAAATTACAAAACTATATGACATTAAAAAAAGACAAAAGGATAAACCTAGAAGAAGAAAAAAACCAAGGCCAAAATCAAATATCCATGTGACCATCTATTACCACTATCCCAACCCAAAAATGGATACATCATCCAGTAGAATCTATCAAAATACATGACACCCTTCCCTTTATAAATATCATGAAAAATAAAATCATTATATTCCTAGAGGCATATTTAGTGTGTGTGGAATAATCCTAGTAGGATACTTCCATGAATCTATAAAAAAAATTTCAACATCCAACTATTAGTTCAAGAAATGAAATTCTAGTTTCATGAAACATTTAAAATGAAAAAATACTCAATAAAATATACATATATTTATTTAAAACATGGAATATTAATATAATGAATAATATAATAAAATAAAGCAAGTTATATAGAGGTAAATAGTAACAAAAATCCATGAATTATTAAACAAGTGTGCTAGTAAAGAATAAGAATCACCATAATGTCTACAAAAAAGGTGAAAATAGAGTAGTTGAGAGGAGAAATCAAATCATAAACAAAATTGAAAAAATTTATTATAAAAAATATTTTAGTAGAGAAATTATTGAAGGAAGAAGTATTGAAATAAATCTACATATCCATTAGTGATTTTTTGTGTCTAAAATAAGAAAATACTCCATACGAGCTGTGGTATGTAAGTAATCCAACATTGAAATAATTTCAAATATTTTGATGTTATAGTTTTATTCTCAATAAATTGAAACATTGGAAATTTTATTCTTATGATGATGAGGGGATATTTCTTGGATACTCAGGAAAAATCAAAGAATATAAATGATTGAAAAATAGGTTGGGAGAATTGGTTGAAAGAAATGATGTCACTATAGTATAAATTTAAACGAATCTCCAACAACACAATAAATAGTTCCCTGATAATAGTTATGAGGGGGAAAGATACCTAGGGGGAGAATAAGCAGAAAATGAAGATTCAAAAGAAGATACAATTGATGATAAAGATAATGTAAAACATTTATTTATATAGAAGCTGAAGTGTCAAGAAAAAATTGACAATAAAAACATCATCGGTGATCAGGAAGCAACATTTTAAACATGGATAATGGAGTATTTAAAATCGGAATCCTTTCTAACTGAGGTTAATCCTAAATGTTTTGATGAATAATTTGTAGATGAGAAGTGGGTTTGGGACATGAAAGAAGATATTAACCAAATTTATAATAATCAGACATGGGATATTGTTTCAAGACCAGAATATATGAATAAAATCAGGACCAAATGGGTCTTGAAAAAAACTAAATGAATATGGGTTCATTATTCAAAACAAAGCATGATTAGTGTGTAATAGATAATTCCAGAATGAGGGAATCAATATCTATGAGACATTTTTACTTACTGAAAGGTTGGAAACTATTCTCATATTCTTATCCAATGTAGTGAAATGAAAGTTAAATTTTTTCCAAATGGAAGTAAAGTTAGCATTCTGAAGAAATAACCAAGAATGTGGTATTTAAGAATTGATGTTTTTATTAATGAAGATATATTTTTATGGTGGTGGAGTTTATTAAAATCTCTACGTAAACAATGAAACTAATGTCTGAGTTTTTTCTTCACATAAGAAATAGATTTACACCAATATTAGTAACTTTTGATCCCTAAAAGTCTCTAAGCGCTGAGCTTCTCAAATGAGGGGTATCTACCTATTTATATAGGTGGAAAACCCTTTTATGAAACTGCATTGTGTTCCTTGACTATGTGCCCAACTATCCTAGTGCACTAAATTTAATCTATTTAACGCCACGTTTAGAGAAAATCTAAAAAATCGTTCACATTTCACTTAAATTTTATATTTAAAAGAAATTAATTCCTTTTATAAAAAAATCCTATCTCTATCCACCAAATTTTGGGACCCTAAAATATAAAAAACACTAGAAATGATTCCACCTTTCACATGCAATATTATATACCACTTTTAGTGATTTTATAACTCTATCTTGAATATTTTTCAATATAATAAGTCAAAAATAAGATTATAAATACACAAATGACCTTATTAGCCTACTTTTTCAACAAAATAATCACCTAAAAAACATTAAAGACTTACCTTGATGGATCTTTTCCCAAAAATCTCCCTCTGTGTGTTTTGATCAAAACTATGAAACTTTTAATAGAACATCAAATATTCTATTTACAATATGTTAACAACACGTTCAAATCTTATATAATATTCCAAAATTTTCTTATTTTGATTCTTGATAGTGATAAAATATTTAAACAACACACACTCTAAGCCCACACAAACTATGATCATCATGAGAAACAATAGTAGCATACAATGTTCATCAATGAATCACTTATTTATAGATATTAAATGAAGACCCTTTCTTAATAACAATTTAAAAAAAAATGTTCCAAAAAATAAAAAAAAATTAATCATCAACATATTGAAAACTATTATCATCAAAAACTTTCCTCATGATTTATCACCATTAAAAGAACTTCTTTAGCATTGTCATATTTAAAACTCCGCCTACTTCACTTCTCCCCCTATCATCTTCTCCCCTATATTGATCTAGATATTGTCTCACAATTTCTAAATGAACCTAAAGGGAACTATTTTTGTATATAACATTATAAATAACATGTATAAACTCATAAAGGGAAAAAATCATACCTCTGGTAGAGGGGGTTCCACTTTCACAGATATTCAAGTGTGGAGAGTAGACTAAACTACCAGAGCTAGTTGAAGTTGTTAAAACATTTATTTGGATAAGGACATTATCATAATATTTATAGTCTATAGTTTTGAAGGAACATAATACTTCTTCACAAGCCCATGCTCCAAATTTTTTTGATAAAATGATACCTAATTTCAATGTGTTTCATCCTTGAGTGTTGGACTGAATTTTTTTATAATATTTATAGAACATTAATTTTCAGAATGGATTTCGATCATAGATTTCACTTAAAGTCCCATATCTTAAATCTAATTCTTGATCCACAAATTTTTTTTATCCAATAAATAAATAATATACCATTATAAATTACACCTTCATGTAGATTGTGTTAGATAAATATCCACCTAAGGAATTATCCCCTTTTAAATTAATATCCAATTACCTTAATTATTATTTTGATAAAACCCCTCAATTGAAACTTTTAGAAATACCACAAAACACAAGTATAAAGAAATCTATGCCTAATGATCTGATGTACTTCTACATCTGATTCTTTCACAACTGAAAAATTTTTCCACTAAAATTGAAATCCCTCGGTGATTAAAAACCTACATTGAAACCAATTAGGGAGAAAAATTAATATGAAATTTTCCCTTTGATACCAATTTTTCCCCAACTATGTTAAATACCCTACTACGGGGGTGAATTAGTTCATGACATATTAAAACAACTTCCCCTTCAGATCTTGATTCATTGTTAAACAAAACACCCTTGTCTCCCTATCTCAATAAATGTATTAGAAGAAATGGAAGCATGAAAAAGAAAAAATATTTTTAATTTTTTCTCCCTCACTAGGGTACATCTATGGACAATACAAAAGAAATTGTCCTATCCACAAAACTCCACTAAAGCGTACTACTATTACAAAGTTCAAAGTGGACTCATTGTCCCTCATGGTTTACAACATATCACTATTTCAAATCTCACTACTATATCAACTGAAGTGTTATCAATACTTCTTTAGAATATTATTATTTTACTAACATGAATCAGTATTTTTTACACCTCATTTGGTGCATCATAAAGATCAAAATTCATCCACTTGATGACTTCCTCTTTACTACAGAAACTCTGCAAAAATACCTAAATTTTTTTATAATATTATATTTCACGCAACCTTTATAAAACATTTATGTAACTCTACAAAATATCATTCAAATTTTAACTTTTTAATGAAACATTAACTTTCAAAAAACTATTCAACTCAGCATGAAACAGTCATTTTTCACAAAACTTTCAGATTATTATGGAATTTAAATGTTCTTATATACATAAGCCCCCTTTCTCTTCCAAACTAATGTTTGAGTTATTGTCTCAGACAAGAATAGATTGAAAAAAAATTACATTCTTTAGAGGCTAGAAATTCTCTAAGGGTTGATCTCCTCAAATGAGGGGGTAGTCGCATATTTATAAACATGGTCGACCCTTTACGCAACTACCTTGCGCTCTTTCAACTATACACAAAATTTTATTTTTGTGATGAATTTAAATTATTTAATGCCTAATTTACCATGAAACTATATAAATAACCTTCAACCTTTCATGAAAATTATATATTTAAGTGAAAATCATTCATTTTACTAATTTTTTTTATCCCCAAAGTTTTTTGACTGAAAATTTTGGAAAAAACTGGGAAAGGATTACAACTTGTACACATAACATTCATCGCCACTTATAGTGCTTTTGTACCACTTTCTTGAAGTATTTTAAACATACCTAGACAACAATAACATTGGAACTCTACAACTGACCTTGTCATCCTAATTTTTCAATAAACACAATCAACTCAAAAACACTCTAGAATTAACTTTAAGGATTTTTTCCAAATAGTATTATACCAATACATACGAGGAACTATATTTGGAATTGTGAATACTATATCACTATAAACCATGTTACCCATGGTTTTCCAAAGTTCCAAATACCACCATTACATGCAAGAGAATATAATCCCACAATTCAAAAAAAAAATTATAAGGGAATCATTACCTCTCTCATTCTTAAAAAATTTATTTTAGATTCAAAATCATATTTTTTCCATTATATTGAACACAAAATGATTAGAAAAAAAACTTTTTAAAGAAAAAAATATTAAAAATTTTCAACATGTAACCAAATATTGAGTTCATATCACTGATTTCAAATCAAACATCATAGTTTTCAAAAAAATCATCTTCATATATCAAAATCAAAGGAAAAAACAAAAGAACAAAACTATAATCCAAGAGATAGATCCAATTTTATAGATACACCTACCTTGACAATGGGGGATACATATTCACCTTCAAAAAAGGTTATTATAAATTAAGTGGCTAAGATATATTGATCATATATTAATATAGACAATATAAAGAAGGGAGGAATCACCCTAAAATTATTTTTAATATAGGATAAATTACCAAAACCCTTACTAGAATCAGATAGATTGGGAACCCTAGAAATAGTATGAGGGAGAACTGCATAATATAAGTGAAAATGGGTTAGAGACACATTAAATATCCCCTATTAATTATGACATGTTTATAACAACATAAGTCTTTATTTCATATTTAAACATGATTCATTACATAAACATACACTTAATAAAACTTGAATGATCGGGAGTTCTAGTGTATTTTGGGATTAAGAACATTATATAACATTCTAAACATTAAATAAAACATCTTTATTGAAATCTTATTTTACATGACCAGAACATTCCTTTATACTTTGCATGGTATGGGATAACCTGAGGAAATACATAAGAAAAGGTGAGATATAAATACCAATAAGGGAATAAACATGACATAAAATGAGGAAGATAATACCTTTTAGTCAATAGTAATATCATTGGAGTGAAAAATAAACATGAACATAAACTCATGATACAACATGATAATCATAACCTGGAAATGTGTCAACAAAATACAACATGATATTAGAATGACCAAGGATCATTCAACATATATTAACATGATTAAACCCTGATTACATATGAACTACCATGAGTAAAACCTCATTTCACATGGTGTATCATGATACTAAACATTACCTAAGGAATAGGTGTTCTATCAGGTTGCACCCTTCATAAACATTTCATTTCATGCATAAGTGTGTCACATAGATCATATAACATGGAATAATTCAACATCATAAGTCATTACATGATCAAAGAATATGGAATAAATAAATTTAAGTCCCTAATAAATAAGTACATGAGTATAAAGGTGAATACCCTTGATAGATAAATGAGTATGCAATTCACTAAATGATGATTTTGGCATGGAAAATCATGGTGCAATTTTGGTAGCATAATGACGTCAAATAGAAGTTCGTAAAATAGGTTTCTGAGAGAGAAAAGGGTTTATAATTATTTATATATGAAATGGACACTAAGGGGATCATGGAAAATAATATACTAACATATGAAACTGAATTTAGATTCCTAATATAAAATAAATTATTGAATGGAAATGAGAAGAGAGAAATCCCTTATAGGACTTCTGTATGGTAACAGGTGTACACGGGAGGGATTAAAGAGATAGAAAGGGTTATATAATCATTCCAACATAAAAATTAGACTATCTTAGAATATTAAAAAAAATTCACCACTGGATAATTTCGATGTCCCGATTCCAAAAACATATTAATTTTATCTAAATATTTTTCAAAATATGTTATTTTTACTTTTAAAATAAAAACTTACATTTATTAAACATTAACGGGTTTTAACAAAAATAGTTTTCAAACCTTAATAAAAATTACATTTGACTCCATAAAAATAATATGATCATTTATATTTAATAAAAATAATTTCATAATAATAATTTATTAAAATATTATTTAATTCAAGAATCCATTAATTCATCAAAA